>CM037851.1:107641482-107671728 GCA_021234595.1 Delia radicum | reverse complement strand
AAATTTATTTAGAATTTCTCAAGGAAGTATATTGGAAACAAGAAGAGGATCAGGAATATCGATTTACTTCTTTTATTCTTTTTAAGTCCGCTAAAGTGGACGAAATAATTATATTCACCCATAAACTTTCAAATTTTCCTAAAATATTTACCACATAAAAGTAACTATTTTTCCTTTAAATTTAGCTCAAATTTACCTCCAAGTGCAGCCAAATTTTACTTAAAGTATTTGCAATGAAGTTGTAAAATACGCCAATGAGAAAACATTTTAAATATTTTGGCGAAAAACTCAGTTTAATGCAAATGAACTTATATTTATTTCGCTGGCAAAAACTATTAAAAATGCTTCAAATGGATTGAGATGGGTTTGCTATATACTCAATTTTGTGGGTGAACTTCTAATTATTTCTTCCACTATATTTTTATTTTTACACACAGAAAAATAATGTGCCAACCGAATTGCAAAATGTATTTTGGTTGCTACAACAAATAAATGCGGTTAGCACAACAAAATACAAATGTTATTTATGAATATATTAGTTGTGTTACCCGATTCAGTTGTAAAATCCAATATTCTTTATAATATCTGTAGCGTATTTGCCTGCCATTGCGGTTTATAAATAACAGTTTTGAAATAAAAAAGAACATAAATATGTGTGTTTAAAATAAAATGTATTTAAAAACAAGTGGAAGCATTAAAGTCCGATGTGCCGAATTTGGTATAAAAAAGATTAAATTCGGCTGTGCCGAATTTTTGAATACCCTCCATCTCATTGTTTGAATTAACCAGTGCAAGTGCAAATAATATATATATATATCTATATTCCTTGTAAAAATAACAATAACAATGTTGTTTTATAAGTAAAATAAAATATGATTAATTAATGTATTTGGGGTGAAGAAAAAAATGTTGTATCAATTATCGTTAAAAGCGAACTGCACTGTATATAAATACAGATAAAGATTTACACAATTTAATATATATGGTTTGTGTCTTTGCTATAAAAAAATCGTCGATATTCAGGCGCTGAAATCGCTATGTTAATTTCTATGATATTAAATATATATTTGAATTGGGAGTTAAAATCCAATTAATATTCTTTTAAGAATCCAATTGCAATTGATGGAAACGTCCAATTGGTAAAATTGTCCATAGCGCCATCTATTAAGTTATAAAGGGATGGGTTTAAAGGGACAGTAATAAGAAAAAAATAGTTTTAAAAATAATAAATATATTGTGAATTAGTAATTTAATTTAATATCTACATAATTGTAATTGAGAAAGGACCAAATTTGAAGAATAACTAACTAAACCTTTTAAATTGTGAAGGGAAGTTTATAAAAAAAAAATAATAGAAAAAAAAATTCTTAGGAAAAAAACTTTTGTTTTGTTAATGAAACGATTTTAGTAGAAAAAAATCTAACACTCGAATAACGAGGGTTATGTAGACAAAAATAAACTCAGCTTATTGCAATAATTAAATGCAGTTTGCTTATAACACTTGAAATAGGGGAAAAGCACAAATCGATGTCTCAAAGTAATCAATATTTGTAGAAAATAATATTATCCATACATGAAATATTTACATATAATGTAGCACAAAATAATTATTTTTCTATAAAACAAAACCCGTGATTTTAGTAGAAAAAAGCCACAAAATAGGCTTTTAGCAATGTAACGAAAATGAATTGTATTAAATACAAAAACACTATAATTTAGCGAAAAACATCTAAACATACGAGGAATATTATATTTGATCTAAACATACTAGGAATATTATATTTTAATAATATTAATAAAAACTTTAAATGTTTTTCATCTTATTTTTCACTGAAACACAATGTTCAAAGTTATTCTGCAGGTTTGTTTTCAATGAAGGAAGTTTTTTTTTGGGATAATAATTGGTTTTAAAAAGGCAGTAGTGACAATTTACAGAATTGATAAAAACTGTGACAGGAATTTAATATTACATTTAAGCAAAGTTATGCTTTTTTCACATGGACTTTTAAAAAAACATTTAGGGGTCCAAGAAGGTGATTACGTAGAAACTTTTGAACTGTTTTGTAAATACTACATTAACATAGTTTAAGTGGAAATCGTTTCAGTTACATATATTCAGTCGAATTGGACAGAATTAAAGGGAAATGCAAATTGAAGTATTTATGAAATCTGTGGATATAAGAAGTCCGTTATATCAGACATCATTTGTACGGAGTCTTGTTGACGAGACAAACAATTTAAATAAAATGAATTCTTTATAACAAAGATCCATTTTGCAAATTTTATTTTTATTGAATTTCAGAGGGAAATTAGTGTTTTAGTGAATTAGTTTTAGTGAATTTAGGGTTTAAAAAGCATACGCGAATTTAAAAAAAAGATTAAAAAAAAAAAATGCGCTTGCTGAGACAGACATAATGAAATAATTATTAAATACCCGTTTACATTACAACACACGTGTTTATTAGGGTGTCCCATTCAAAAAAAATTTTGGGGATCATTCTTAATTTGAATACTCATAATGCTAAGAATTTTTGAGAATTTTTTCAGATTTTTTGGAGGTGGTTTAGAGGTCGCGCAAATCGATTTTTTATCAAAAATTGAGCTTTTTGGGCTTTTTTTCGAATTTTGCTTGAAAATTGGTAAAAAATCGATATTTCTTCAGCTTCTGAGTCAATATTCTTAAGAAAATTTTCCGATCTTTAATTATATGTGCATAAATAATAAGTTTCGGCAATGATTTTGCACATTTTGACAATTTAATAACGGTTTTTCGTAAATTTTCAACAAATATGGAAAAGAATGCTTTATAACTTTTAAAATTTGTATAAAGATTAAAAAACCTAATGATGCAGTTTAATAGACTATTAAGTTTTAAATTAATTAGCAGAAAAAAAATGAATTTTCTCTCACCGTTCTCGAGTTATACCCTTTAAAAGCTTTGTACACATTGTATGAAATGTATAATACTATAAGGTGTGAACTAGGTTTGCATTGGTTTAAACTTTAAATAATTGGATTTAGAAAATGTTTTTACAAATAAAATAATAGTTACTTACCACTCATACATAACAATTATATTAAAACAAAGAAAAATAGATTTGTTATAAATCATTGATTAGAGTTCTTGCGATGCTGCTCTACAACCTGCAGTAAACTCTGAAAGTCTGTTTCAGAAGTTGTGATATTGATATAACTATTAACCAAGGCCACACCACGTTCTGCGACATCATTTACAACTTGCAATTATTGAACTTTGTGTTTTGCTTCCTGAAATGATTTGTTGTTATCCCATTTTTCTGGATCCGTTTGTAAAAAATCAGTAGAAATGTTGCAGGCTTCAAAAAAAGTTAGGCTGGCTTTTGTAATAAAACACTGAATTTGTTTATTTTCAATCATGTCTTCTGTTAAATTTCCTTTCACTAATTCGTTGTTATTATTTGGTTCATGTAGGTTTCTAAGCATTAAATGCAAAGTTTTGGTATCTATACGATCATCAAAAAACGACAGGGCAGCCAACTTCTCGGAAAGGTACCACTGATGACCCAGAAAGGTTTTCAGAGTCTCGCGTGCAACTTTTTCATTAAAGCGTTTGTAATCATACAATTGTTTCAAAAGTCTAAGGTCATTGAGAGGAGCGTATCGGGAACACTGGCATAGGTACCAATTTTAGGTGAATTTTAGTTCGAGCCATATCAGTGCCACCTAGTGATAACGGCTTTTTGGCTACTTTTTTTGCTGTCCACAACTTGACAACACTTAAAACTAAGCTTTGACATACAATAAACAAATTTTCAAATCTCATAATCAAAAGTTTACAACAAATCGGATGCCCAAATCTTATAGTATTAAAAATTTCATACAATGGTTGCAAAGTTTTAAAAGGGTATAACTCGAGAACGGTAAGAGAAAATTATATTGTTTTTTCTGCTAATTTATTTAAAACTTCATAATCTTCTAAACTGCATCATTAGTTTTTTTAGTCTCCATACAAATTTTAAAAGTTATAAAGCATTCTTTTTCATATTTGTTGAAAATTTACAAAAACTGTTATATAATGTATCAAAATGTGCAAAATCCCTGACGAAACTTATTACTTATGCACATAAAATTAAAGATCGGAAAATTTTCTTTAAGAATATTTACTCAGAAGTCGAAAAATTACCGATTTTTTAGCAATTTTCAAGAATAATTCAATAAAACCCAAAAAGCTCGATTTTTGGTACAAAATCGGTTTGCGCGACCTCTAAACCACTTCCGAAAAATCTGATAAAATTCTCAAAAATACTTTACCTTATGAGTATCCAAATTAGGAAAGATCTTCCGAGAAAATCCAAATTTTTATTTTTTTTGGGACAACCTAGTGTTTATACTATACATCACATAAGTCAAACGGAAAGTGTGATAATATTAAGTTTGTCAAAAAATTAAAAAAGAAAATATTTTGTGTGTTTAGAGTGTTCTCGAGACACAAAACTAAAAGTAAACTTTTATTGTTTCAAATTATATAAATCAAAAAATAGATCCGGAGACAAATTAATATGTTTTGCTGACATATTAAACTTTTGTCAAAAATTCGTAAATTTTTTGGAAGCAAAAAATCGTCCAACAGTCATTTAGTTATTTTGGGTATTAAATAAATATCGTCAAAATGACTATAAATCGTAAACCTGGCAACACTGCATGTGATTGCTCCTAATGCATACATACATACATACCAGTTATAAAAACCTTCATACATACATACATACAGGGTGGGCTGATGCATATTGCTACAATAAGAAATTCAAATAACTTTTTTTTCAATACATACAAATATTTCTGCGTTCAATTATTTGTTATTTGATTTTTTTAAAGGAGAGAAATGAAAATCCTTAAGCAGAACTGTTCGTATTGACTGTCTGGTGATACACATATGAGAAAAAATATTCCATGTCGAAACTCTAGAATTGACTTGTATTCCGGCAACTATGGCAACAATTGTTTCTTACTTTCGAACTGAGAAATTTTGATTAAAAGGCGTCCTAATGATTGTCCCACGATTGACAAAATAATTTACGAGCCCAATCTGCTCGAAGGAGTGCCGCCTAATGTGCCCGTTATGTTTGTTTATTGTAGTCGCGCACAATCAAAAATAATAGTTTCGTTACCCCATTCGTTCATTTTCCTTAAATTGAAAGACGAATCAATGAAACCAAAAATAAAAAAATATTTAACCGATTAATAACTCAGAAAAAAAGTTATTACTTTTTTTTGTAGTGGCATTTATCAGCCACCCTGTATTACAAAACAAAACAAAAAAAACAACAATAACATTTTGTGGGTTTTTCCCAGATTTTTTTTTTAAAGAATTACAAACATTTTACAAAGTGTGTATACCCTCCGCACTATGGGATGGAGAATTATTTTTACAAAACACGCTTGAGGAGACATACATAATGAAATAATTATTAAATACCCGTTTACATTACAACACACGTGTTTATACTATACATCACATAAATCAAACAAAAAGTGTAATAAAATTAAGTTTGTCAAAAAATTAAAAAATATATAATTTATGTGTTTTGAGTGTTTTCGAGACACAAAAAAGAAAGAAACTGGTATTTTTTCAAATAATATAAATCGATAATAATATAAATCGAAAAGTAGATCCAGTGACAAATAAATTCGTAATTTTGTTGGCAGCAAAAATCATTTAGTTATTTTGGGTATTAAATATCGTCAAAATGACGATAAATCGTCAAACCTGGCAGCACTGCATGTGATTGCTACTAAACATACATACATACCATTTATAAAACCTACATAGATACAGGGTGGCTGATAAATAGTGCTATATTAAGAAAATCAAATAACTTTTTTTCAATACATATAAATATTTTTTTATTCTTTTTATTCTTTACCCCAATCGTTCGTTTTCCTTAAATTGAAAGACGAAGCAATGAAACAAAAAAACAAAAAATGGAACCGATTAATAACTCAGAAAAAAAGTTATTACGTTTTTGTTTTGTAGTGGCATTTATTAGCCACCCTGTATTACAAAAGAAAAAAACAACAACAATATTTTGTGGGTTTTTTTGTTTTTGTGCGTGTTGATTATGACCACGGATGGTAACCGATTCTATATGGTTATTGGTCTCGTTAACGCTATTTTCTTTTATTTCGGTAACGTTATTTTAGGGGTAACTATATTTCAGTTATTTCGGTTACGGGCTTTTAGCGTTAACGGTATTTTATTTATTTCGCTAACGGTATTTTAGATATAAAATAACGTTACATTTTAGTTATTTCGGTAACTTTATTTTAGGGAAAAGATTTTTCAGTTATTTTGGTAACGGCATTTTAAGGGTAACGTTATTTAAGTTATTCAGGTAATGTTAATGCACACCACAATTTTTAGCCCCATTATGCCCGAGTTTTAATGACTTTCTAGTTTATGATCATACTTTGGGAAAATATATATATTTAAAGAAGTTTTTTTTTCAGATATTGGTACATTATTTCGGTAACGGTATTTTTATGGTATTGATAATTTAATTATATCGGTAACGGTATTTTACGGATAATGGTATTTCAATTATTTCGGTAACGGTATTTTAAGATATTGATTTTTTAATTATATCGGTAACGGTATTTTACGGATAACGGTATTTCAATTATTTCGGTAACGGTATTTTTGGGATAACGATAGTCAGTTGGAAAGGGTTTGAATCGGGGACAGTATTTTAGTGATATGGACTGACATCCCTGATTGCGTATATTATTGTGTATAAGCATTGAATGTACGTATGTATGATGAAATAAATAGAATATTTTAAAATTTGATTCAAAATTTTAAGAGGTATTCCCACATTTTCACTCATAACTTTTGAACGCGTTAACCGATTTTGATCATTTTCACTAGCAACTGCTCATGATATCAACAAAACAATTTGACTGAAAATTAGCAACACCTCTTCTGTATTGGCGGAGAAATTTGTATTCACACAGACAGACGGACAGACGGACAGACGGACAGACGGACATGGCTATATCGACTTCTCTATTCATGCTGATCAAGAATATATATAGTTTATGGGGTCCCAGAATTTTTTTAAAAGAATTACAAACATTTGACAAAGTGATATATACCCTCCTGCACTATGGGATGGAGGGAATAAAAACACAACATTTTTCCATTCATTTTACATTCATTTTGTACAGTATTTTTTTTTATTTAAAAAAAATAGAACATATTAATTGCATTTATAGTAATTAAATGTGCTAAAGTCCCAAAACTTATTTAAGAAATTGTGAAAAACAATCTGATGTAGGCGTGTCCCTTTCCGGATTTCATTCCTGCCCAAGGAAATCTTCAGGGGACTTTGTTATTAGAATTTCTAGAGATATTTCTTATGTTAAATCACAAACTCAATGAGAATTTCTTGTCCTCGTCTAGGAGCGAGATTCAAAATTTAAAATATCAAAGAAAAAAACAAAAACAACAACAAAAAAAACAAAACAAATATCTCTAGAAATTCTAATAACAAAGTCCCCTGAAGATTTCCTTGGGCAGGAATGAAATCCGGATAGGGACACGCCTACATCAGATTGTTTTTCACAATTTGTTAAATAAGTTTTGGGACTTTAGCACATTTAATTACTATAAATGCAATTAATGTTTATCCCGATGAAAATAAATTTAAATTTATAAAACATATTAATGTTTGTTTATATTTTACTGCACTGACTGAACCACTCATTAATAATACAATTGTAGTTAATTTTTTGAACAGTAAAAAACAAATAACTATGTTAGTTGAATTTACTAAAATGTAAGTCGTTCTTTTTTCAGGTGAAATTTCATTTGTTTTTAGCTGCATTTGCAGTGGTCTTTACCGTTATTAAGTGCAGAAAATAAATTAATATAAACCTAACATGAATCCGCAAAATAACTTTTTTGCTAAACTTTCAATAAAAAATAGTTTTTAATTTTAACAAAATAATAAAAATCCAAAAATAGATCCGGTGATTTTTTAATAATAACAAATAAACATGTTTTGCTGACATATTAAACGTTTGTCAAAAAATCGTCATTTGGAAACAAAAATCGTCAAATCGTCATTTAGTAATTTAGGTACTAAAAATCGTCAAAATGACGATAAATCGTCAAACCTAGCAACAGTGCCCTGCAGTCAGACTGGGAGCAAATGTCTCCTTGTATACACTCATTTTACTAGTGACAACCGAAGTAGTTAAAATGTTTCCGTCAATACAAAAAATACAGAGACAATAGATGTGGTATATGTCTAGTGCAAGATATATTTATATAGGTAGTCTTACTAGAACAACAACTACTACAAACAATACAAAAACAACAGGGTTTCGACATTTCTTTGTACTCAAGATACAGTACAAAGAAATGTCAAAACCATGTAAGAAATGTCAAAACCAGGTAAGCGGAAGATAAACAGCTGGGCTATTGAGACTACCTATATAAATCAGAGGTAGGCAAAACCACTACGCGGCGTTTTTGCTCTCCCTACATGCCCTCACACATTAAAAAAATTAAAAAAAAACAATCAGTCTCGCATAAGTATTCGAACGAACAGGTTGATCGTACGCTTTTCGTTTTTTGGTTCGACGCTTTTTGTTTGATATGCACTGTGAGAATAAATGAACATTTTGAATGTGAATTCTTGTTTAGCGGAAATTTTTTCAGTAATCCAAAATGTCTAGTATGTCAACGTATGTTGTCACGCTGCGCTACATATGGCAAGGCATTTTAAAACATGCCATTATGAATATAACAATTTATCTAATGATGAAAGAAAATTATTGATTATAGAACTTAAAAAAACATTTATGAAAAAATTATTGCGGACTCTGAGGAGTTTAAAGAGGAAGAATGTACTGTTAATGATGAAGAATGCCTGTTATTGAATTAGGATTGACTATATACATAGATATCAAAATTATTTTTAATAAAAAAATTCAAAATTTTTTATAATTTCTTTAGGCTTATCAGCGCATACAAAACAACTTGATTTATCCGCAAAAGAAAAAAATTTGCATCAACTTCGAACGCTCACAACAGTTTACTCATGAAATGTTTTTTTTTAGATTCAAAAACTGCCGATTTTCCTGCGTCATTAGTAATATTATGCTATTCATAATATTATATATTATACTAGCGGGCGCAGCCCGCCACGTTGTTAGCGTGCCTTAGACCTAGTTTTTGGGATGATGGTAATCCAAATAAGGGTCTTGATTATCAAGTTTAAGCTGTAGTTATTTCGTTAATAATTTTGTTTGACCATTTATTAAAAATGTTTTAAATAGATTTTGTTCATTAGTTAAAAAAACAAATTTAAAAATTGTTTTCATAGACAGATTTCATAGATTCATAGACAGGTTATGTGCAATATTTTATTAAATTTCATAAATATGATAAAAAAAATATTTTCATTAAATTTCTTCCTTTATTAAATTTTTTTTCTTCAGAATTTTGCTATATTTTCCTCAATTCTATATTTGTAGCAGCCTTATTCGAGGTATTAGAAATATGTGTAGATAAATGAGCCACGGTTTAGAGCCCCCTTTGTTTTTCAAATCAGCCACTGATAAATGGATGCAAATATATGATGATCATCTATTTTACATCTTGTAAAGCCTATAGTTTATTTAAGAACTCGCATTATATGTGTACCAAATATCAATGAAATCGATTAAGCCGATTAGAGATAGTTAAAATGTGCGACGCAGATAATATAAAAATCCAATAAAGTGTATATCATTTCTACCAAATTTCAATAAAATCGGTATACCATTAAGTAGATACTGAAAAAGTGACCATACAAATTAAACGAACATCATATGGAGATCTTATTTACCCTGTTTTGGCTAACATTGGTCCCATTACACATATAGATAGTGAGGAGATATTGAAAAAGTAGGCATAAGAGAGACACGTTAATAATATCGAAATATCAGTAGTCTCATTATCTACGCACCAAATTTGAACAAAATTGGTTCAGCCGTTATGAAGATACGGAAAAAGGAGGCGTAACAGTGCCGCACCCATTGTATCGAAGTGTAATGTAGTCTATAGTGGCTATTAGTGGTCGCAGTAACTATGCATACAATTCCAATGAAATCGGTTGTGTCGTTTAGAAGATACGGAAAATGTAGGCGTAAAAGTGTCACGCCCCTCGTATCGAATTCTAATATAGCCTATAATGGCTGTCAGTAGACAGATTATCTATGCCCCAAATTTCAATAAAATCGGCTTAGCCTTTTATAAGATACGGAAAAAGTGGGCATAAAAGGGCCACGCCCACCATATCGAATTTTTTTATAGAATATATTTCCTTCCGGAGCTTGCACTATCTACATGCCAAATTTAAATAAAATCGGTTCGGCCGTTTATAAAATACAGAAAGAGTGGGCATAAAATAGCCACGCCCACCATATCGTAATTTTTTTTTCACTCTCTATGTACCAAATTTCAATAAAATCCGTTCAGTCGTTTGGGCGTGATGGGCGTAATATCGAATATAGCGAAAAAGTGGGCGTAAATGTGCCACGCCCACCATATCGAAATCAAATACAGTACATATTACTTTTCAGTTTTCCCACTATCTGTGTACCAAAATTTAATAAAATCCTTTAAGCCATATAAAAGTTAACAAAAAGTGGGCGTAAAACTGCCACGCCCACCAAGTCTTAATCTATTATAGCAAATAGTGCTTATGAGTCATCCCAATATCTGTGTACCAAATTTCAATAAAATCTGTTCAGCCATATAGAAGATAGTGAAGATGTGGGCATAAAAGTGCCACGCCCACAATATCTAAATTTGATATAACTTAAAGTGCTTATCTGTGACATCTCTTTCTGGGTACCAAATATCAATTGCATCGGTAAAGCCATATCGCAAATAGTGAAAAAAAGGCGTAAAAGTGCCACGCCCATCGTATAAAAATTTCATATAGCCTATAGTTCCTTCCAGACCGCCCACTATCTATGTGTCAAATTTCAATAAAATCTGTTCAGCCATATAGATGATAGTGAAGATGTGGGCGTAAAAGTGCCACGCCCACAATATCTAAATTTGATATAACTTAAAGTGCTTATCTGTGACATCTCTTTCTGGGTACCAAATATCAATTGCATCGGTAAAGCCATATCGAAAATAGTGAAAAAGTGGGCGTAAATGTGCCACGCCCATCATATAAAAATTTCATATAGCCTATAGTTCCTTCCAGACCGCCCACTATCTATGAGTCAAATTTTAATAAAATCGGTTAATAAAATAAGTATACAATTTCAAATAATGAAATAGTTGGCGTAAAAGTGGGCGTGGCCAAAAAAAAAAGTATCCTATTGAGCATTCCGGAGTTCCAGTTACATACTGTGAAAATTTCAGGAAGATCGGTCCAGTGGTATGGTCAGGCCCCTGAGGGGGAGACTTTTTCCCCTATTATCCCCTTTTTTACCACGTTCCTGAGCAAAATTCCAAAAAGTAAAACTGCAGAAAGTTGGGTTATATCCGAATGAACATATGGTGAACATTTCAGCTATCTATCGTAAAGGGTTCGGTGAGGCCGCTAATGGGGAGACTTTTCCCCACTTTTATCCCCCCTTTTACCACGTTCCTTGGCAAAATTTTAAAAAGTAAAAGTACAGGAAATTTTGTCATGTTCCAAGAACACATGGTGAAAATTTAAGCTTTCTATCCCAAGGCTAAAGCATCATGTGTATACAATTTCAAATAATGAAATAGTGGGCGTAAAAGTGGGCGTGGCCAAAAAAAAAGTATCCTATTGACCATTCCGGAGTTCCAGTTACATACTGTGAAAATTTCAGGAAGATCGGTCCAGTGGTCTGGTCTCCTATAAAATACATACATACAAACAAACAAACAAACAAACAAACAAACAAACAAACAAACAAATAAACAAACACACATTCTATTTTATATATATATATATTTGTATAATAAATTGAAGTCTTTTTTTTTTTTTTTTCATTGATCGATTAATAATTTTTAACCACATACAACTTTTTTTAAATCCAACAAATCTACGAATCTGAACATTTTTTTTTAATAATTTAAACCATTTTTTAATTCATTAAGTTTTTTTTTTCGTAATTTAGTTGGTGTGTTCAATATTTTTGTATTGGAAAAAAAACATTAAATTATATGAAATACTTTTTTTTTGGCTAAACTGAACTTTACAGGGCGTTCCTAAAAAAAAAGTAGGTGGTCGCCTCCAGAATTAAAAAATTATTTTTTGCTATCTTCGGTTTGTGGGGACGGGGCTTTGTTCCCAAAATATACTCTAGAGGGCACTACGGATGACGGATCATTAAAATAATATCATTTTTGAAATAATGGGGAAACCTCCTTTCATTTGAGTACCCACACTTGTAAGTTTCTACGCATACCAGTTTTAGGGCCCTGGGTGCCCATGGGCCTGGCCCAAAAAACCAAAGATAGAAAAAATAATGTCTTTTTTAATTCCCGAGGGGGCAATATTTTTTTTGAGGAACGCCCTGTAAAATGCGGTTTTCCTCTTTTTTGTATTTATGTACGTTTTCTTATTTTAACTATAGGTTTCTCTAAGTGTATTGAGTAATAGAGAGCTACAGCGCACTTACACAACGACAAAATCTCTCTGCCTATCTCTGGTCTATAGCAGCGGTGGGCACAAAGAGAAATGAGAATGAATTAGTTATTTTACAAAAAAATGAGATTGTATTGGTCCTATTGCACTGAACAAAATCACTTGGTTTTGTTTGTTCATTTTTTTTTTGTTTACATTGTTGTATTGTTCTACTATTTATGTCCTTACGTGATAAATTTCAGCTATGAGGCGAATAAAAAAAGAAATATACATAAGAGGAAATTAATAGGTAATAAAAAATGTTCTTTAAAAAAATAGGCACATGAGTTCTCTTCATTAAAAATATTCAAGCTAAATAAAAATGCTTTTTCCCAACAAAAATCCCACATAATGAATGAAAATAAATACAATTAAAAAAAATTATAGTACGCTTGTCTTTATTAATTAAAATATCAATGGTTGTTGTCAAATATTATCTGTGTACTTATTTTATTAAACAAAGCGACACAAAGCGACATAAACCTACTCCATCCAATGCTGGCAAGCAACTAAACAATTTTTTTTTGTTTTTTTTCGGTTTCTCTTTTTATTTTTATTTACGTTTGGGTTGTGTGTGTGTGAAAAACGATTAGTCTTCGTTGTTTCAACAAGTGTTTGCGCATCACTGGTTTATAGTAACACTGTATTGACTCGCGTTAGACACCAGTACTATTGACTAATTGTACTCCATATAATGTTCTCTCCTGTTGACATTTTGCATACACACAGAGAAATAAAGTGCCAACCGAATTGAAAAGAATATATTACTGGTAACAACTTATAAATTCAGTTAATACAAGGATATTAACATTAGAATTTTGAGTGGAACAATTGAACGAGTTTTTAGTGAAATTGTGGAGGACAAGGAAAATTATATTGAGGACTTTGTTATACCAAAATTGACATTTTGCGAGAAATTAAAAAAGTGGTATATCGAAACGGCTCCATCCAGAAAATGTTTGGAAAAACTTTTAAATGTTTTAAAAGAGGAATGGCGGAAGGTTCCGCTTTATGCGGAAACTTTATTGGACCAAAAGCATCAAATTATGGTTAGAAATGTCTCCCATGGAAGCTATTGCAACATAGGGATAGAAAAGCAATTAAAAAATTTAATGTGTTCTGCAAAATTATGATGATTTGCACTCGACATAAGTACTGACGGAGTTCCACTGTTTAAAAGTTCAGTCTCTGCAGAATCATCAACACAAAAGAAAAATTGCTGCCTTTTCCTATCGGTTTATATATAGGCAATAAAAAACCAATTTGTGGATAAAGTACATTTACTAAAAGTGAGATTTGTTTTAAATGGAAACAAAATTAACTTAAAGTTTCGTTGCTTAATATGCGACGCACCAGCTAAAGCTTTTATTTGTGGCGTACCCACATACTTCATCGGATGGCTGTGCGAAGTGCACACAAGTAACAAAAAAATTGATAATGTACTCACGTATAGTAGCTTCAGTGGCACTAATATTTCCGATGTTGACTTTGCTTCGAGGAAATATCCAAAACAACATTCCAATATTTTTAAGAAAGAGATAACCCCCTCGAAGAAATAGGATTTGATATGATATCACAAACTCCATGGGATAGCATACATCTAGTCGACCTAGGAGTCATGAGAATACTAATGTGCACGAAAATATATTTTACGAATTTTTACTTTTGCATTGCGCTTATCGACTACTTTGTAGTCTACGTCACGTAGAAAGTAATATTGAGCAAGCTCATGAACTGCTGAAACTATTTGTTGAGAATTTTTCTATTGTATTTGGGTCTAACAGCGTTTCGTTCAATTAGCTTCATGCGCTTCATTTAGCTTCTTGCGCAAAAACATATGGTCCCCTATTTTTATTTTCGGCATACGAGTTTGAAAATAAACTTCAAATTTAAAAAAACACGTTCGGAAAACCATCTTCGATCCTTCAACAAATTATCAAAAGTGAGGAGCACACAACATGCGTCAGAGCAAAAAAAAATAACGGATTAAGTATAAAAGTGGTTCTATTATCGGAGCTTTTGTTAATGATTGTTTCATTTCTTGGAAAGAACCCAATAATATATGCAGTATACGACCATGTATTCCTATAAAAATCGAAAATATTATAAAGGAGGATGAACTTTTTATTGAAGGACGCCGATTAATAGATTTAGAAAGATTTTTCGAAGGACCCGTCGATTCCTGCGAGCTAGGCATTTTTGAAACAAATTTAGTTTTAGGAGAAAACGAGAAATTTTCGATGAAAGACTTTAAGTTTAAATTTATATGCTTACCATTTCAATCTAATTTTTTAATAACACCAATTTTACACATCTGCGTTCAAGGTAAGTTTTAAAAAAATTAACCCACAAAGCCTTTTTAGTACTATATTTTTTACTGATTTGTGTTTTTACTTTTTCTTTAAGCTAATTCGAAATGCTGTTGTTGCCAAGAGGTATCCAAAAGACTTGAAACTATTCCGAGGAGCTCGGTTTGAAACTGGCTCTGAGGATGCCTGATCACTGCAGCGTTTTTCAGGCTGAGGTGATAGCGATAGGAGAGGTTGCCGCTTGGCTTGGACGGAATGTCCTGTCCACGACGAGCATCAACATCTTTTCAGACAGTCAGGGCCGCGGTAAGGTCTCTGGGGTCAATGTCTCTGACTACGGAAACTGCCCTTAACTGCCGCACATCCTTGGATGAGATGGCCAAGCAGTTTGACATTCGACTCGTTTGGGTCCCGGGGCACAGGGACATACCAGGGAACTGTAGAGCTGATGAGCTTGCAAGGCTAGGAACCACCCTGCAAGTTCCTGCGGAATTTGCTGGAGTTGGTGTTCCCCTAGCAACCTGTAAGCTGAACAATCGGCTCAACTCCGAGAGGGCGACTAACCGGCTCTAGATCTGGGGCGAACGAGGGCGCTCCTGTCGCTTTCCAGGGGGGAAATCTCTAACATGGTGGCGGTGATAACCGGCCACTGTCTCATTGGCAGACACGCTCGTAGGTTGGGGGTGTTATCGCCTGACTTCTGTAGGAGCTGCGGGGACGAGGAGGAGGAGGAGAGTATTGAGCACTTTCTCTGTTCATGTCCTGCGCTGGCGCTACGTAGGAGGGCCTCACTTGGATCGGCGTTCTTTCACGATCTTGGGAATCTTTCAGGTGCTGGTATTCCGCACCTCCTTAGCTTCGTAAGGAGCTCTAAATGGTTCAACGGTGGAGTCTGATCGGTAATCCGTCAGTCTCGTGGCATCACAACGGACCTCAGAGTCTAAGTGTGCTGGTGATCTCGGAGCCGGCTACCACTCCGACCTAACCTAACCTTACAAAATAGTTTGTTTAAAATTTTAGCCGAACACAAAATTTTGCTTTTTTTTTAATTTTTAGAAACGACAGATTAAAATTCTAATCGCTGGAAATGTAGAGCGCAATTTACAACACATATTCGGACAAATATCATTAATGTCGACGGAGTTTTAGGTAAAAAAACGACTGCGAAATTACGGCAATGTGTTCACAGCATTAATAGGTAAAAAAATTTGTTTCATAATTTCTCAAATATTTTTAATAAAACAACGATTTGCCAGACAAGACTTTAAGAACAAAAGAAAAAGTTTTTTAAGCAAGGCAGTCGCGAAAAAATCAAAAGCAATTCTCAACAAAAAGAAAATGAAGACACAACCCTGGCTCTTGCTAAAGAGCAATTTTTTATGAATTGCAATTAATCTAGCTGTTAACTGATCTCATATACATACATATATGTATGTTTAGTTTACATAAGTATTTAAAAAGGTTTAGCCAGCCCTGAAAGATGTGTGCGCAAATTTTATTTTACGAAAATTCAATATTTTGACTCAAATGATTTTATGTACATTTTTATTTAATTTTGAGTTGTAGTTAGTTTTATATTATGTATATTTTAAAAGGGTTTAGCCAGCACTGAAAACATGTGCGAAATTTTTGATAACGAATATTTAATATTTTAAGCTGTGTATGAAATTTTTATATTTTAGTTTTTTTTTAAATCAATTTTTTGTTATTAAATATACTTTTTATTAAAACGAAAAAGTCTGTTTTAACTTATTTGCCAAGGAAGTGCACAAAATATTGTAGACAAAAGTACAAAACGATACTAGTGACAAAGTCGCTAGTGTGACACCAGAATTTTACTATTGACATTCCCTACATCTTTGTTCCATAATTTATAGAAAAGTACTAGTAAATTCCGGGTTAAAATGTCTCCATATGGTCCCATAAGAACTATCTAGTCAATTGTTGTTGTTGACATGTTAAATGTCAATAGCACTAAGCCTTGTATAGTGTATAATTAGACAGTAGTTCTGGCGACAAAGTCAAAAGCGAGTCAGTGTAATTTTACTATCTACATTTCCTACACGGGACTTTTCTATTTTTATTCAGTCACTTTGTTTATAAACCACACAGTTTTCTTGTGTAACTCTTTTTTTATTTGTCATATTTAACTCTCATTTAAATTAATTTGCTTATTAAAAAATTTTAATTGTTCACTCAGAGCTTTGATTCAGGGATGTTAAATGGGGTCTTCAATTTTGTACCAAGCTCCAAAATTGTACTTTTTGGACCTTCATGGTACCATTTTTTTTTTTAATTTATTAAAACAACAAAAAAAGTACATAAAAATTCACTTGTACACAAAAAAAACAAAACTTAACAATAACATAAGGTACAAAAAAGTCTTATGAATATATGAGATCAAAATTATGGAATTATTTGTTTAGTTAATAAACTATTTGGAATTTCTACATCATAGCAGCACGAATTTGTCGATCTTAACCAATCCTTTGTCTGTATGAGACTTGATAATGCACATGTAGTCTGTTTCTTTCCTTAGTTTTTATTATATTTTGAAAAGAAAAAACTCTTGCCACATTTGCACATGAGTGTGGAATGGATAAATTCCAGCAACGCTATATAAATGTCTGGAAACATATTGAAATTCAGTTCATTTTGAAAATTAGCTACTACCGACCAAAAACCACAAATGTTTTAATTTTTTAACGACTTCAGTTGCTCAACGTCAGCGAAAGCTCTAAATTGATTATTTATTGAATCAAAATTTGCAATTTCATTCGGGAAAATTTTTACTAGAATAGGTACAATACTACTTGTTTTACCAGAAATAACATTTTCTGGAGTAAACTTATGGAACCCCATTAATAATTCGTTATTAATGTTGACTTTGGCTGTCAAAACTTCGAATAATTTTATATAAGATTGTGTGGCATTTTCTTTAATTTCTTTAACAATAATTTAATTTAATTTTCACTTCTTCAGAATTTTAATAAATTCAAAATGAAAGTGAAGTTGTCTGCAACAAGTGTCAATATATGTAAGAGCTCTATACACCACAATACCAGTCTACCAGATAAATTTTGTGAAAAATCGTCAAATCGGATATGGTCGCATATATTTTAAGCGCTCATTACATAAAACGAATAAATGCAATAAAAAAGGACACAATAACAATTTGTTTGCTATAATAAAAATTCAAAAAGGGGAAAAATTAAAAATTTTTAAATTGTACCAAATGAGTCGCGGTAGTACCACGGTACTTTTGAAGGTTAAAATGTACCAACTTTAACATCCGTGCTTTGATTAATACTTTTTATTATACCCACTCAAATTGAACATAAAAACAGTTTTTCATCTTTGTTTCAAATTCGCTCAAAATTGTCCTCTTTTCAGCACGCAGTTTTTTCTTATATGTTTTTTCGTAGAATTACACAAAATTCTAGAACATTTTAGATTTTTACAGAATTCTCGAAATTTGTCTTTGCACAGAGCATTTTTTTTTTACGAACACCCAATTGTATTATATCTCTATTCCAGTTGAGCCCCCAAAAATGTAAGATCTCACTTGAATTATAAATGTTTTTTTAATGAAAACACGGTTTTGCTTATTTCGTTTTATTAATTTATCGAATGAAGAAACTTATAAGTAAATGATTTAAATATTACAAAAGCGATTATTGTCGATTGTTGTATACGGTTCAAGTTTCAAAACTAGACTAAACTCAAATCCCTTCTTGTCTGTCTCTTCTACCTTTACTCGCTAAATCTATTCGTCCGATTGACATTCACAGTTTTGCAAATCTTAGTATGTACGTCCGCTAATAGTCGTTCGTCCGTTTAACCCTGGTCCCACACTAATATTTAGCAACAAAATCTGCTAAATTTTTCTGCAACGTCTTTTTAAACTAATTTTTAGTGTTTTTTTTGAATGAAAAGTTTTTTGTAAGGATGCGTAGACATGTGAATGTTCTTAAATATCAAAGAATTTGTTAATTAAGTTGGGAATTTGCTGATTTTGTAATATAGTTTGATGATTCCCAGCAATTGTCACATCATCAATAACGTTACGAGTAATCGGTTTTAAACCATAGTATTTATCCATATTTGGAAATATTAATTCGGTTGGCTTAATCAATAAAATTTTCGATTGTATTATATCTACAGCCTTATATGTTTCGGTATCCGCCGTCATATCAGTAACGTATAAAGAGCATTCATGTATTGAAGGATTTCGGAAATATTTTGGTGATTATCGCTTTCCAAAATTTGTCTTATATACGCAAACAATACTTCGCGATTATCTTTTGTGTCCACATTCATTTGGACTTCATTGTATGACTTTTTAGACAAAAGAAAGGTTAGAAGAATCATAATTGATCTCTTATCAACTTCAAAACCACTTTTTAGTTTTCTTAGATTAGATCCGACAGTGTCCAGCCATATTGGTGAGCCATCAATATATATACAGGATCCACTATAGCCTAAGTTTTCCAAATGCTTTGTAGTAACATGAGCTAACAAAGTTCCAAATGAATATGCTACAATTCTAAACGTTTTAGTATGGTGACATTCCAATAGTTTATTATGTTCTGAAATTAAAAAGAAAATACGTATTTGTTAAAACTAAAAAAACAATACTGGGTAACCGTTAAATTAAAAGTATTGTACTGGCAAAGTACTTGGTTGAGACGCTTACCATCGTTTATAAAAAGAGTTTTGCCAGTAGTTTTTTATACAATAAATTTAGTAGTTTATAAAAATACACTTGAAAAAATTGCCTTATACGGCATTCAGGCTAGATTGCAAAACACGTGTCTAACCAAATCGAGTGGAAAAGAATAATGAGCTGTTGGAATGGAATAAAGAGCATAAAAATGTGTTTTGCAAAACTCGTATCTTGCTATCTGGTTAGAGCGCTATGTTAACGGTTCGGCACAGGATACAATATTTCCATATTTTTATTTAATTAAATCGATTTGTTGAAAATTTAAAAAGCTGTCGAGTAAAAATTAATTGAATCAATTAAATATTTGCTCTAATTCGGAACTTTCTGAAAAGTTTTTTATACTATCGCTCAAAACATATTGTTGTTGTTTTTTGTAAAATAGTTGTTTAAATAGTTTTTTTTTATAAAAAATAAAATATTTATTAGTAATAAATATTTTAAATTCATTTTAATTAAATTTTATTAATTCTCATTGGGTTTGTTACTTTATGTTAAATAATTTAATTTCAGTGGTTTAAATCTGAATATTAATTTATTCTAAAACATTATCATAACATTGATAATCTAATTTTTGAAATTAAATTTTGTGTAATAAAAATTTAACCGTTTTTTAAACAAAAAAATGCTAAATATTATTTAAAAAAATACTCTGCTTTTTAACCAAAGGCGTTGCAATAAAAAAATATTTTCTGTGTGAATTTGTTCACATAAGTAAAAATAAATCTGCTAACTAAACGAGAATTACATGCCAGCTTAAATTCAATGTTATAAAGTTCAAGCTATAAAAAAACATTAGGTATATCAACAACACTTTATAACACAATTGTTTTTTGCTTTTTGAGAAGGTATACAATATTGATCACTTTTTAATCAAGTGAGTTGTTATTTAATTGAAAAATATTTCAATTAAAGAGCTATCAATTTATAATTGCATTAGCAAGTTTTGTTGTTGGCGGAATTTCATCAATTAAAGTTATTGAATCGGTTGAATTCATAATTGAAATGGGTTTTTGTGTGTATAGTCAATAGAGGAATAATTTTATACAAAGGAAGTGCTGACAAAACACTTTATCAGGGGCCTTCGCAATCCCAGGTCCAGAATTACGTATTGACGAAAGAAAAAAACCCTATAAAAAGTAAGTATTGGGTTTGAAAAACACTATATTTCCGATTTAAAAAAAGTATGTAGACAAATTTAGAAGGTAGGGCAACTTTATGGATTTGTCTAGTACAATGATTTCGTGAAAAAAATGTGCTCGACTGTAAAAGAAGTAGCAAATCGATTTTTTTTTATCTGCTACAAAAGAAGAAAAACGGTTGGCAACAAATTCGATTGTCAGCACGACTTTTTCATCTCTATGTACCTTTCGCATGTGATTTTATGTGGTCTATGAGCAGCTGTTAATGAGCTGGAGAATTTTTAAAAGTCTTTTTTTTAGTTTTGCTAGCACTGCACATCATATGAAAGGCTTTTTATATGACATGTACGAGCATGTGATATTCAGTGATATATTTATTTTTTTTTACAGTTTTTGTATAAAAATGTAATCATTTGTAATCACATCAACATATTTTAATCATTATTTGACTTGAAAGATTTTGTTAGTTTCACAATATACACTCATAGAAATAAACCTGTAAAAATAGCAAAAAAAAAAAAATACTAAAAATTAGTTACAAATGAGCTTGCAGAAAAAACCTACTAAAATTATCAGATTTTTTTACTAAATATTAGTAATATAAGAACAGCACAAATAAATCTGTTGAATTTACAAATATTTAGTTATATATGAGCTAAATTTTAGTTAATTGAAAGTAACAAAATGATCTGCTAAAATCAGCAAAGACATTACTAAATATAAGTATTTAAATATTAGTCGACAAAAATCATTTAAAATTGTGAAATTGGAATTTTTTATTTTTTTTTTAATGCGAATAAGAGTCTGCCTTTATGAAATCAGCAATCTACAATTTTTTTGCTGCTGTTTTCATTCTACTAAATTTGATGTAAATATAGCAAAAAAATTGTTAATTACAGTTTTTGTTTGCTATTTTGAGTCTACAAATACTACGTGGAAGCTTTTGCTAATTTTACAGCGTTAAATGCTATTTTTAATTAACTAAAATTCACTTTGAATATAACTAAAATTTTGTAAAGTTAACAGATTTATTTTTGCTGTTCTTATTTTATTAATATTTAGCAAACAAATCTGCTAAGTTTAGTTTTTTCTGCAAGGTAATTTTTAACTAACTTTTAGTAGCTTTTTCTGTGTGTAGTTTTCTTTGAGTGTATATTTTCTTAAAATTTACGAAATTTTAAATTGAACACTTCCTCGCTTCCAGACCGTGCACTGTAATTTTTTATTATTTTTTGTTTGTTTAAAAAACACCGCATGGAGGCGGGCTTTCCGGTTAGAGGGTTAACAATTAAACGCAAGTTTTTTTTATTATTTTGCATAAAGGTTTATCAGCTCAAAAGCGGAATTTAGATTTCTTACAAATATGTTAGTTTTTAGTTTTTTTTTTTTATATACTTACACTGACTGAGACTTCGACGAGCTCGTTAATATTTCTCGCTTGGAAATTTATTAAGAATTGCAAAACATATGTGGGAACTTTTAACGCTGCTCCAATGGTAGTCCAAACTTCAGAGCTTATGCCTTCGATTCCTGGGAGAACTATTATTGGTATTTTTTCCAAATCAACCTTGTTAACGGAGTAAAGATTTTCTTGGTTAGAAAATTGGAACTTTATGTTGCCATACAGTTTATGCAGAGAATCGGTAAAATCGTCACTTTCGTCTGTATCAATATGATCAACTGTCACTTTAGTTTTATGAGTTTCTGAAAGTTCTTTTAAGCGATCCATACTAAGCGAGCGAAGTTCGGCTGGTGATAATACTATATCATAGCTACGTTCCAGTGCTTGCTTGATTTCCACTCCCATCAAAGAGTCCATTCCTAGTTCTGAAAGAGTGGCGCCCAAGGAAACTGATTTTAAGTCTGATAGAGATAATGTATTCATTACATATTGCAATGCAGTTTGACCCTCGGCAGCGACTTTCTTTTCGGCTACCACCATGCTGGACACGATTGGATCTGGTGATGTCATTAGTGTATCAAGTACATCCAGGCACGAACTAATACGTTGCTGTAGAGTGCCACCTATATGAGATCAATCTTGCCCTCGGCCATAGCTGCCACTAATCCCACTTCTCCCACAGCGCCCCATTGAATAGCTTTGCCGGGAAAACCAGCAGCAACGCGTTCTTCAATGATGCGTTCCATAATTGAATTAGCCATACCATAGTTAGTCTGGCCAGCATTTCCACGGCCACACGATACACTGGAGAATATTACAAAACAATGTAATTTGGGGCAAAGTTTACGAGACAATTTATCCAAGTATTTTGTGGCGATAGCTTTGGGAGCAAGAGATTGTTGGAAAGTTTTGTTGGTTTTGATTGGAAAAAATTCCATCTTTTAGCAAAACTGCCAGATTGAATATGCCACCAATGGGACCAAGTTTCATAGCTCCTGTTAAAAGGTCCAAACAGCCTGCCTCATTTGTTATATCGGATGTGCTGATAATAGTTTGACAACCATATGATTTCCAAAGTCTAAAATAATCAAAAAATTATATATAATTACTAAAGTTCGTTTGAAATATATAAAACTACACTCAAAAAAATAGTAGAGAGTTGGTATAGGTACAATATTTTATAATGTTACGAGCTTAACAGACCAATACTTCGTGACCGGTAGTTTAATATCGGAATATACACTACGTTGCATAACTATAATTACAAATGATTTTTTCTATGTTTTCTAGTACTACAAATTTTTTTTTTAAAACTTATAACCGTATTTAAGAATGTGTTAACTGTTCTCTTATTGTGTAAAATTTAAGAGATTACTTAATTGATTTAAAAGAAAAATTGTGTAATAATATTTTGTTTTAGTGTATCAAAACTATAATTACATATAACGGTAAACAAAGAATAGAAAGTAGAAAATAAAGAAAAATTAAAGAATTATTTTTGTTTTTTAGGCAATTTTAATCAATTTGCTATAAAATGATTCGTGGTTTCACAAATTTTGCAAATAATCCATAAGCACGGTAAAAATAAAACAGGATGCCGAAAAAAAAAAGTTTTCTGATCGGGACCGGCGTAAAATAATAAACTGTGTCAATGAAGAGTTTCAATGTGATAATCGATGAATGAAAGTTAAATGTGTCCTAATCAACCATAAGTAGGTTCCTAAAGGATTCCCAGAAAATTACGCGCCAAAAGCTGATCTCTGTGCCAAGGTTATTACCCCCGCCCCCCCCAAAACTGCTCGACTTGAATTCGCTAAAAGGGATTCACAAACCAACTGGAGAAAGGCACGTCAATAATCGCTGTTGTTGGGAGGACTGTTTAAACATAACTTTCTTTTAAAGGTTATTTTTTCTAAGTAGAAAAAGTTCAATCTTGATGGTTCAGATGGCTTTAACAGGTATTGGAGAGACCTGGGTAAGAAACCACGATATTTCTCAAACAGAAATTTCGGAGGCGGATTCTTAATGGTTTGGGGAGCTTTCTGTTTCGACGGTTTGATTGATTTGGCATTTCCATGCATCAGAATGACATCCCCTGTGTACATTTAAGAGTTATTGGTGCCATTCATTGAAAATAGCAACGAAGAAGACAATGATACAGTACATGTATCATCAAAAATATAAGAGTATTGGAATGGCCCACATGTTCTCCGAATCAAAACCCCATTTAAAATATTTGGAGAGTATTAACCCGTCGAGTTTACGCAATATGAAATCGTTTTTCATCGAAAAGAAACAGTTATTGACGAGTGGATATCTAAAAATATGGTAGACAGTATGTCGGATTGAATTTTCCAGTTGATTAAAAAAGAAGGAGGCCTCACGCACTATAAAAACTGTTTTAAAATATTTTTCTTAAATTTTTTGTAAATTTTTATATATTGAGTTAAGTGTATTTGTACTTGTGAAACCCTAATTAATTTTGTTATTTCTTGTTAAATAGTAAAATATAAAATAAATTAATTGTTCTTTTGTTAAATATTATAAATTTTTAATTGGTTTTACATTTATGCCGGCTAAACTCTTCTACTTTTAATTTAAATTACGAAATTTAGTGAAATTAATGTGTAATTTTAGTTTTGCAACGCAGTGTATTAGGATGGAAAACTATTTATTGTTTAAGGAATTTGTTTCAATAAATTAGTTTATACTTTTTAAGTGGATGTTTTTGTGCTTTAGATTTGTACCGGTCATTAAAGGTTTAATTTCTTTCTTTTAAACCCCATTTATACCACAATTTTATAAAAACACAATAAATATATTCAAGAAATTAACCCATACCTAAAAAAAATTATTTAAAATTTAAGACTGTTTGCCTAAATTGCTTTGGCATGATGTTAAGGGGAAGACTTGCTCTTTTTCAATCCCTGTTAACATTTTTTTAATACTCAGTGTTAGCGGATGTCTGCTCCAAATTATAAGTTCCACGTACAAATAAAAAATACGCTCTGTACAGATATCTACTAGTTTTTAAGTACCCACATACCGAACTTCCGAAAACCCGTTCCACACATATGTCTACTCCCGATTAAACAAAAAATGTTTGATTTTCCACTTTTTGTCCTCTTCGTGGTAATTTCCAAATAACCCGTTAATACGGATGTCCGCTCCAAGCCCACATACCAAATTTTAAGTTCCCTAGCATCAGATTGGCCAAGCCGCCAAGGGGTAGATTTTTTTTCTTTTACTCCCTTTAAAAATTTTTTTCAAAAATTCAGAATGGTTTCATAAATGTTATATAAATAGGGTTTTTCTTATTATTTACTATTTAATAAATTTTTGGCTGCAGGGAATTTTGGTGTAATGTTTTCAATTTTTAAAACCTATTTTTTTTTTTGGAAAAGCGAATCATGCAGTAATTTCTTTAAATAAAATTCAATTATTACGACAATATTATTTTAAGTTTGTAGGAATGTGTGTCTAACGTCTTTAGCGATTATCTTCATTTGAAAAATATAAAAATAAGTTTCACTGCGTACGATAAAAAGAGGGTAGCTCGAGTACACCATAAAACTTGATAGTTGTTCGCCAAGGACACAATTTTCATAAAATTCCTCTGAATTTTTAAATATGGAATCTATTAATGCAGGCGACTCCAAAAAATCAAAGTCTGCATCAAGATAAAAAATTACATCAAATTTTTAAAACTCTGGATACTCGTAGTTTCACAGATTTGTGGTCTAGTTTTCTGTTGTTTTTTTCGAGTAGTTGCTCGCCAAAACCACAATTTTCTTCAGTTTCCTTTGAGTTTTTAAATACGGAATCTGTTAATGTAGGCAACTCCAAAAAATAAAAGTCTGCACCAAGATTTTCTTAAAAGATTTGTGTAAAATAACATCAACTAATTTAAATCTGCTCGATCAAAAAAAAAGTTTTATCTTATATACAAAATCAGGTCTCATTTGATATATGTATATTAGGCCGGGTCGATTTGTATGGAGGCAAAAAAATCGCTCAACGTTCAAAGAAATCCTATTCTAGGGATCAAAATAAGAAACTTTGCCGAAGGAACCATACCTCTAAAACGAATTCTGATGTCCCGACTTTTGACCCGTAGGGTGAAATTTTGAAAAATCCCACTTTGAACCATTTAGAGTGCCCCAATCGAATCCAACCTAATCGAATATAATTTATACATTCATCTGCTAGAGCGTCTTCCGGAGAAGAAATGGAGACCCTAATCTTGGAAAGACTCCTCCTACTTTCTGAAATATCTCTATCCCGAGATTTGTACATTTTGCTATAAAAACACGGCTAAAAGGCCCTCTTTCAACTTAAATTTTAACCCCTTAACGGTCACCTAGAATAATAATTTATGCATTAATCTGCTAGCGCGTCTCCCGGAGAAGAAGTAGCTCCCATAATCTTGGAGAGATTCCACCTACTTTCTGAAATATCAATGTGGGCTTTTTCAAAATTTGACCCTATGGGTCAAAAGTCGGGACATCAGAATTCGATTTAGAGGTATGGTTCCTTCGGCAAAGTTTCTTATTTTGATCCCTAGAATACGATTTTCCTTGAACGTTCCAAGTTTATTTCAAAATTGGGGTATCCAGTAATATCCGATAAGATGCCTTAAATACATTACTGGATTAAATTAGATTAAAATTGATCTCCAGATTGGGGGATCCAATAATATCTTAATTAAGATCCTGGTAGATCCTAAATATCCCATGGGATTAATTAAGATCCAAAATATAAGCAATTTTTGGTGAATCGAATAAGTTATTTTGAGATTTAATTGGAATTACTTAAATCCCGTAACATATATAATTTTTAGTAAAATAAAAAAAAAAAAACAATTAGAAAAATAATTTTAACGGTGTATGGGTTATATATGACAATATATAATAATATCTTATACGCATAGAAAATATTACTGATGTTCGACCACATATAATCCTATTTAAGACTAAATTGTTATTCTTGTGTCATATATGGAATCATATATAATTATATCTTACATCACTTTACGTCATATATAATATCTTAAGTTATAGTATACACATGTCACCATATTGTTATTTATTGTCCAAGTTTGATATAACTTTAATTAAATTTGTCTTTAATTATATAGCTTGCACCATATATGATTACATATTATCTTATATATAAGAATGTATCATTATATATGATAACATATATACCAAATCTTATTATGTATATCATATACTTTTAATATCTAATATTATAATAAATAAAAATATATCGTTATAAAACAAATAATAATATATGACTATGCAAGACACCATATATATTCGCATATTATAATATATTTGAAGATAATAAACGTAACACCATTAGAGTGTCCCTTAGAGTGGTTCATAAGTTTAAATGTTGGAAATGTTAATACGCAATTTTTTTTATATTTGACTTGAATATAACTCATGTGTAATTATAGGCCGCTACGACAACGCCTACCCTAAGCGATTGGCGTTGGCGAAACATTACCTTTTTTCACTTTTTGCCAGTTTTTTTTTTTAATATTGTAATAGTTTTTATTCTAAATGATAAATTATTCAATATAATGATAATAATATATATTCAGAAAGGTATAAAATCCAAAATTGGTTAATAACTAGCAAAGTAATAAATAATGCCCAGCCCACTAATGTGCCAATTATTACTTGACCGAAAAATTCGAGCACTCATCTTACAAGTTTTTTAAATTGATTATTACAATAGAATTTTTTTATTTAAAAGACTTAAAATTGAGAGATATGAAAAAAGTTTTTTTCGATGTTTTTAACCTGTCTTAAGGTAACGTTAAAACGAATAACATTTTTGGCGTGCTTTTCAAATCTCTAATTTCAAATTTTTAAAATGTTTTTTCTTAACAAAGGCGAAAAAAATTGATATTTGCCACTCCAGGGAGTTGTTTAAAACATCTTAGAAAATAAAAGTAAGAACATTTAAAATTATCCCCCAGCACATTGGGTAGGGCAACGATTTAATTTTTACGGATTTTGAGGAAATTGTGTTTTTTGGCAATAAGCAGGCTTATTTGTTGTCATAAAATATTTTAAATCGAAAAAATCTGTGGCCCCACATGTGGTCATGTGGATTTGAGGGTCACTTTAGCACCAAAAGCATCTAAGGGTTAATTTGGCTCAGAATATTTTTTTAGGAATTTAAAAAATGGCTGTAGACAGGTTTGTAAAAAAAGAACTTCAATATTTTTTGCTTAACTATATATAAATTCCCTAAATTCCTTTGATCTTAATGCGGCACGGCACGGATTAACGTTGTTTAATTTGTTCAAAACTGTTGGCATAGAATCTTCAGATATTGTGTTTATAATATTTTAGATCACGTTTCTTTAAAATTATATAGTAGTAAGCAAGCTTTGGCTTTTTTGGTAATTGAAATAAATAAGTCTGGGGTCATTTGGGGCCACATGAACACATGGGTTAATGATGTTCAAAAAAATTTTTTTTTAACCTTGAGTTACTGTTATAAAATAAAACAACAAAAATTACTAAAGTAGTTAGTTTTCGATTTTACATATTTTATGACAACAAATGAGCCTTGTTATTACCAAAAAAAATACGATTTCCTCGAAATCCGTAAAAATCCAAATCGTTGCCTCAACCAAATTTTAAAATTTGAAATTAGAGATTTGAGAAGCACCCTAAAAATGTTGTCCGTTTTTGACTTCACCTTAAGACAGTTTAACGACATCAAAAAAAAAAACTTTTTCATATCTGACAATTTTGTTATTAACCGATTTTTGATTTTTTATATCTTTTTAGATACATAATATTATCATTATGTAATTAATTTATCATTTACAATAAAAACTATTACAATATTTAAAAAACATTTGCAAAAACTGAAAAAGTCATTTGTTTACCATATAAACGCATTTTTCGCTCTTTAAGGCCTAGTCGATTAGGGAAGACGTTGTCGTAGAGGCCTAAACTATTCATGAGGTATATTCAAGTCAAATATTAAAAAATTAGGGGGTACGGCATCAACATTGAAAACATTTATATATAAGGGACACTCTATAACTCCGTATATAACTTTTTTTACTCGGGTGTATTTTTTCACACACTTGCATGGAAGTGGTCGAGTTTTCTTCGGGCGATTCCTAAAAGAAAAGTTTTGTACCACGATTTTCTTAAAAAAATTATATAAAATTACATTAAATTTTCAAAATTTGCATATTTTCCCACATTTGTATGGAAGTGTTCATGTTATTTCGAGTTGTGTTAGCCTAGCCATGAAATTTTAAACATAGATACATACTACTAAAGTATGCGACTTCAAAATGCGATTGTTCGCCGACTGCGCAATTTTTATCGAAATTTAACTGCAATTTAAATGAGCTATCTATGAATATACACTCAAAGAAAAGCTTCATCATATCTATGAAATTTTTCATCAATTTTCGTCCAATGTAACGTTTTATAGTATTTATGAAACATTTCATAAAAAGCAAATTCAATTTTAATTACCATCTTGTGAATTATCTAGAGTCGAACTCACTATTAGTGACCGTCAGTATGGTTTTCGTAGAAATCGCTCTACTGGTGACCTGTTGGCTCTTCTTTCGGAGCGTTGGAGTCGTTCAATCCACCGTTTTGGTGAGAGTAAGGTGGTTGCTCTGGACATTTCCAAAGCGTTCGACGTGTGTGGCATGGTGCGCTTATATCAAAGCTTATTGCTTTTGGTGTCGGTAACGACTTCGCTCGCTTTGTTTCGAGCTTTCTCAGAGATCGCACTATACGCGTTGTTATAGATGGGGTCTCATCCGACGAGTTTCAGCTAAATTCAGGGGGTACCTCAGGGTTCCGTTCTTTCTCCTTCCCTATTTCTCATTTTTCTAAATGACCTTCTTGTCAAACTTTCAACCCTATTTACTCTTTTGCAGATGACAGCAACATTTGTCATTCATTTTCCTTCGATCGTAGGCCAAGCCTTGAGGAGATTGGGGCAAAAGGCAGAATATGAATGATAC
>CM037851.1:107603862-107641382 GCA_021234595.1 Delia radicum | reverse complement strand
TACAATTGTAGTTCATTTAAAAAACAAACCACATTAAATTACAGTATTATGATTTTACATTCATTTTGTACAGTATTTTTTTTTTATTTAAAAAAATAGAACATATTAATTGCATTTATAGTAATTAAATGTGCTAAAGTCCCAAAACTTATTTAGAAATTGTGAAAAACAATCTGATGTAGGCGTGTCCCTTTCCGGATTTCATTCCTGCCCAAGGAAATCTTCAGGGGACTTTGTTATTAGAATTTCTAGAGATATTTCTTATGTTAAATCACAAACTCAATGAGAATTTCTTGTCCTCGTCTAGGAGCGAGATTCAAAATTTAAAATATCAAAGAAAAAACAAAAACAACAACAAAAAAAAACAAAACAAATATCTCTAGAAATTCTAATAACTAAGTCCCCTGAAGATTTCCTTGGGCAGGAATGAAATCCGGATAGGGACACGCCTACATCAGATTGTTTTTCACAATTTGTTAAATAAGTTTTGGGACTTTAGCACATTTAATTACTATAAATGCAATTAATGTTTATCCCGATGAAAATAAATTTAAATTTATAAAACATATTAATGTTTGTTTATATTTTACTGCACTGACTGAACCACTCATTAATAATACAATTGTAGTTAATTTTTGAACAGTAAAAAACAAATAACTATGTTAGTTGAATTTACTAAAATGTAAGTCGTTCTTTTTTCAGGTGAAATTTCATTTGTTTTTAGCTGCATTTGCAGTGGTCTTTACCGTTATTAAGTGCAGAAAATAAATTAATATAAACCTAACATGAATCCGCAAAATAACTTTTTTGCTAAACTTTCAATAAAAAATAGTTTTTAATTTTAACAAAATAATAAAAATCCAAAAATAGATCCGGTGATTTTTTAATAATAACAAATAAACATGTTTTGCTGACATATTAAACGTTTGTCAAAAAATCGTCATTTGGAAACAAAAATCGTCAAATCGTCATTTAGTAATTTAGGTACTAAAAATCGTCAAAATGACGATAAATCGTCAAACCTGGCAACAGTGCCCTGCAGTCAGACTGGGAGCAAATGTCTCCTTGTATACACTCATTTTACTAGTGACAACTGAAGTAGTTAAAATGTTTCCAACTTTTCTTATAAGCGTCAATACAAAAAATACAGAGACAATAGATGTGGTATATGTCTAGTGCAAGATATATTTATATAGGTAGTCTTACTAGAACAACAACTACAACAAACAACTACAAACAATACAAAAACAACAGGGTTTCGACATTTCTTTGTACTCAAGATACAGTACAAAAAAAAGTCAAAACCATGTAAGAAATGTCAAAACCACCCAGGTAGAAATTTGGGATGGTACAAAAAACGAAGAGTTTTCAGAACGTTTGTTTTTGATGGTACTAAAATAAAAGCGTTTCCAAAGCGATAATTGCAAATAATACGAAAAAAAGCATTTAAAAAACATTATTTTGGATTGCTATTCGAACGTTCGGACAAAGTATTTTAGGAATACTTTTTATACAAAACTTACAAATATTTGTGAAATAAAAACACTGTAAAAACATTGGTTCAAAGCGTTTTTCCAACGTTTGTAAAAAGTACTTTAGAAGTTCTTATCGTACAAAATTTACAACGGTTTATAAAATAAAACCAATGTAAAACCATTGCGTTAAAGCGTTTTTCTAACATTTTCTAATAGTACTTTAGAAATACTTTTTTTTTTTACAAAATATTTTACTGATTAAAAAACAACACTGTCATAAGGGGTCTATCTATATGCGAACTCGGTTTCTTATGCAATTTTTTTATATGCTTTTTCTCTTCATGAACCGAGTTCAATAAATCACTCAATATGGCCAGCCCATAATGTAGCGACTCTATAAAGTGTATAGTTCTTGTATATCTTTTATAAAGCACTATATTTTGAGACAGATAAAGCAATATTTTAGAGGACTTTTTCAAAACTTAATAAAACGCTAGTTAAACTATTTAAAATTACAATGTTTTGTTACTTTATTTATATTATTTTAATCATATTTTACATGTTTCATTATTTGTGGTATTTATGAACAATTCATAAAGATCTTTATAATTTGTCTTTCGAGCGTTTTGACAATGTTTCAAAATTACAACCCTCAAAGCGGTTATCATTTGGGTCGTTTTCATAACGCTTAATAACTGTAAGCCAAAATGTTCTGCAAATACTTATTTAACGATTGAAAAAGCATTTCAAAAATTTTGTTTTGCAATGTTTTGAGAACGTTATAAAATACCATCATCAGACCGTAAATTTGGGTTATCATTTTGCACATTCTCAAAACGCTTTAAATTTGTAATTTGGTATGTTCTGAAAACGCTTGTACCATCATGAAAAATGCTTTTAAAACGTTTTAAAGATTGTATTTTTCTACCTGGGCAGGTAAGCGGAAGATAAACAGCTGGGCTACTGAGACTACCTATATAAATCAGAGGAAGGCAAACCACTACGCGGCGTTTTTGCTCTCCCTACATGCCCCTCACACATTAAAAAAAAACAATCAGTCCTCGCATAAGTATTCGAACGAACAGGTTGATCGTACGCTTTTCGTTTTTTGGTTCGACGCTTTTGTTTGATATGCACTGTGAGAATAAATGAACATTTTTAATGTGAATTCTTGTTTAGCGAAAATTTTTTCAGTAATCCAAAATGTCTAGTATGTCAACGTATGTTGTCACGCTGCGCTACATATGACATGGCAAGGCATTTAAAACATGCCATTATGAATATAACAATTTATCTAATGATGAAAGAAAATTATTGATTATAGAACTTAAAAAAACATTTTATGAACAAATTATTGCGGACTCTGAGGAGTTTAATGAGGAAGAATGCACTAAAAATGACTCTGAGGAGTTTAAAGAGGAAGAATGTACTGTTAATGATGAAGAATGCCTGTTATTGAATTAGGATTGACTATATACATAGATATCAAAATTATTTTTTAATAAAAAAATTCAAAATTTTTTATAATTTCTTTAGGCTTATCAGCGCATACAAAACAACTTGATTTATCCGCAAAAGAAAAAATTTGCATCAACTTCGAACGGTCGCAACAGTTTACTCATGAAATGTTTTTTTTAGATTCAAAAACTGCCGATTTTCCTGCGTCATTAGTAATATTATGCTATTCATAATATTATATATTATATATTTGTATAATAAATTGAAGTCTTTTTTTTATTTTTTTCATTGATCGATTAATAATTTTTAACCACATACAACTTTTTTTAAATCCAACAAATCTACGAATCTGAACATTTTTTTTTAATAATTTAAACCATTTTTTTAATTCATTAAGTTTTTTTTTCGTAATTTAGTTGGTGTGTTCAATATATTTGTATTGGAAAAAAAAACATTAAATTATATGAAATACTTTTTTTTGGCTAAACTGAACTTTACAGGGCGTTCCTAAAAAAAAAGTAGGTGGTCGCCTCCAGAATTAAAAAAATATTTTTTGCTATCTTCGGTTTGTGGGGCCGGGGCTTTGTTCCAAAATATACTCTCGAGGGCACTACGGATGACGGATCATTAAAATAATATTTCTTGGGGAAACCTCCTTTCATTTGAGTACGCACACTTGTAAGTTTTCTACGCATACCAGTTCATGGGCGTGGCCCAAAAAACCAAAGATAGAAAAAATAATGTCTTTTTAATTCCCGAGGGGGCAATATTTTTTTTGAGGAACGCCCTGTAAAATGCGGTTTTCCTCTTTTTTGTATTTATGTACGTTTTCTTATTTTAACTATAGGTTTCTCTAAGTGTATTGAGTAATAGAGAGCTACAGCGCACTTACACAACGACAAAATCTCTCTGCCTATCTCTGGTCTATAGCAGCGGTGGGCACAAAGAGAAATGAGAATGAATTAGTTATTTTACAAAAAAATGAGATTGTATTGGTCCTATTGCACTGAACAAAATCACTTGGTTTTGTTTGTTCATTTTTTTTTTGTCTACATTGTTGTATTGTTCTACTATTTATGTCCTTACGTGATAAATTTCAGCTATGAGGCGAATAAAAAAAGAAATATACATAAGAGGAAATTAATAGGTAATAAAAAATGTTCTTTAAAAAAATAGGCACATGAGTTCTCTTCATTAAAAATATTCAAGCTAAATAAAAATGCTTTTTCCCAACCAAAATCCCACATAATGAATGAAAATAAATACAATTAAAAAAAATTATAGTACGCTTGTCTTTATTAATTAAAATATCAATGGTTGTTGTCAAATATTATCTGTGTACTTATTTTATTAAACAAAGCGACACAAAGCGACATAAACCTACTCCATCCAATGCTGGCAAGCAACTAAACAATTTTTTTTTTGTTTTTTTTCGGTTTCTCTTTTTATTTTTATTTACGTTTGGGTTGTGTGTGTGTGAAAAAACGATTAGTCTTCGTTGTTTCAACAAGTGTTTGCGCATCACTGGTTTATAGTAACACTGTATTGACTCGCGTTAGACACCAGTACTATTGACTAATTGTACTCCATATAATGTTCTCTCCTGTTGACATTTTGCATACACACAGAGAAATAAAGTGCCAACCGAATTGAAAAGAATATATTACTGGTAACAACTTATAAATTCAGTTAATACAAGGATATTAACATTAGAATTTTGAGTGGAACAATTGAACGAGTTTTTAGTGAAATTGTGGAGGACAAGGAAAATTATATTGAGGACCTTTGTTATACCAAAATTGACATTTTGCGAGAAATTAAAAAAGTGGTATATCGAAACGGCTCCATCCAGAAAATGTTTGGAAAAACTTTTAAATGTTTTAAAAGAGGAATGGCGGAAGGTTCCGCTTTATGCGGAAACTTTATTGGACCAAAAGCATCAAATTATGGTTAGAAATGTGTCCCATGGAAGCTATTGCAACATAGGGATAGAAAAGCAATTAAAAAATTTATTGTGTTCTGCAAAATTATGATGATTTGCACTCGACATAAGTACTGACGGAGTTCCACTGTTTAAAAGTTCAGTCTCTGCAGAATCATCAACACAAAAGAAAAATTGCTGCCTTTTCCTATCTGTTTATATATAGGCAATAAAAAACCAATTTGTGGATAAAGTACATTTACTAAAAGTGAGATTTGTTTTAAATGGAAACAAAATTAACTTAAAGTTTCGTTGCTTAATATGCGACGCACCAGCTAAAGCTTTTATTTGTGGCGTACCCACATACTTCATCGGATGGCTGTGCGAAGTGCACACAAGTAACAAAAAATTGATAATGTACTCACGTATAGTAGCTTCAGTGGCACTAATATTTCCGATGTTGACTTTGCTTCGAGGAAATATCCAAAACAACATTCCAATATTTTTAAGAAAGAGATAACCCCCTCGAAGAAATAGGATTTGATATGATATCACAAACTCCATGGGATAGCATACATCTAGTCGACCTAGGAGTCATGAGAATACTAATGTGCACGAAAATATATTTTACGAATTTTTACTTTTGCATTGCGCTTATCGACTACTTTGTAGTCTACGTCACGTAGAAAGTAATATTGAGCAAGCTCATGAACTGCTGAAACTATTTGTTGAGAATTTTTCTATTGTATTTGGGTCTAACAGCGTTTCGTTCAATTAGCTTCTTGCGCTTCATTTAGCTTCTTGCGCAAAAACATATGGTCCCCTATTTTTATTTTCGGCATACGAGTTTGAAAATAAACTTCAAATTTAAAAAAAACACGTTCGGAAAACCATCTTCGATCCTTCAACAAATTATCAAAAGTGAGGAGCACACAACATGCGTCAGAGCAAAAAAAAATAACGGATTAAGTATAAAAGTGGTTCTATTATCGGAGCTTTTGTTAATGATTGTTTTCATTTCTTGGAAAGAACCCAATAATATATGCAGTATACGACCATGTATTCCTATAAAAATCGAAAATATTATATGAACTTTTTATTGAAGGACGCCGATTAATAGATTTAGAAAGATTTTTCGAAGGACCCGTCGATTCCTGCGAGCTAGGCATTTTTGAAACAAATTTAGTTTTAGGAGAAAACGAGAAATTTTCGATGAAAGACTTTAAGTTTAAATTTATATGCTTACCATTTCAATCTAATTTTTTAATAACACCAATTTTACACATCTGCGTTCAAGGTAAGTTTTAAAAAAATTAACCCACAAAGCCTTTTTAGTACTATATTTTTTACTGATTTGTGTTTTTACTTTTTCTTTAAGCTAATTCGAAATGCTGTTGTTGCCAAGAGGTATCCAAAAGACTTGAAACTATTCCGAGGAGCTCGGTTTGAAACTGGCTCTGAGGATGCCTGATCACTGCAGCGTTTTTCAGGCTGAGGTGATAGCGATAGGAGAGGTTGCCGCTTGGCTTGGACGGAATGTCCTGTCCACGACGAGCATCAACATCTTTTCAGACAGTCAGGCCGCGGTAAGGTCCCTGGGGTCAATGTCTCTGACTACGGAAACTGCCCTTAACTGCCGCACATCCTTGGATGAGATGGCCAAGCAGTTTGACATTCGACTCGTTTGGGTCCCGGGGCACAGGGCATACCAGGGAACTGTAGAGCTGATGAGCTTGCAAGGCTAGGAACCACCCTGCAAGTTCCTGCGGAATTTGCTGGAGTTGGTGTTCCCCTAGCAACCTGTAAGCTGAACAATCGGCTCAACTCCGAGAGGGCGACTAACCGGCTCTAGATCTGGGGCGAACGAGGGCGCTCCTGTCGCTTTCCAGGGGGGAAATCTCTAACATGGTGGCGGTGATAACCGGCCACTGTCTCATTGGCAGACACGCTCGTAGGTTGGGGGTGTTATCGCCTGACTTCTGTAGGAGCTGCGGGGACGAGGAGGAGGAGGAGAGTATTGAGCACTTTCTCTGTTCATGTCCTGCGCTGGCGCTACGTAGGAGGGCCTCACTTGGATCGGCGTTCTTTCACGATCTTGGGAATCTTTCAGGTGCTGGTATTCCGCACCTCCTTAGCTTCGTAAGGAGCTCTAAATGGTTCAACGGTGGAGTCTGATCGGTAATCCGTCAGTCTCGTGGCATCACAACGGACCTCAGAGTCTAAGTGTGCTGGTGATCTCGGAGCCGGCTACCACTCCGACCTAACCTAACCTTACAAAATAGTTTGTTTAAAATTTTAGCCGAACACAAAATTTTGCTTTTTTTTAATTTTTAGAAACGACAGATTAAAATTCTAATCGCTGGAAATGTAGAGCGCAATTTACAACACATATTCGGACAAAATATCATTAATGTCGACGGAGTTTTAGGTAAAAAAAAACGACTGCGAGATTACGGCAATGTGTTCACAGCATTAATAGGTAAAAAAATTTGTTTCATAATTTCTCAAATATTTTTAATAAAACAAACCTTATCCAATAATTAGATATAATACCAACAATCAACGATTTGCCAGACAAGACTTTAAGAACAAAAGAAAAAGTTTTTTAAGCAAGGCAGTCGCGAAAAAATCAAAAGCAATTCCCAACAAAAAGAAAATGAAGACACAACCCTGGCTTTTGCTAAAGAGCAATTTTTTATGAATTGCAATTAATCTTGCTGTTAACTGATCTCATATACATACATATATGTATGTTTAGTTTACATAAGTATTTAAAAAGGTTTAGCCAGCCCTGAAAGATGTGTGCGCAAATTTTAGTTTACGAAAATTCAATATTTTGACTCAAATGATTTTATGTACATTTTTATTTAATTTTGCGTTGTAGTTAGTTTTATATTATGTATATTTTAAAAGGGTTTAGCCAGCACTGAAAACATGTGCGAAATTTTTGATAACGAATATTTAATATTTTAAGCTGTGTATGAAATTTTTATATTTTATTTTTTTTTTAAATCAATTTTTTGTTATTAAATATACTTTTTATTAAAACGAAAAAGTCTGTTTTAACTTATTTGCCAAGGAAGTGCACAAAATATTGTAGACAAAAGTACAAAACGATACTAGTGACAAAGTCGCTAGTGTGACACCAGAATTTTACTATTGACATTCCCTACATCTTTGTTCCATAATTTATAGAAAAGTACTAGTAAATTCCTGGTTAAAATGTCTCCATATGGTCCCATAAGAACTATCTAGTCAATTGTTGTTGTTGACATGTTAAATGTCAATAGCACTAAGCCTTGTATAGTGTATAATTAGACAGTAGTTCTGGCGACAAAGTCAAAAGCGAGTCAGTGTAATTTTACTATCTACATTTCCTACACGGGACTTTTCTATTTTTATTCAGTCACTTTGTTTATAAACCACACAGTTTTCTTGTGTAACTCTTTTTTTATTTGTCATATTTAACTCTCATTTAAATTAATTTGCTTATTAAAAAATTTTAATTGTTCACTCAGAGCTTTGATTCAGGGATGTTAAATGGGGTCTTCAATTTTGTACCAAGCTCCAAAATTGTACTTTTTGGACCTTCATGGTACCATTTTTTTTTAATTTATTAAAACAACAAAAAAAGTACATAAAAATTCACTTGTACACAAAAAAACAAAACTTAACAATAACATAAGGTACAAAAAAGTCTTATGAATATATGAGATCAAAATTATGGAATTATTTGTTTAGTTAATAAACTATTTGGAATTTCTACATCATAGCAGCACGAATTTGTCGATCTTAACCAATCCTTTGTCTGTATGAGACTTGATAATGCACATGTAGTCTGTTTCTTTCCTTAGTTTTTATTATATTTTGAAAAGAAAAAACTCTTGCCACATTTGCACATGAGTGTGGAATGGATAAAATTCCAGCAACGCTATATAAATGTCTGGAAACATATTGAAATTCAGTTCATTTTGAAAATTAGCTACTACCAGACCAAAAACCACAAATGTTTTAATTTTTTAACGACTTCAGTTGCTCAACGTCAGCGAAAGCTCTAAATTGATTATTTATTGAATCAAAATTTGCAATTTCATTCGGGGAAAATTTTTACTAGAATAGGTACAATACTACTTGTTTTACCAGAAATAACATTTTCTGGAGTAAACTTATGGAACCCCATTAATAATTCGTTATTAATGTTGACTTTGGTTGTCAAAACTTCGAATAATTTATATAAGATTGTGTGGCATTTTCTTTAATTTCTTTAACAATAATTTAATTTAATTTTCACTTCTTCAGAATTTTAATAAATTCAAAATGAAAGTGAAGTTGTCTGCAACAAGTGTCAATATATGTAAGAGCTCTATACACCACAATACCAGTCTACCAGATAAATTTTGTGAAAAATCGTCAAATCGGATATGGTCGCATATATTTTAAGCGCTCATTACATAAAACGAATAAATGCAATAAAAAAGGACACAATAACAATTTGTTTGCTATAATAAAAATTCAAAAAGGGGAAAAATTAAAAATTTGAAATTGTACCAAATGAGTCGCGGTAGTACCACGGTACTTTTGAAGGTTAAAATGTACCAACTTTAACATCCGTGCTTTGATTAATACTTTTTATTATACCCACTCAAATTGAACATAAAAACAGTTTTTCATCTTTGTTTCAAATTCGCTCAAAATTGTCCTCTTTTCAGCACGCAGTTTTTTCTTATATGTTTTTTCGTAGAATTACACAAAATTCTAGAACATTTTAGATTTTTACAGAATTCTCGAAATTTGTCTTTGCACAGAGCATTTTTTTTTTACGAACACCCAATTGTATTATATCTCTATTCCAGTTGAGCCCCCAAAAATGTAAGATCTCACTTGAATTATAAATGTTTTTTTAATGAAAACACGGTTTTGCTTATTTCGTTTTATTAATTTATCGAATGAAGAAACTTATAAGTAAATGATTTAAATATTACAAAAGCGATTATTGTCGATTGTTGTATACGGTTCAAGTTTCAAAACTAGACTAAACTCAAATCCCTTCTTGTCTGTCTCTTCTACCTTTACTCGCTAAATCTATTCGTCCGATTGACATTCACAGTTTTGCAAATCTTAGTATGTACGTCCGCTTATAGTCGTTCGTTCCGTTTAACCCTGGTCCCACACTAATATTTAGCAACAAAATCTGCTAAATTTTTCTGCAACGTCTTTTTAAACTAATTTTTAGTGTTTTTTTGAATGAAAAGTTTTTTGTAAGGATGCGTAGACATGTGAATGTTCTTAAATATCAAAGAATTTGTTAATTAAGTTGGGAATTTGCTGATTTTGTAATATAGTTTGATGATTCCCAGCAATTGTCACATCATCAATAACGTTACGAGTAATCGGTTTTAAAACCATAGTATTTATCCATATTTGGAAATATTAATTCGGTTGGCTTAATCAATAAAATTTTCGATTGTATTATATCTACAGCCTTATATGTTTCGGTATCCGCCGTCATATCAGTAACGTATAAAAGAGCATTCATGTATTGAAGGATTTCGGAAATATTTTGGTGATTATCGCTTTCCAAAATTTGTCTTATATACGCAAACAATAATTCGCGATTATCTTTTGTGTCCACATTCATTTGGACTTCATTGTATGACTTTTTAGACAAAAGAAAGGTTAGAAGAATCATAATTGATCTCTTATCAACTTCAAAACCACTTTTTAGTTTTCTTAGATTAGATCCGACAGTGTCCAGCCATATTGGTGAGCCATCAATATATATACAGGATCCACTATAGCCTAAGTTTTCCAAATGCTTTGTAGTAACATGAGCTAACAAAGTTCCAAATGAATATGCTACAATTCTAAACGTTTTAGTATGGTGACATTCCAATAGTTTTATTATGTTCTGAAATTAAAAAGAAAATACGTATTTGTTAAAACTAAAAAAACAATACTGGGTAACCGTTAAATTAAAAGTATTGTACTGGCAAAGTACTTGGTTGAGACGCTTACCATCGTTTATAAAAAGAGTTTTGCCAGTAGTTTTTTATACAATAAATTTAGTAGTTTATAAAAATACATTTAAAAAAATTGCCTTATACGGCATTCAGGCTAGATTGCAAAACACGTTTCTAACCAAATCGAGTGGAAAAGAATAATGAGCTGTTGGAATGGAATAAAGAGCATAAAAATGTGTTTTGCAAAACTCGTATCTTGTGTTTTGCAAAACCGTTGACATGGCTTTAGAGCGCTATGTCAACGGTTCGGCACAGGATACAATATTTCCATATTTTTATTCAATTAAATCGATTTGTTGAAAATTTAAAAAGCTGTCGAGTAAAAATTAATTGAATCAATTAAATATTTGCTCTAATTCGGAACTTTCTGAAAAGTTTTTTATACTATCGCTCAAAACATATTGTTGTTGTTTTTTGTAAAATAGTTGTTTAAATAGTTTTTTTTTATAAAAAAATAAAATATTTATTAGTAATAAATATTTTAAATTCATTTTAATTAAATTTTATTAATTCTCATTGGGTTTGTTACTTTATGTTAAATAATTTAATTTCAGTGGTTTAAATCTGAATATTAATTTATTCTAAAACATTATCATAACATTGATAATCTAATTTTTGAAGTTAAATTTTGTGTAATAAAAATTTAACCGTTTTTTAAACAAAAAAAAATGCTAAATATTATTTAAAAAATACTCTGCTTTTTAACCAAAGGCGTTGCAATAAAAAAAAATATTTTCTGTGTGAATTTGTTCACATAAGTAAAAATAAATCTGCTAACTAAACGAGAATTACATGCCAGCTTAAATTCAATGTTATAAAGTTCAAGCTATAAAAAAACATTAGGTATATCAACAACACTTTATAACACAATTGTTTTTTGCTTTTTGAGAAGGTATACAATATTGATCACTTTTTAATCAAGTGAGTTGTTATTTAATTGAAAAATATTTCAATTAAAGAGCTATCCATTTGTAATTGCATTAGCAAGTTTTGTTGTTGGCGGAATTTTATCAATTAAAGTTATTGAATCGATTGAATTCGTAATTGAAATGGGTTTTTGTGTGTATAGTCAATAGAGGAATAATTTTATACAAAGGAAGTGCTGACAAAGCACTTTATCAGGGGCCTTCGCAATCCCAGGTCCAGAATTATGTATTGACGAAAGAAAAAAACCCTATCAAAAGTAAGTATTGGGTTTGAAAAACACTATATTTCCGATTTAACAAAAGTCTGTAGACAAATTTAGAAGGTAAGGCAACTTTATGGATTTGTCTAGTGCAATGATTTCGTGAAAAAAATGTGCTCGACTGTAAAAGAAGTAGCAAATCGATTTTTTTTTATCTGCTACAAAGAAGAAAAACGGTTGGCAACAAATTCGATTGTCAGCACGACTTTTCATCTCTATGTACCTTTCGCATGTGATTTTATGTGGTCTATGAGCAGCTGTTAATGAGCTGGAGCATTTTTAAAAAGTCTTTTTTTTAGTTTTGCTAGTACTGCACATCATATGAAAGGCTTTTTATATGACATGTACAGTGATATATTTATTTTTTTTACAGTTTTTGTATAAAAATGTAATCATTTTGTAATCACATCAACATATTTTAATCATTATTTGACTTGAAAGATTTTGTTAGTTTAACAATATACACTCATAGAAATAAACCTGTAAAAATAGCAAAAAAAAAAATACTAAAAATTAGTTACAAATGAGCTTGCAGAAAAACCTACTAAAATTATCAGATTTTTTTACTAAATATTAGTAATATAAGAACATCACAAATAAATCTGTTGAATTTACAAATATTTAGTTATATATGAGCTAAATTTTAGTTAATTGAAAGTAACAAAATGATCTGCTAAAATCAGCAAAGACATTTACTAAATATAAGTATTTAAATATTAGTCGACAAAAATCATTTAAAATTGTGAAATTGGAATTTTTTATTTTTTTTTTAATGCGAATAAGAGTCTGCCTTTATGAAATCAGCAATCTACAATTTTTTTGCTGCTGTTTTCATTCTACTAAATTTGATGTAAATATAGCAAAAAAATTGTTAATTACAGTTTTTGTTTGCTATTTTGAGTCTACAAATACTACGTGGAATAGCAAAAGCGTTAAATGCTATTTTTAATTAACTTAAATTCACTTTGAATATAACTAAAATTTTGTAAAGTTAACAGATTTATTTTTGCTGTTCTTATTTTATTAATATTTAGCAAACAAATCTGCTAAATTTAGTTTTTTCTGCAAGGTAATTTTTAACTAACTTTTAGTGGCTTTTTCTGTGTGTAGTTTTCTTTGAGTGTATATTTTCTTAAAATTTACGAAATTTTAAATTGAACACTTCCTCGCTTCCAGACCGTGCACTGTAATTTTTTATTATTTTTGTTTGTTTAAAAAACACCGCATGGAGGCGGGCTTTCCGGTTAGAGGGTTAACAATTAAACGCAAGTTTTTTTTATTATTTTGCATAAAGGTTTATCAGCTCAAAAGCGGAATTTAGATTTCTTACAAATATGTTAGTTTTTAGTTTTTTTTTATATACTTACACTGACTGAGACTTCGACGAGCTCGTTAATATTTCTCGCTTGGAAATTTATTAAGAATTGCAAAACATATGTGGGAACTTTTAACGCTGCTCCAATGGTAGTCCAAACTTCAGAGCTTATGCCTTCGATTCCTGGGAGAACTATTATTGGTATTTTTCCAAATCAACCTTGTTAACGGAGTAAAGATTTTCTTGGTTAGAAAATTGGAACTTTATGTTGCCATACAGTTTATGCAGAGAATCGGTAAAATCGTCACTTTCGTCTGTATCATATGATCAACTGTCACTTTAGTTTTATGAGTTTCTGAAAGTTCTTTTAAGCGATCCATACTAAGCGAGCGAAGTTCGGCTGGTGATAATACTATATCATAGCTACGTTCCAGTGCTTGCTTGATTTCCACTCCCATCAAAGAGTCCATTCCTAGTTCTGAAAGAGTGGCGCCCAAGGAAACTGATTTTAAGTCTGATAGAGATAATGTATTCATTACATATTGCAATGCAGTTTGACCCTCGGCAGCGACTTTCTTTCGGCTACCACCATGCTGGACACGATTGGATCTGGTGATGTCATTAGTGTATCAAGTACATCCAGGCACGAACTAATACGTTGCTGTAGAGTGCCACCTATATTGAGATCAATCTTGCCCTCGGCCATAGCTGCCACTAATCCCACTTCTCCCACAGCGCCCCATTGAATAGCTTTGCCGGGAAAACCAGCAGCAACGCGTTCTTCAATGATGCGTTCCATAATTGAATTAGCCATACCATAGTTAGTCTGGCCAGCATTTCCACGGCCACACGATACACTGGAGAATATTACAAAACAATGTAATTTGGGGCAAAGTTTACGAGACAATTTATCCAAGTATTTTGTGGCGATAGCTTTGGGAGCAAGAGATTGTTGGAAAGTTTTGTTGGTTTGATTGGAAAAAATTCCATCTTTTAGCAAAACTGCCAGATTGAATATGCCACCAATGGGACCAAGTTTCATAGCTCCTGTTAAAAGGTCCAAACAGCCTGCCTCATTTGTTATATCGGATGTGCTGATAATAGTTTGACAACCATATGATTTCCAAAGTCTAAAATAATCAAAAAATTATATATAATTACTAAAGTTCGTTTGAAATATATAAAGCTACACTCAAAAAAATAGTAGAGAGTTGGTATATGCACAATATTTTATAATGTTACGAGCTTAACAGACCAATACTTCGTGACCGGTAGTTTAATATCGGAATATACACTACGTTGCATAACTATAATTACAAATGATTTTTTCTATGTTTTCTAGTGCTACAAATATTTTTTTAAAACTTATAACCGTATTTAAGAATGTGTTAACTGTTCTCTTACTGTGTAAAATTTAAGAGATTACTTAATTGATTTAAAAGAAAAATTGTGTAATAATATTTTGTTTTAGTGTATCAAAACTATCTATAACTATATAAGAGTGGCGTGACTGAGATACTGAGTGACTGAGTGACTGAGGGCTGAGTGACTCAACATCGCCCAGCCAAGACCTCTGAACCTAGGAACTTGAAACTTGGTACATATGTTCCTCCTCCGACTTAGACCTCCACTAAGAAGCGATTTTTTGATATTCCAACGGACAAGACCAAAAAGTGGAAAAACTCCTCCTTTTTCGGAAAATATTGTCCATTTTTTCCTAGCCAAGACCTCTGGACCTAGGAACTTGAAATTTGGTACATATGTTCATCCTCCGACTTAGACCTCCATTAAGAAGCGATTTTTGGATATTCCTACGGAGAAGGCCAAAAAGTGGAAAACTCTTCCTTTTTCGGCAAATAGTGTCCATTTTTCCACAAAAAGTACCTTTTTTCCAAAAAAAAAAGTACCGAAAACGAAGTCCCAAAAAAGTACCTTCTTCAAAAAAAAGTACCGAAAAGCATTGGAAAGAAGTACATTTTTCAAGAGAAAAAGTACCGAAAACGTTCATTTTCAAAAAAAAAAGTACGAACAAATTTTTATTTTTACCAAAACTATTGACAAAAAAGTACCAAAAAAATTATATTTTCTAAAAAAGTACCAATTTCAAAAATGTTCCTTTCCAAAAAAAAAGTACCGAAATTTAAAAAAAAAAAAAATTACCGAAAAAAGTCCCTTTCGCAAAAATGCACCAAAAAATGTACCCTTTTCAGAAAAAAGTACCAAAAAAAAAAGGACATTTTCCAAGAGAAAAAGTACCGAAAATATTAATTTAAAAAAAAGTACCAAAAAATTTTTCTTTTACCAAAAAAAAGTACCAAAACTATTTTCAAAAAAGTACCAAAAAAATTAAATATTTAAAAAAAGTACTAATTTCTAAAATGTGCCTTTCCAAAAAAAAGTACCGAAATTTTCAAAAAAAAAATAATTACCGAAAAAAGTCCCTTATCCAAAATAAAAGTACCAAAAAATTTAATTTTCTAAAAATGTATCAATTTCAAAAATGTCCCTTTCCAAAAAAAAGTACCGAAATTTTCAAAAAAAAAAATACTTACCGAAAAAAAGCCTATTGCAAAAAAGTACCAAACAATGTACCCTTTTCAGAAAAAAGTACAAAAACTATTAGAAAAAAGTACCAAAAAAATTTTCTTTTCTAAAAAAGTACCAATTTCAAAACAGTACTTTTTCCCTAAATAAGTTCCTTTTTCCAAAAAATAGTACCTTCTTTAAAAAAGTACATTTTAAAAGCGAAAAAGTACCGAAAAACGTTAATCTTCAATAAAAGTACCAAAACAATTGGCAAAAAAAATGTACCAAAAAAATTTAATTTTATAAAAAAGTACCAATTTCAAAAATGTCCCTTTCCAAAAAAAAAGTACCGAAATTTAAAAAAAAAATAATTACCGAAAATAGATCCTTTTCCAAAAAAAGTACCAAAAATTTTACCTTTTCCAAAATACTTTGACTTTTTACCAAAAAAAGTACCAAAACTATTGGTAAAAAAGTACGAAAAAAATTAAATTTATTTATAAAAAAGTACCATTTTCAAAAATGTCCCTTTCCAAAAAAAGTATCGAAATTTTCAAATAAAATAGTTGCCGCAAAAAATAGTCCCCTAATTAAGTACCTTTTTCAAAAAAATAAGTATCTTTTCCAAAAAAAAAGTACCTTTTCCAAAAAAGTAACGAAAAATTTAATTTTCAAAAACAACTGCCCAAAAATTTACCTTTTTACCAAAAAAAAACAGTACAAACAAAATTTTATTTTCTACAAAAGTACCAATTTCCAAAATAAAGTACCAAAAAAGTTTCTTTTTCCAAAAAGAAGTACTAAAAATGTTCCTTTTTCAAAAAAATTTAATATTTCTAAAAAAAGTATTGGAAAAAAAAATACTTTTTCTAAAAAAGTACTAATGTAAAAAAAAAGTACTAATGTCCAAAAAGTACATTTTCCAAAAAAAGTACACAAAAAATAATTTTTTTTTAAAAAAGTACCAGTTTCAAATATGTACTCTTTCCAAAAAAAAAATTATCCTTTCTAAAAAAAAATTCCAGTACCAAAAATATTAAATGTTTCTAAAAATGTAGCAATTTTAAAAGTACTTTCTGTATCTTCCAAAAAAGAGTACCAAAAAAGTACTATTTCCAAAAAAAAAATACCAAAAAAGTACGTTTTCCAAAAAAAAAAAACTACCAACAAAATTTAGTTTTCAAAATGAGTACCAATTTCAAAAAAGTGCTTTTTCCCAAAAAAAGATACAATTTCCAAACCAAAAAGAAAATAAATAAATTTTTTTTAAAAAAAATGACAATTTCAAAAAGTACTTTTTCCATAAAAAATACTAAAAACAGTAATTTTTCCGCAAAAAATACCTTTTCCTAAAAAAATTTCCATTTGCCACCTAAAGTATCTACCACAAAAAAAAAGTGTCCTCCAAAAAAGAACCAAAAAAATTAAATTTTTCTAAAAAAGTACCAATTTCAAAACAGTACTTTTTCCAAAAAAAAAGTACATTTTCCAAAGAAAAAAACAAGTACCATCTTCTAAACAAGTACCATCTTCAAAAAAATACCGAAAAAATCCATTTTTTCAAAATAAATTACAGTTTGAAAAAATTACCTTTTCCAAAAAAAATTATCATTTTTGAAGAGCTTTTTCCCATTTTTTTTTTTGTATTTAAAACTTAAAAAATAATTAAAAAACAACACTCAAAAAAAAAAATTCCCGGTTCAACGAATGTTAAACTTTTCACACTGAAATAACGCTTTAACGAACAAGTCGAACGAAAATAAAAAATATATTAAAAAATATTTATACTAATTCCATAGTTTTGTTTTTTTTTTAGTTTTGTTGTTTAACGAATATCTCGATTTAACGAACAACCTTAACGTCCTGTAATTCGTTTAACAAGAATTCTACAAAATTTTCTACAAATATAATTTTGTTATAATTACGTTCTAATTTTCTACACTTTTTCCCGTTAAAACTTTATTTTAGTGGTTTTTACACTTCTCGTGTTAAAATCTTATTGTGTCTAAGAGGTAAAATATTTCGTGTATATTTTTTTCCATATTAATGTATATAAATAATCTATCTATATAAAGTGACTGACTCGACATCGCCCAGCATAGACCCGTGGACCTGGGAACTTGAAATTTACAAGGGATTTTCCAATATTCCAACGGAGAGTGCGAAAAAAGTGGAAAAAGTCTTCCGTTTTTGCAAAATAAGTAACGGCATTTTTAAAAAAGTAACCGTTACTTTTTTAACAAATAAAAGTAAGGGTTTTTTAAAGTAACGGTTAAATCAAAAACTAACTGTTTTTGTTTTTAAGTAATGACATTTTCAAAAAAAATAACGGGTTTAAAAAAGTAACTGTTGTTTAAAAAAATAGCGGTTTTTAAAAAAATATAATGCGTTTTTTTTTAAGTAACTGTACTTTTTAAAAAAAGAACGGGTTTTTAAAAACAAAAAGAAACGTTTTTTTAAAAAAAGGAACGTTTTTTTTAAAGTAGTTTTTTTTCAAAAAGTAACTGTATTTTATAAGTAATGGTACTTTTCAAAAGAATAACGGGTTTAAAACATATTTTTTTCACAATATGGAACTTTTTTTTTTTTTTAAAGTAACAATAGTTTTCATCTGTCTATCTATTGATATTAAAGAGTATTGTGAGATACTGAGTGACTCAACATCGCCCATCCTAGCACCTGCTCCTAGAAACTTTAAATTTGGCATATAGGTTCCTCCTGGGAATGTGACCTCCACAAAGACGGGATTTTTTTATATTACATCGGAGATGACCAAAAAGTGGGAAACTGGGCCGAATAACCGAAAAATTGGTATACAGTTTCCTCCTGGGAAGGAGAATTCGAATAACACGGAATTTTTTGATATTCCAACGGAGATGGCCAAAAAGTATTTAGAAAATAAATATCTTATTCCAAAACAATATCGTTTTCCAAAAAAAATACTTTTTCAAAAAAAAGTACTTTTTCCACAAAAAAATACTTTTTTAAAAACAAGTGTTTTTAAAAGGACTTTTCCCCGAAAAAAAATGCTTTCACCAGAAAAAAGACTTTTTCGAAAAAAAAAATGCTTTTACCAAAAAGTACTTCTGACAAAAACAAAAAAAAAACACTTTTTCAAAAAAAAGTTAAGTGCACCTTTTCAAAAAAAAGTATTATTTAAAAAAAGGACTTTTCCAAAAAGCAAATTTTCCACAAAAAACCAGATTTTCCAACAAAAAAATATTATTTTTTCAACAAAAAAAATATTATTTTTTTCAAAAAAAAGACATACTATTCTAAAAAGTAATTTTATTTTTTTGATAACAAATTTTCAAAAAAACTGTAAGTTTGTTAAAATTTGAAGAATACATATAAACAATTTTCATGTTATATTAGTTTTCATGATCATGGCACGATGGGTTATTTCCAAAAAGTTCTTCAAACAAAAAAGTACTTACTAATTAAACATGGCCCAAATGAAGACCTCCACTAAAAGGGGATCTTTAATATATTACTGGAAGACGTAGAAACGAGTAAAGAGTCCAATTTTACGACCATTGGGCTAAAAAGTAGTAATATAGGTTTTCTGTGATGTGGGCTAATACACTGGAAATGCACTTATTGAATTTTCCACTGAAAACGTGGTATTACCTGGATTTAAAATGTTTAAGAAGTGCTCATCTAATCAAAACGTTGAACTAAATCTGAAACTTAAAACTTAAAACTTAAGTTGTTTCCAAAATAGGCAGATCAGTAAAAAAATTGGTTTTTGAAAAATTTTATAAGAACGGGGAAACTCGATTACTGGATCGTCGAAACATTAAATTTTATTTGTAGTTATAGAAACATGCGCACTGAGAAGGGCTAATTAGGAATTCGGAGATGAAGAGGATAGAATGTAAAAAAGTCCTAAAATAATTAAATGTTTGCCTTTAAGACATCGAAAAAGTTTTTGCATAAATTGATACCATTTTTCACAAAAATATTATATTTAAATTTCAATAGTTTAAGCAGAAAGATAAGATGGATATTTTTATCGTAACAATTTCCAAAAATAGTCTACGATTTCAGATTTCTAGCGAAGAGGTTTAAGCAGAACGTTAAGCAAAACACTTTTTATTTTTTTGTGCAACCTTTTAATTATTTCCAAAAATCATGTTTCCGAGAATTGTGTCTACGCCGGAGACGGAACCTTCATACCAATTTTGAAGTTCCAAGCCCATGCGGTTAAACCTGGGAGATTAGGCGGCACTTATTAACATTTGAACCCCATTTTAACTATGTTTTTATTTCAAAAAGTAGTTAATTAGTCTGTCCATCAAGGAACACGTATTTATATTAGCGGGTTGTTGGCTTAGATAAGAGTTTTTTTTTTGGGTTAAAGTTCAAAATGTAATTTTTATTGGACAATACAATAAAGTAATGCCTATTTTATTTTACAGATTTGCAAAAATTTTTACTCAGCGAAGCCTGCTTCGGACATACCACAGAGTAAAAAACCCCTAAGTCCGGCCGCAGGCCGGCTACGCAGAAAAACTTTAATATTCACACAATGTTCTTTTGAAAAATTTGTCTATGAAGAATATGTCTATTTTTACTGGGGATTCTTCGCATAATCATGTTAGGCATAGTTCCCATGTTGGTTTGGGGGTTATGATAGATACATTTTAATCCATAATCCCCAAATCGGAAATTTTGATAATGTCATTGCATTCTTCTGCCTAAAAATGTAGATCCTCAAAAGATCTTATAAAAATCGACCAGGACCAAATATTTTTTTTTTACCAATTTTGTGCTTTTGTGTTCATTTGTCAAAAAGAGTATATAATTTTGCAGCACTTGGAATCTAAAAATTTCAAGAGAATAGGAAAAATGTATTTAAATTTTAAACGTTATGAATTAGTACCAACTTTTACCCCTTTTTATACAGTTAACTTCTAAATATCCAAAATATTTTATAATTAAATTTTTATTATTACTCGACTACCCTTACCAATACTTTTAATGTCGGAATACATTAAAAAGAAAATGATTTCCTGTTTTAATTATTTTGTTTAACCATTTCGAGAAGATGTATTAAATTTTAAGCATAAAGCAATTGTACATGTCATTAAGAGGCCACTTTTTCACTTTAAATCTCTATTTATGACAAGTTTTGATCAGAAAAGCAAAAAATATATCTTAATGTAAGACATAGCTCCCATTTTGATTTGAGGGTTAAGACATAAATATTTCATTCGTAATTCCCAAATTTGGGGATAATGCCATTCCATACCTACCTAAATGTTTGGATAACAACACTAATAAATTGTGTTTTATTTTCCTTAAAAGATTAAATTATTATCCAAAATCAATTACAATTTAAATTTGAAGGGCAAAACAAGGTCATCTCCACGCTAACAATGCAGCGGGCATACTCCCTATTAGTACTAAAAATACATCTTAATCCGCTACGGGTTGGACCATAGTGTGTACGTATCACTACGTCATGGGGATGAGCACTCTCGGTCGGTTAGGGTGGGGTAGCCGTTCGTAAAAAAATGTTTAGAAATTTTTTAATTAGTAATAAAAATACATCTTAAGCCATATGGTCCGAACCATTGCGTTCGGACCATATGGGGGATTTTGCAAATGGGATACTATCTAATTATAAGAAGGCAAGTCGATCTACACATCTTTATTGGGCATCGATGGAATGTGGATATATCACAATTTCATTAATTATCAAAGGTTACTAACCATAAATATAAATGTTTTTATACAAACAAAAACGAATAAAAATTATTAATTATAGGTAAATAAATCCAAACACAAACTACGTTGTTATGAAACTTCAAACTCATTCAGCTAGAGTTAACAGGTAAGGATCTGGATCTGTGATCAACATCACGTGAATTCTGTATAATATTCCACATGTTAGTCATTATATAAAAAACTCCTTAAATATTTACAAAACTTACAATGAATAAAAATTTTTAGGCAGAACTACACGCAGAAAAAACAGCATCGTTTTATAATAGTTTAAGAGCATCATGTTATGACTACAATTCGTAGCAATCAGATCGTAATATAATTATCCAGAGTTATGTATATGATAATTAGAATCAAAATATGTTAATTTTGTGTCCATGATCATCTTCAATCATACCTTTTCTCTGCGTGCAGGTGCACTCCGGGCAAGCCCGGCTTTAGCCGGCTTGTAATTACATATAACGGTAAACAAAGAATAGAAAGTAGAAAATAAAGAAAAATTAAGAATTATTTTTTTTTTTAGGCAATTTTATCAATTTGCTATAAAATGATTCGTGGTTTTCACAATTTTGCAAATAATCCATAAGCACGGTAAAAATAAAACAGGCTGCCGAAAAAAAAAGTTTTCTGATCGGGACCGGCGTAAAATAATAAACTGTGTCAATGAAGAGTTTTAATCTGATAATCGATGAATGAAAGTTAAATGTGTCCTAATCAACCATAAGTAGGTTCCTAAAGGATTCCCAGAAAATTACGCGCCAAAAGCTGATCTCTGTGCCAAGGTTATTACCATGGCCCGCATGTTCTCCGAATCAGAACTCCATTTAAAATATTTGGGGAGTATTAACCCGCCGAGTTTACGCAATATGAAATCGTTTTTCATCGAAAAGAAACAGTTATTGACGAGTGGATATCTAAAAATATGGTAGACAGTATGTCGGATTGAATTTTCCAGTTGATTAAAAAAGAAGGAGGCCTCACGCACTATAAAAACTGTTTTAAAATATTTTTCTTAAATTTTTTGTAAATTTTTATATATTGAGTTAAGTGTATTTGTACTTATGAAACACTAATTAATTTTGTTATTTCTTGTTAAATAGTAAAATATAAAATAAATTAATTGTTCTTTTGTTAAATATTATAAATTTTTAATTGGTTTTACATGTATGCCGGCTAACTCTTCTACTTTTAATTTAAATTACGAAATTTAGTGAAATTAATGTGTAATTTTAGTTTTGCAACGCAGTGTATTAGGATGGAAAACTATTTATTGTTTAAGGAATTTGTTTCAATAAATTAGTTTATACTTTTAAGTGGATGTTTTTGTGCTTTAGATTTGTACCGGTCATTAAAGGTTAATTTCTTTCTTTTAAACCCCATTTATACCACAATTTTATAAAAACACAATAAATATATTCAAGAAATTAACCCATACCTAAAAAAAATTATTTAAAATTTAAGACTGTTTTGCCTAAATTGCTTCGGCATGATGTTAAGGGGAAGACTTGCTCTTTTTCAATCCCTGTTAACATTTTTTTAATACTCAGTGTTAGCGGATGTCTGCTCCAAATTATAAGTTCCACGTACAAATAAAAATACGCTCTGTACAGATATCTACTAGTTTTAAGTACCCACATACCGAACTTCCGAAAACCCGTTCCACACATATGTCTACTCCCGATTAAACAAAAATGTTTGATTTTCCACTTTTTGTCCCTCTTCGTGGTAATTTCCAAATAACCCGTTAATACGGATGTCCGCTCCAAGCCCACATACCAAATTTTAAGTTCCTAGCATCAGATTGGCCAAGCCGCCAAGGGGTAGATTTTTTTCTTTTACTCCCTTTAAAAAATTTTTTTCAAAAATTCAGAATGGTTTCATAAATGTTATATAAATAGGGTTTTTCTTATTATTTACTATTTAATAAATTTTTGGCTGCAGGGAACTTTGGTGTAATGTTTTCAATTTTTAAAACCTATTTTTTTTTTTTTTGGAAAAGCGAATCATGCAGTAATTTCTTTAAATAAAATTCAATTATTACGACAATATTATTTTTAAGTTGTAGGAATGTGTGTCTAACGTCTTTAGCGATTTTCTTCATTTGAAAAATATAAAAATAAGTTTCACTGCATACGATAAAAAGAGGGTAGCTCGAGTACACCATAAAACTTGATAGTTGTTCGCCAAGGACACAATTTTCATAAAATTCCTCTGAATTTTTAAATATGGCGGCTCCAAAAAATCAAGTCTGCATCAAGATAAAAAATTACATCAAATTTTTAAACTCTGGATACTCGTAGTTTCACAGATTTGTGGTCTAGTTTTCTGTTGTTTTTTTTCGAGTAGTTGCTCGCCAAAACCACAATTTTCTTCAGTTTCCTTTGAGTTTTTAAATACGGAATCTGTTAATGTAGGCAACTCCAAAAAATAAAAGTCTGCACCAAGATTTTCTTAAAAGATTTGTGTAAAATAACATCAACTAATTTAAATCTGCCCGATCAAAAAAAAAAGTTTTATCTTATATACAAAATCAGGTCTCATTTGATATATGTGTATTAGGCCGGGTCGATTTGTATGGAGGCAAAAAAATCGCTCAACGTTCAAAGAAAATCGTATTTTAGGGATCAAAATAAGAAACTTTGCCGAAGGAACCATACCTCTTAAACGAATTCTGATGTCCCGACTTTTGACCCGTAGGGTGAAATTTGAAAAATCCCACTTTGAACCATTTAGAGTGCCCCAATCGAATCCAACCTAATCGAATATAATTTATACATTCATCTGCTAGAGCGTCTTCTGGAGAAGAAATGGAGACCCTAGTCTTGGAAAGACTCCTTCTACTTTCTGAAATATCTCTATCCCGAGATTTGTACATTTTGCTATAAAAACACGGCTAAAAGGCCCTCTTTCAACTTAAATTTTAACCCCTTAACGGTCACCTAGAATAATAATTTATGCATTAATCTGCTAGCGCGTCTCCCGGAGAAGAAGTAGCTCCCATAATCTTGGAGAGATTCCACCTACTTTCTGAAATATCAATGTGGGCTTTTTCAAAATTTGACCCTATGGGTCAAAAGTCGGGACATCAGAATTCGATTTAGAGGTATGGTTCCTTCGGCAAAGTTTTTTATTTTGATCCCTAGAATACGATTTTCCTTGAACGTTGAGCGATTTTTAAATCGACCCGCCCTAATGTATATACATATTTATTCTTATCCAAGTTTATTTCAAAATTGGGGTATCCAGTAATATCCGATAAGATGCCTTAAATACATTACTGGATTAAATTAGATTAAAATTGATCTCCAGATTGGGGGATCCAATAATATCTTAATTAAGATCCTGGGCTGAATTTCAGTTTATGGGGGACACCCCTAGAGAAAAAATCTGAATATGCCATCCCCTTCAGAATGTTCCCAGGAGTACGAAAATCATAATGAATAAGAGGGCTCACGCCCCCTATGGGCGTGGCAGTCGAAAAACGACCCGGCCCACCTACGTAGACAATATGGGTATCAAATGAAAGCTAATGTCTTCACGATTCCAAAAATAGCCATAGTTGCCAGATCGGGCGGTTTTTTGCAGCCGATACGGCCATTTTTGTTAAATAGGGGCGGGGGTGAAAAACGACCCATGCCACCTACTTAGGCAATATTGGTATCAAATGAAAGGAAATGTCTTCACGATTCCAAAAATACCCGTAGTTGCCAGATCGTCCAGAATTTGAGGAAGATATGTTAATTTTTATAAAATGGGGGAAGGACTTTTTTTTGTTTATTTCTTTTTAGCTCGGCCAGAGGCCGAGCACTCGAGATCCCCGCCGTCTAGAATTAAGACATACTGGAGTTAAAAACCCCTAAGCCCTAAGTCACGCAGAAAAACTTTACTAAGCTCATTTTTGTTTGATTTTAACAAAATATAAGCAAAAAAAAAAGGAAAAAAAAAATTTCCCCCACCCCAAATTTTGCCAAAATGGCCATATCGGCTACAAAATCGCCCGATCTGGCAACTACGGCTATTTTTGGAATCGTGAAGACATTAGCTTTCATTTGAAACCCATATTGTCTACGTAGGTGGGGCCGGGTCGTTTTTCGACTGCCACGCCCATAAGGGGCGTGAGCCCCCTTATTCATTATGATTTTCGCACTCCTGGGGTCATTTAAGGGGGCGTGGCATTTTTTTTTTTTTTTTCCAGGGGTGTCCCCATAAACTGAAATTTTGCCAGATCCTGGTAGATCCTAAATATCCCATGGGATTAATTTAGATCCAAAATATAAGCAATTTTTGGTGAATCGAATAAGTTATTTTGAGATTTAATTGGAATTACTTAAATCCCGTAACATATATAATTTTTAGTAAAATAAAAAAAAAAAACAATTAGAAAAATAATTTTAACGGTGTATGGTGTTATATATGACAATATATAATAATATCTTATACGCATAGAAAATATTACTGATGTTCGACCACATATAATCCTATTTAAGACTAAATTGTTATTCTTGTGTCATATATGGAATCCTATATAATTATATCTTACATCACTTTACGTCATATATAATATCTTAAGTTATAGTATACACATGTCACCATATTGTTATTTATTGTCCAAGTTTGATATAACTTTAATTATATTTGTCTTTAATTATTAGTGTCCGACCGAACAGTTCGGCCAGAAAATGCATTTGGTCTGTGTTCGGTATTTTAAAGCATTATGGACAAATTTGGCGGATGGAAAAATGTTTATTGGACTGATTAGATGCTATTTTGAGTGTCAAATTTGAAGAAAAGTCTGTAGTTTAGCAATGAATTCACTGTTCGGCCTCAGAAAGTTCGGCCAAATTGAAAATAGTTCGGCGGCCGAACTTTTAACTTTGTAGCTAAACTTCGGCTTTTCTCTTAAATTTTATATACAAAATCGAATTAAATCGGCTCAACAAACATGTTTCCAATACCAAAATTTGTCATCATTGCCTCTAGATATCAAAAAAACCGACAAAATATAGGTTTTTGGCCGAACTGTTCGGTCGGACACTATTAATTATATAGCTTGCACGATATATGATTACATATTATCTTATATATAAGAATGTATCATTATATATGATAACATATATACCAAATCTTATTATGTATATCATATACTTTTAATATCTAATATTATAATAAATAAAAATATATCGTTTATAAAACAAATAATAATATATGACTATGCAAGACACCATATATATTCGCATATTATAATATATTTGACGATAATAAACGTAACACCATTAGAGTGTCCCTTAGAGTGGTTCATAAGTTTAAATGTTGGAAATGTTAATACGCTACCCTCAATTTTTTTTATATTTGACTTGAATATAACTCATGTGTAATTATAGGCCGCTACGACAACGCCTACCCTAAGCGATTGGCGTTGGCGAAACATTACCTTTTTTCAGTTTTTGCAAGTTTTTTTTTTTTAATATTGTAATAGTTTTTATTCTAAATGATAAATTATTCAATATAATGATAATAATATATATTCAGAAAGGTATAAAAATCCAAAATTGGTTAATAACTAGCAAAGTAATAAAAAATGCCCAGACCACTAATGTGCCAATTATTACTTAACCGAAAAATTCGAGCACACATCTTACAAGTTTTTTAAATTGATTATTACAATAGAATTTTTTATTTAAAAGACTTAAAATTGAGAGATATGAAAAAAAGTTTTGTTTCGATGTTTTTAACCTGTCTTAAGGTAACGTTAAAAACGAACAACATTTTGGCGTGCTTTTCAAATCTCTAATTTCAAATTTTAAAATGTTTTTTCTTAACAAAGGCGAAAAAATTGATATTTGCACTCCAGGGAATTGTTTAAAACATCTTAGAAAATAAAAGTAAGAACATTTAAAATTATCCCCCAGCACATTTGGGTAGGGCAACGATTTAATTTTTACGGATTTTGAGGAAATTGTGTTTTTTTGGCAATAAGCAGGCTTATTTGTTGTCATAAAATATTTTAAATCGAAAAAATCTGTGGCCCCCACATGTGGTCATGTGGATTTGAGGGTCACTTTAGCACCAAAAGCATCTAAGAGTTTAATTTGGCTCAGAATATTTTTTTAGGAATTTAAAAAATTTCTGTAGCCAGGTTTTGTAAAAAAAGAACTTCAATATTTTTTGCTTAACTATATATAAATTTCCCTAAATTCCTTTGATCTAAATGCGGCACGGCACGGATTAACGTTGTTTAATTTGTTCAAAACTGTTGGCATAGAATCTTCAGATATTGTGTTATAATATTTTAGATCACGTTTCTTAAAATTATATAGTAGTAAGCAAAGCTTTGGCTTTTTTGGAAATTGAAATAATAAGTCTGGGGTCATTTGGGGCCACATGAACACATGGGTTAATGATGTTCAAAAAAATTTTTTTTAACCTTGAGTTACTGTTATAAAATAAAACAACAAAAATTACTAAAGTAGTTAGTTTTCGATTTTACATATTTTATGACAACAAATGAGCCTTGTTATTACCAAAAAAATACGATTTCCTCGAAATCCGTAAAAATCAAATCGTTGCCTCAACCAAATTTTAAAATTTGAAATTAGAGATTTGAGAAGCACCCTAAAAATGTTGTCCGTTTTTGACTTCACCTTAAGACAGTTTAACGACATCAAAAAAAAAAAAAACTTTTTCATATCTGATAATTTTGAGTCTTTTGAATAAAAAAATTCTATTGTAGTAATCAATTTTAAAAAAATTTCAAGATGTGTGCTCGAATTTTCGGTCTAGTAATAATTGGCACAATAGTGGCTTGGTGCAGTATTTATTACTGTGCTAGTTATTAACCGATTTTTGATTTTTATATCTTTTTTGATACATAATATTATCATTATGTAGATTAATTTATCATTTACAATAAAAACTATTACAATATTTAAAAACATTTGCAAAAACTGAAAAAAGTCATTTGTTTACCATATAAACGCATTTTTCGCTCTTTAAGGCCTAGTCGATTAGGGAAGACGTTGTCGTAAAGGCCTTAAAACTATTCATGAGGTATATTCAAGTCAAATATTAAAAAAATTAGGGGGTACGGGCATCAACATTGAAAACATTTATATATAAGGGACACTCTATAACTCCGTATATAACTTTTTTACTCGGGTGTATTTTTTCACACACTTGCATGGAAGTGGTCGAGTTTTCTTCGGGCGATTCCTAAAAGAAAAGTTTGTACCACGATTTTCTTAAAAAAATTATATAAAATTACATTAAATTTTCAAAATTTGCATATTTTCCCACATTTGTATGGAAGTGTTCATGTTATTTCGAGTAGTAGTTGGCCTAGCCATGAAATTTTAAACATAGATATGTACTACTAAAGTATGCGACTTAAAAATGCGATTGTTCGCCGACTGCGCAATTTTTATCGAAATTTAACTGCAATTTAAATGAGCTATCTATGAATATACACTCAAAGAAAAGCTTCATCATATCTATGAAAGTTTTCAATCAATTTTCGTCCAATGTAACGTTTTATAGTATTTATGAAACATTTCATAAAAAGCAAATTCAATTTAATTACCATCTTGTGAATTATCTAGAGTCGAACTCACTTATTAGTGACCGTCAGTATGGTTTTTCGTAGAAATCGCTCTACTGGTGACCTGTTGGCTCTTCTTTCGGAGCGTTGGAGTCGTTCAATCCACCGTTTTGGTGAGAGTAAGGTGGTTGCTCTGGACATTTCCAAAGCGTTCGACCGTGTGGTGGCATGGTGCGCTTATATCAAAGCTTATTGCTTTTGGTGTCGGTAACGACTTCGCTCGCTTTGTTTCGAGCTTTCTCAGAGATCGCACTATACGCGTTGTTATAGATGGGGTCTCATCCGACGAGTTTCAGCTAAATTCAGGGGTACCTCAGGGTTCCGTTCTTTCTCCTTCCCTATTTCTCATTTTCTAAATGACCTTCTTGTTCAAACTTTCAACCCTATTTACTCTTTTGCAGATGACAGCAACATTTGTCATTCATTTTCCTTCGATCGTAGGCCAAGCCTTGAGGAGATTGGGGCAAAAGGCAGAATATGAATGATACACTCAATTATGATCTTTCTACAATCTCTGAGTGGGGTCGTGCGAATTTGGTAGAATTTAATGCGCAAAAGACCCAATGTTGTATGTAACCCATAGGACCGTGGATTTAAACGCTGTCACCTGTTCAATTGGGTGGTATTAATATTGAAGAATCGGATACTCTTGATGTTCTGGGCATGAGGATTCAGTCTGATGTCCGTTGGAAATAAGCACGTTTCCCAGGTGTCGAAAGAAGCATTCAAGTGTCTCGGTTTCCTGCGACGGTGTAAGAAGTACTTCACTCCTTCCGATTTACTTAATATTTATACCACCTATATCCGACCGAAAATGGAATACAAACTCCCATATATGGGCAGGGGCTTCAAAGTCTATTTGGAGCTTCTGGACCGTGTGCAAAGGAGGGCGGTCGGCGCTCATCAATGACGAGAGGGTATCAAGCTCTATTGACTCATTGGAGCATCGTCGGAATGTGGGTTGTGTAACATTGTTCTAACCGATATTACCATGGAAATTGTTCTGCTGAGATAAGTGAACTTATCCCCAGGGCCCGTATTTTCATTCGAAACACTCGCTTATCTAGCAGAGCTCATCCGTTTGTAGTCGATTGTCCAGTGAACCGCACAACGCATTACAGGGAAAATTCGTTCATCAGCCGTACTAGCCGTAAGTGGAATAAACTCCCAGCGAAGGTCTTCCCTGTTACTTACAATGTAGCGAAATTCAAATCAAACATTCACAAACACTACTCCCTCTTTCCTCCTCCCCATAACCTAATTTCCTGATATCAACACAATGCATTGCATTATAGGGGGCAATCCCCTGAGTGTTGGTCTAACGAAAAAAAAAAAAAAAAAAAAAAAAAAAAAAAATTCAATTTGATCATATTTATGATTTGTTTCAATATATATATGAATGATACTTTGTATTAGTAAAGATTTCATTATTTTGTGTAGAAAAAATTCATAGAGACCATGATATGGTCATTATAATTCTTGTTGTTTATTAAATGTTTCATAATATTGATGAAATTTTTGCATTGGACGAAAGTTGATGAAACTTACTAGTACTAGTATCAACCTAGCTAATATGTTTGATTTGCTTTATTTTTGTAAATATACGGAGGTTGAAAGCTCGTTATAAATTGAAAATAACATAAAAATAATATCGATGTATATAAAAACAAAAAACTAATAAAACTGTAAAAAATATTACTTGAGCCAGAGTACAAACTAAAAATTTTTTATATAAATAGAACATTTTTGGTCTTCGAAGTTTAGTAACGTCATGATGCTTGTTAGGAAAAGACCTAACCACGTGCTTTATGACTAAGAAGACAAGAATGGAGCAAAATTGATTATTAACAGATTTTTTGTTAAAGTTCTGCCTATTATGGAGGCTCTAACTTTTCTAAAACTTCGGGTTCTGATGAGATCTTTAGTTAGATCGAAATACTAGTATCAACCTAGCTAATATGTTTGATATGCTTTATTTTTGTAAATATACGGAGGTTGAAAGCTCGTTATAAATTGAAAATAACATAAAATAATCTCGATGTATATAAAACCAAAAAAAACAAAAAAAAAAACTATTATAACTGTAAGAAAACTTATTTCTGTTTTTCTCTGGGTATAGCCAATCCATAAAAGTGAAAAATTTCAAAAAAAAAAAAAAAAAAAAAATTTAATTTTTTGTGAACTGATCGAGTAGTAAGTAGTTCGCCCAGGACACAAAGTACTTCAGTAAACACAACTATCTGTTACGCAAACAACAAAAGTTTTAAATTCATAAAAATGATAATAAATAATATTTTTCTTTTTAATTAGTTTGGACCTAAATATTTTTTTTAATAAAATTTGTACAATTTCTTGTAATTTTGTACAATCTGAAAAATGTAATTAAGAGTATTCAAGATCGATGCATTTAAAGAGACAAGAAAGAGAAATAATTATGAATTTTTTTTTGAAAATGGATCGTATCTTCGAATGCATCCATCTCAAATACTATTCATTTCATTTGTAATAATATTTCTTTGTGTAGTAAATAAATATGCATACTTAAATATTCTACTGCTAAAAAAGTTCAAATTAACTCTTTTCATACCATTTTTGTTTTCGGAAATAAATCTGATATTCACGAGCAAAAGTGGGCTTGAAAGGATTAAACATTCAAATTTTCATAACATAATATTTCACAAGGTTTGTTTATCTTTCAAGTACAGAAAAATCTTAAAAATTAAATGTAGAGTTTTTAAAAGAGAGACTGCGCTAACACTAACGCTTGAACACTACTTTTTTTCAAATTGATTGTGGCCAAGTTTGGGAAAAGTGCAATTAAAAAAACAAGTTTATTTTATGCATTTCATCAAAAAGTTCATTCAGCTATAAAAAAAAAGTAGAGGAGTCTACCATTCCAATGCAATTTAAATGGTAACGATCCGATGAATATTAAAGAAAATACGAATATTAAAACTTACACACTTTTTGCAGACTTCTCATTTTTCAAAAAACTAAATCGCTCATAAAGCCGCGGATTTTTCGAAGTTTTAAAAATTAAAAACTTCAATCTTTAAGTTGCTCCATAGAGTTTCCGCATGTACAATTTAATTTAAATCTTTTTGGTCGGTCTTTGGTGGAATGGCCGATATATAATTACCTACAAACATATTGAGAATTGTCTCTTTATACGTGTATGACAAATACTTACGAAATTCTGTGTTTCTGATAATCATCGGATATACCACGTCTAGAACTTAGAACAATTTTTCGAGCACCTCTCAACACCATCCAATCTACCATTTCCAATCCAAAACCTCCTAATCCGCCGGGCATTATATATACCAATTCTTTATCGAAGTAAACTTTAGGAACCACTGAAATGGGATGAGTAACTAGAGACTTAACATCATCTCGCATTTCAATAAGCACTTTTCCAATATGCTTAGCAGTCATCAGGTAACGGAAGGCTTTCTCCAACTCTGCCGGTTTAAATATAGTAGTAGGCAATGGTTGAATTATTCCCTTTTCGATATCCATATTCATGTGATTTTTGATTTTCTATACAAAAAATATGTTTGAAGAAAAAAAAATATTAATTATTTCATTTAAACACCAGACTCAATCTCCAAAATACTCACTTCCATTAATTCTGGACCGTATTCGGCCAGTTTGTCTGCAAATACTGCATGGAAACTTTGGACTTGAAGAAATACACCCAAGCCAATATTACTGTCATTAGCTATATCAAATTTACCAATTTCAATAAAATGTCCTTTTGATGCCAAGCACCGTAATGAGGCTTTAAGTTTATCTTCCGACAGTGAATTTAAAACAAAATCAACTCCTCTTCCTTTTGTTCTCATTGCAATCATGGTTTCAAACGAGCAATCACGAGAATTTCCAATATTTTGTTCTGCAAATATTGTATGCAATTAGGGTTTAGTGTAGGGGAATTTCAGAGAAACTTTTTAAAATTTCCCGAGAACATATAAAATGTCGGTATGCTTTAAAGGTTGGAAAATTTGTCACTTTGCCTTAAAGTTCGTAAAAAATAAATTAAATAATTCTTTTTAAAAAAGTAAAAAAAAAAAAAAATTTCGACAAAATTATTACTTAATCAGAGTTGGTGACGCTTATAGAACTTTCTTACTTATTTTTGTCAAAAAACTTGATTTTAATACTTTTTTATTAACCCTTTCACTACCGACTTTTTGTTAGTAAATATATATTTCTATATTGATTTCAAATTGTTGTTAAGGGTTCTGAATTAGTTAGAAAAGGGCTTACATATATGGGCAATTCCTGGGCGACGGTCGCGACATTCGCACACTTTTAGTTGCGCCAAAACAATAAAGGAATATAAAGATGCGGTATATATTGAAGCAAGGAAGAGTACTAAATTTGATGATAAATATTGGGCAGAATCAATAATGTAGTAAAAAGATATAAGCAAATATCAGCGAGAAACAGACGCAACAAATATAGAAGTTATTTGTCTAATATTTTTTTTTGTATGTTTACCCTTTTCGAATAACACTTACATATATTGTAATAATCAAAATGTGTTCATTTAAAATTTTTTTTAAAATTTGTGCATTTTTATATAGAATTTTAAATAAATACACGATTTAGTGGATATCGATGTCGTGTTCGTATCACAAGTAATTTCTGTTCGATTTTAGCTGACGTTTCCTTAGACCGGGGCAGGCAAAACTATGTTACTCGATGTTTTGTTGAATTAAAAAAAAAAAAAAAATTAAGTAAATTAGCTGACTATCAGAAGTTCACGAATGTGTACTTTAAACACAAACAATTGTTTTTTTAAAAATCGATCAATACACATTTTAAATGTTAGATTACTGAACATAACAACTATTGTTTCCAAAACATTACCGAAATTCCTCTGCGAGGGTACAAAGAAAACATATTTGTAGTGGCCATCGAATTTGTTGCTAACAGGGTTATCAGATTTATTTTTACGTTTTCGCCAAACTGAGTATTTTTTTTGCATTAAAAAGGCGCAAAAACCGTCAAAAACACTTTTGTACTTCTCAATAAAAAACAAATTAAATGAGAAAATTATATAAAGAGCATTTTTTTTAGCAATTTAATATAGTTTGTTAAAAACTTTATGATGTGAGCAAGATTATTCGAGTTCAAGATCATTTGTTTTTTGTTAAACAAAAACCGTGCAATATTTATTTATTACTCAAAAAAGTTTTTGCCCGCTTTCTTATAGCAGACTTTATCTACTGACAGGTCCTTACATGTTTCATTTCGCGTCACCGAAAATCATCAGAGAACCAATGTAGAAGTTTGTTAAAAACTTTATGTTTTGCAATTTTTTTTTCAATTTACTTCATTTTTATTATCAAAAAATTATTAAAGTTTTTTATTCTACTACAACACAAATTTAGTAGAAACAGGAAAAAAGTCAAAAGTCAAAATTAAAAATAAAAAAAAAAAATTCAAGATTTTTTGCAAAAAAAATATTTTTCTGTAGACAAAAGTAAAAATAAATCACTTTGAACAGTTATAGAGTAGAGGGCAATTGATACTCAGGAATATCAGAAATTTTGAAAATAGAAATAACTTCTCTTGGAAGTTGCAACCTTCCCCCGTAATGATATGACAAATTTAAAAACTTAATACAATTCGTTAGGAATCAGCAATGTAATTGATAAATTTAGTATAAAAATATTTATTTTGACTTGGGTCCAATAGGAAATGTCTGTTAGTTTAGTATTATGTATATGGTTCGAATCTTCAAATTTCATTACAAAACATTGCCTGCAATGGACGGCTAACATTGTTAGAGTTGATTATCGACAAAAATCAATAAATAAAGTCATTTCATAAGAGATTTCGATGTCTTTGCCTAAAAATATAATCAAAAAATTGCTTGAGATAATGCAAACTAAAAATTAAATATGTCTACACAGGAAAAACTTATGTTAAGTTTCAATTAAAGTATTTGTGGATTCAGTTAAAAGTTTAATTGAATTCGATCCTATTGAGGAAATTGTAGTTACAACCACATCTATTGAAATTTAAATGAATATTGTTTTTGATTTCAAACAAATTTTTAGTATATCCTATTAAAAACATTAATTAAAATAAAAAAAAACTTAAAAATCACAAACCTTGTAAAAAAAATTCGAAAATATTTGAAATCAAAAAATTTCCAAAATTTAAAAACAGTAATCAAAATTGCAGAAATTTAAAAAAAAAAAATTGTCAAAATAAATAAAACGCCAAAATTCGAAAAAAATTACAAAAATTAAAGCAAGATTGCTAAAATTGAAAAAAATTGCCAACTAAAAACCAAGAATTTTTACTTTAATGGATTTTTTAAATTGTGCAATTGTTTTATGTTGTTATTGTACGTTATAAAACTGTTTAATTGGATTTTTTTGACAATAACTTTTCTTGTGTATTTTGACATAGTCTTTTAAAACGGAGATACCATTACGACCAAAACTTACACACAGAAAAAACTAAAAACGGGTTTCAATTAAAAATTTATTGAATCAATTAATATTTAATTGATTTTGCACCTACCACTGAAATGATAGTATTAACTAAAAAAATTTGCAGACATTTTCTTAAAACTCTTTCAATTAAAATAATAATAATATCAATTAAAGAGTTATTGTTTTTCTTTACAACCTCAATTAAAAAGTTTAGTTAAATTGATTAAAATTTTAATTGAAACTTGAGAAGAAAACAATGGTAGTTTTATTGAAAGCTCGTATTTATTTATTTTGTTATATGCCCCGGTTGTAGCTATCGATTTTTTTTGGTACTTATCACCGAAATGTAGGCCTGTAAATTAAATTGACATTTTATTTATAATAAAATTAAAGCTTTTTAATATAAAAATGTATTATAAGAAAACAAATACAGTAGTTTTGATTTAACTGCCTTTTACTTACGTGCACTTTTCACATAACTGCACAAAATTTTGGTTTCGTTGTTATTTTACAAAATTACGTATGCAATTGCCTTCATTAAGTGCACTGCGCATTTAAAATAAGTGCCTCATGTTTTTGGCAGTTGTACATTATTTTCATACAAAAGATCGCCGTTAGCTGCCTCTTATGTTTTGCTTACCTTAGTTAGTTTGGTTAGTTAACGCTTGTACCTACATACATAATTTGTATGTAAAAACCTTATAAAATTTTTATGAATGTTTTTTTATTTTCGTTTTGTTGTTTTTTAATATAAATTCTATTGTATGAAATAAACAATTAATAAAAATAAATTAAATCATATCTGGTCTTTGCCAGTTTTCAACAATTTAGTTTACCTGCACTTTAAGGCAGGTAACCAATTTGAGTTAGCAGCGCTTTTGGCTTACCTGCACAAAAATTCGTGCTTAAGTTTGGTTGTGCAGCTAAGTAAAACTACTGTAAAAGTAAAGACAAAATTATTGTTTTGCTTGTCTTGTCTTGAACTTTTTCTTGTAATTGAATTGCTTTCTTAAAAAATATCACACACAACTTTAAAAGATAGTTTAATGACACTTATACTATTGAAAATTCAATTATTTACAAAAGAATAGTTTAATTGTCCTTTTTTTCGATAAGGTTTATTTAATCCACATATGCACTTTATTACCACAGAAAAACACGAAACTAAATTAAGTTTTCGTGCGTACACGAATATCTCAACAAAAAAAGTGTTGCAAACTCTAGTGAAACAACTACGATTTTGCGTGTATTTTAAATCGGTAACTATTCAACTTATTAAAAGTTAATCATTTTGCGATTTTTTCTTTTTATTTACAAATTAAATAATATATTGATATAATTAAACCTTTGTTTGATTATTTAATCTAAATAAAATAAAAAAAAAACAAGTGGAAGCATTAAAGTCCGATGTGCCGAATTTGGTATAAAAAAGATTAAATTCGGCTGTGCCGAATTTTTGGATACCCTCCATCTCATTGTTTGAATTAGCAGTGAAAGTGCAAACATATATATATATATATCAATATTCTTTGTAAAAATAACAATAATGTATTTGGGGTGAAGAAAAAAATGTTGTATCAATATCTTTAAAAGCGAATTGCACTGTATATAAATACAGATAAATATTTACACAATTCAATACATATGGTTTGTGTCTTTGCTATTAAAAAAATCCATGATGTTCAGGCGCTGAAATCGCTATGTCTAATTTCTATGAATTGAGATTTAAAATCCAATTAATATTCTTTTAAGAATCCAATTGCAATTGATGGAAACGTCCAATTGGGAAATTGTCAATAGCGCCATCTATTAAGTTATAAAGGGACAGTAATAAGAAAAA
>CM037851.1:107523566-107603762 GCA_021234595.1 Delia radicum | reverse complement strand
TTATAAAGTTATTAAAATTTTGTATAAAAGAAAATAGGTATTTTAAATACAAAGGGAAAATATTTACTCAATGTAAAGGATTACCCATGGGGTCACCAATATCACCTAAAGTGGCCGACATTGTTATGGAGGAAATCCTAAAGAATCTATGGAAAAATTAGAGGAGAAACCAAAGCTTTTAACCAAATATGTGGACGACCTTTTCGGGATTGTGAAAATAAGTGCAATAAAAAAGACTTTAGACCAATTAAACAGTTTTCATAAACAGATAAAATTCACGATCGAAGAAGAAGAAAATGGACAGCTACCGTACCTGGATACAAGAATTATTAGAATTGGGAATAAGGTAAAAATAGACTGGTATCAAAAACCAACTTCCTCAGGACGAATAATAAACTTTCATTCAAGCCAACCTAAAATATGATTATAAATACAGCAAACAATTTAATAAAAAGAGTACTCACAATCAGTGATGAATTGTTCCATAGGGAAAATATTATTAAAGTAAAAGATATTTTAAGAAAAAATGCCTTTCCGAATAATATTATAGAAAGTCTTTTTAAAAACTACAAAAAGAGAAGATTATTTCATCAGAAGAAAATCCTAAAATATATAAGTCTATTACTTATATACCTAAAATATCGGAGAGAATAGAAAAATCGGGAATATTTAATAAAGAAAAATATAAACTTGCGCCGACTACTAATAACACCTTAAGATGCCTTTTTACAAATACTAAGAGCAGATTATATAAAATGGATAAGTCGAATGTTATTTATAAAATTAATTGCAATGGTAACGACAACCACGTATGCAATCAAGTTTACGTGGGAACAACAAAAAACAAATTGAAAACGCGAATATCTGGTCATAAATCAGATTTAAAAAACAGGACTAAATTATTGACCGAAAAAACAGCACTAGCAGCCCACTGTGCGGTGAGAGCCCACACTCCAAATTTCGATAATGTGGAGATACTTCAAAGAGAGCAACAACATAAGAGACGATACACATTAGAAATGCTCCATATAATCAATATACCAAAGGAGCGTAGAATAAATTATAAATGGATACAATTAACTGCGCTCAATCATATAGACATATAATAAACAAAAAGAATTAATAACAATCAGTACAATATTAAATGTTAATGCGGTTTGATGCCGTGTGTTTGACTATTGTTACTCGTTGTAAGTTTTCTACGTTGTTATTAGTATTAAGATAGCTATAATGATTTGTGTTTATTAATTAAAAAATTTAATATTTTTAATATTGAATGTATTTATTTGTAGATTTCCAGAAGATGCTATCCAATGTGATTGCGAAATATCGATAATAAATAAAGAATTTATTAATAAAAATCAGACCTCGAGCTTAACAATTATTTTATTTGATAATAAATAATATTTTTCTTTTTAATTAGTTTGGACCTAAATATTTTTTTTAATAAAATTTGTACAATTTCTTGTAATTTTGTACAATCTGAAAAATGTAATTAAGAGTATTCAAGATCGATGCATTTAAAGAGACAAGAAAGAGAAATAATTATGAATTTTTTTTTTTGAAAATGGATCGTATCTTCGAATGCATCCATCTCAAATACTATTCATTTCATTTGTAATAATATTTCTTTGTGTAGTAAATCAATATGCATACTTAAATATTCTACTGCTAAAAAAGTTCAAATTAACTCTTTTCATACCATTTTTTGTTTTCGGAAATAAATCTGATATTCACGAGCAAAAGTGGGCTTGAAAGGATTAAACATTCAAATTTTCATAACATAATATTTCACAAGGTTTGTTTATCTTTCAAGTACAGAAAAATCTTAAAAATTAAATGTAGAGTTTTTAAAAGAGAGACTGCGCTAACACTAACGCTTGAACACTACTTTTTTTTCAAATTGATTGTGGCCAAGTTTGGGAAAAGTGCAATTAAAAAATAAGTTTATTTTATGCATTTCAAAAAGTTCATTCAGCTATAAAAAAAAAGTAGAGGAGTCTACCATTCCAATGCAATTCCGATGAATATTAAAGAAAATACGAATATTAAAACTTACACACTTTTTGCAGACTTCTCATTTTTCAAAAAACTAAATCGCTCATAAAGCCGCGGATTTTTCGAAGTTTAAAAATTAAAAACTTCAATCTTTAAGTTGCTCCATAGAGTTTCCGCATGTACAATTTAATTTAAATCTTTTTGGTCGGTCTTTGGTGGAATGGTCGATATATAATTACCTACAAACATATTGAGAATTGTCTCTTTTATACGTGTATGACAAATACTTACGAAATTCTGTGTTTCTGATAATCATCGGATATACCACGTCTAGAACTTAGAAACAATTTTTCGAGCACCTCTCAACACCATCCAATCTGCCATTTCCAATCCAAAACCTTCCTAATCCGCCGGGCATTATATATACCAATTCTTTATCGAAGTAAACTTTAGGAACCACTGAAATGGGATGAGTAACTAGAGACTTAACATCGTCTCGCATTTCAATAAGCACTTTTCCAATATGCTTAGCAGTCATCAGGTAACGGAAGGCTTTCTCCAACTCTGCCGGTTTAAATATAGTAGTAGGCAATGGTTGAATTATTCCCTTTTCGATATCCATATTCATGTGATTTTTGATTTTCTATACAAAAAATATGTTTGAAGAAAAAAAAATATTAATTATTTCATTTAAACACCAGACTCAATCTCCAAAAATACTCACTTCCATTAATTCTGGACCGTATTCGGCCAGTTTGTCTGCAAATACTGCATGGAAACTTTGGACTTGAAGAAATACACCCAAGCCAATATTACTGTCATTAGCTATATCAAATTTACCAATTTCAATAAAATGTCCTTTGATGCCAAGCACCGTAATGAGGCTTTAAGTTTATCTTCCGACAGTGAATTTAAAACAAAATCAACTCCTCTTCCTTTTGTTCTCATCGCAATCATGGTTTCAAACGAGCAATCACGAGAATTTCCAATATTTTGTTCTGCAAATATTGTATGCAATTAGGTTTAGTGTAGGGGGAATTTCAGAGAAACTTTTTAAAATTTCCCGAGAACATATAAAATGTCGGTATGCTTTAAAGGTTGGAAAATTTGTCACTTTGCCTTAAAGTTCGTAAAAAATAAATTAAATAATTCTTTTTAACCCTAAAGCACACAACTTTAAAATTACATAACCACACAAGTGAGCCCCACGAGCTCATATATAAAAAATTTGTAGCCAGACGTTGTTCATAGTCAAAATAACATAACAGTTGTATTTTAATATTAATTAGGATTTTATTATCATGAAAAAAAATTAATTACATATTCTTATACATATTTATTTTGAACAATTTATGCAAATCTTTGTCGTAGTGGAGTGCTCATTGCAAACATTTTTATTGCATATGTCACAACATTGCTTTTGCATTTTTGACTTTTTAGCCGGGCAAATGTGACAACGCTTTCTTTTATTAGTATTTACCTCAGATAACGGTTCTTTACCTTGATTGTTCAGAACAGTGGCAATTGCTGTTTTAGTCTCCATACGAACGTATTTCTGTGTTTGTCTCTGCAAAATCAGTGGTTCCACCATCAACTCACATAGCTCGCGCAAAAAAAGGTGTCTTTTGTTTGACATTCCAGTGTTCCAGTGAGGATTTGTTTTTGTCCAAAGTATATAGGCTGCAATTCCCGCTGCATCAAGGATGTTCATGAAAAATGAGAAAGGCCAGCGATTTGTTTTCCGCTTTGTCATGTACTCATGTAGAAGCTATTTATCTCTGATATCTTTTTACCATTAACTTCTAATATATCAGGCGAGTGATGCATTGTTGACATGAATATAACCGCTTTACCAACTTTTGGAACATGAGATGCAATAGAAATGTTTTTCTGAAATCCAAATATTGTAGAAGATACTTCACGTCTTCTGTTTGGCAAAAACTCTGGAGGAATACAAGCTTTATTTTTTCTAATAGTGCCAACAATGGTTATGCCTTTAGCTAGAAGGCTTTCTGCCAAGTCTTTGCTTGTGAAATAGTTGTCCATTGTTATATTTCTGTTTGTTCCAAAATATGGTTCACATAAGTTTTCTACTATTGTCTTAGCAAGACCAACAGCTTTGTTTCTTCCCTCCTTGCCAGTATATGGAATACCTCGAAGAGGATATGCGTTTTTACTGTCGCATAACCAAAATATTTTAATTCCATATTTGTCGGGCTTAGATGGCAAATATTGAATGAAAGAACAGCGGCTTCGACATGGCATCAGCTGTTCATCAACGACTAAATTTTCGCTTGGCATATAGTATTTTCCAAAGCTATTAGTTACCATATCCCAAATATTTCTTACGGGAGCCAACTTATCGTTTGCTCGTCTTGAACTTCGAGTTGATTTGTCATCAAACCGTATAAAACGTAAAAGTTCCTCAAATCGGCGGCCAGACATTGTCGCTTTGAAGATAGTTATTCCATAAAGTCGATCCCAGAACAAGCGATAATTTTGATTGTTGGACTTCATATGACCAGCTGTCATCAGAAGTCCAAAAAAACCTAATAGCTCCTCATTATCTACTGGCGTCCATTTTTTAGATTGCTTCGTATATTCCCTCTCCGCTTCCTCATTAGTATGCTTTACAATTATCTCGCACACTTCATTCGAAATAAAAAGTCTAAAGCAATCCAAAACGCTTACCAAAGTTTTACCTAAATTTGATTGTTTGTAATTGTTATTATTATTTTTTTTTTTTATCAAAATAAAGCTTATTACCTGGTGGTAAAACTATTTTATCAATTTTTCCTTTTACAATGTTACAATTGCGGATTTTTGATGAAGGCGGATGACTCCTCTCCCAAATAGTTCCATCTTTGCCTTTGAAACTCATACCCTGGTCATTTTGGCATAAAATAATTTCTGTCTCAGTTTCAGATAATTCGTCATCAATTTCAGACGCCGATAAAACATATTCCGATTCCGAATCTGAGAAGTGTTCTATGTTTATGTCTTCTTCATCGCTGCTCAAATTTTCTAAAGCCAATGTAATTTCAGCATTTGTAATCCTCTTCTTAGACATTCTAAGTATATAAATATTTGTTGTTTTGTTTGTGTAAATGATCAATATAAAATTACACGGAAGAACTCACTCAGATATATGTATAATCAATACGAATATTTTATTTTACAAACTTTAAAAATTTGAAGTATTTTTATTACTACACGCAAAAACACGTTCGAACAACTAAACGACTCACGACTAAATGCAATAGGAAAATATTACTCAGTCAAATACGCTATGATAACGGGCTATGATAACGGGAAAATTATTTACAAGCAAGCAGAAATGAAAAAACAAAACAAATAAACGTCGGCAGCGATGAGATAGCGGTAAATTCATTTATGCAAAAATAGTCCGCTGATACGTATAAAATATGTGCAGTATGAGTCTGTGAAGCTCACTTGTGTGAATTTGTTACTTAATTGTAAATATATTAAAAATAAATAAGAAATTAAATTTTTCATCTATAATAAGTCCATAAATATGATTAATATGCCTTAATAAAGGAATACTAAAATGCACAAAAGGCAGTTTTTAATAACGAAAAATATATATAAAAATTAAAGAAATTTTGAGACTGTGAGGCTCACTTGTGTGCTTTAGGGTTAAAAAAGTAAAAAAAGAAAAAATTTTTCGACAAAATTATTACTTAATCAGAGTTGGTGACGCTTATAGAACTTTCTTACCGTCACTACCGACTTTTTGTTAGTAAATATATATTTCTATATTGATTTCAAATTGTTGTTAAGGGTTCTGAATTAGTTAGAAAAGGGCTTACATATATGGTCAATTCCTTTGCGACGGTCGCGACATTCGCACACTTTTAGTTGCGCCAAAACAATAAAGGAATATAAAGATGCGGTATATATTGAAGCAAGGAAGAGTACTAAATTTGATGATACATATTGGGCAGAATCAATAATGTAGTAAAAAGATATAAGCAAATATCAGCGAGAAACAGACGCAACAAATATAGAAGTTATTTGTCTAATATTTTTTTTTGTATGTTTACCTTTTCGAATAACACTTACATATATTGTAATAATCCCAATGTGTTCATTTCATATTTTTTTTTTAATTTGTGCATTTTTATATAGAATTTTAAATAAATACACGATTTAGTGGATATCGATGTCGTGTTCGTATCACAAGTAATTTCTGTTCGATTTTAGCTGACGTTTCCTTAGACCGGGGCAGGCAAAACTATGTTACTCGATGTTTTGTTGAATTAAAAAAAAAAAAAAATTAAGTAAATTAGCTGACTATCAGAAGTTCACGAATGAGTACTTTAAACACAAACAAATTGTTTTTTTAAAAATCGATCAATACACATTTTAAATGTTAGATTACTGAACATAACAACTATTGTTTCCAAAACATTACCGAAATTCCTCTGCGAAGGGTGCAAAGAAAACATATTTGTAGTGGCCATCGAATTTGTTGCTAACAGGGTTATCAGATTTATTTTTACGTTTTCGCCAAACTGAGTATTTTTTTGCATTAAAAAGGCGCAAAAACCGTCAAAAACACTTTTGTACTTCTCAATAAAAAACAAATTAAATGAGAAAATTATATAAAGAGCATTTTTTTTAGCAATTTTAATATAGTTTGTTAAAAACTTTATGATGTGAGCAAGATTATTCGAGTTCAAGATCATTTGTTTTTTGTTAAACAAAAAACCGTGCAATATTTATTTATTACTCAAAAAAGTTTTTGCCCGCTTTCTTATAGCAGACTTTATCTACTGACAGGTCCTTACATGTTTCATTTCGCGTCACCGAAAATCATCAGACACCCAATGTAGAAGTTTGTTAAAAACTTTATGTTTTTGCAATTTTTTTTTTCAATTTTCTTCATTTTTATTATCAAAAAATTATTAAAGTTTTTTATTCTACTACAACACAAATTTTAGTAGAAACAGGAAAAAAGTCAAAATTAAAAATAAAAAAAAAAAATTCAAGATTTTTTGCAAAAAAAATATTTTTCTGTAGACAAAAGTAAAAATAAATCACTTTGAACAGTTATAGAGTAGAGGGCAATTGATACTCAGGAATATCAGAAATTTTGAAAATAGAAATAACTTCTCTTGGAAGTTGCAACCTTCCCCCGTAATGATATGACAAATTTAAAAACTTAATACAATTCGTTAGGAATCAGCAATGTAATTGATAAATTTAGTATAAAAATATTTATTTTTGACTTGGGTCCAATAGGAAATGTCTGTTAGTTTAGTATTATGTATATGGTTCGAATCTTCAAATTTCATTACAAAACATTGCCTGCAAATGGACGGCTAACATTGTTAGAGTTGATTATCGACAAAAAAGCAATAAATAAAGTCATTTCATAAGAGATTTCGATGTCTTTGCCTAAAAATATAATCAAAAAATTGCTTAAGATAATGCAAACTAAAAAATTAAATATGTCTACACACGAAAACTAATGTTAAGTTTCAATTAAAGTATTTGTGGATTCAGTTAAAAGTTTAATTGAATTCGATCCTATTGAGGAAATTGTAGTTACAACCACATCTATTGAAAATTTAAATGAATATTGTTTTTGATTTCAAACAAATTTTTAGTATATCCTATTAAAACATTAATTAAAATAAAAAAAAAACTTTAAAAATCACAAACCTTGTAAAAAAAATTCGAAAATATTTGAAATCAAAAAATTTCCAAAATTTAAAAACAGTAATCAAAATTGCAGAAATTAAAAAAAAAAATTGTCAAAATAAATAAAACGCCATAATTCGAAAAAAATTACAAAAATTAAAGCAAGATTGCTAAAATTGAAAAAAATTGCCAACTAAAAACCAAGAATTTTTTACTTTAATGGATTTTTTATATTTGTGCAATTGTTTTATGTTGTTATTGTACGTTATAAAACTGTTTAATTGGATTTTTTTGACAATAACTTTTCTTGTGTATTTTGACATAGTCTTTTAAAACGGAGATACCATTACGACCAAAACTTACACAGAAAAAACTAAAAACGGGTTTCAATTAAAAATTTTATTGAATCAATTAATATTTTAATTGATTTTGCACCTACCACTGAAATGATAGTATTAACTAAAAAATCTGCAGACATTTTCTTAAAACTCTTTCAATTAAAATAATAATAATATCAATTAAAAGAGTTATTGTTTTTATTTACAACCTCAATTAAAAGTTTAGTTAAATTGATTAAAATTTTAATTGAAACTTGAGAAGAAAACAATGGTAGTTTTAATTGAAAGCTCGTATTTATTTATTTTTGTTATATGCCCCGGTTGTAGCTATCGATTTTTTTTGGTACTTATCACCGAAATGTAGGCCTGTAAATTAAATTGACATTTTATTTATAATAAAATTAAAGCTTTTTAATATAAAAATGTATTATAAGAAAACAAATACAGTAGTTTTGATTTAACTGCCTTTTACTTACGTGCACTTTTCACATAACTGCACAAAATTTTGGTTTCGTTGTTATTTTACAAAATTACGTATGCAATTGCCTTCATTAAGTGCACTGCGCATTTAAAATAAGTGCCTCATGTTTTTGGCAGTTGTACATTATTTTCATACAAAAGATCGCCGTTAGCTGCCTCTTATGTTTTGCTTACTTAGTTAGTTTGGTTAGTTAACGCTTGTACCTACATACATAAATTTGTATGTAAAAACCTTATAAATTTTTATGAATGTTTTTTATTTTCGTTTTGTTGTTTTTTATATAAATTCTATTGTATGAAATAAACAATTAATAAAAATAAATTAAATCATATCTGGTCTTTGCAGTTTTTAACAATTTAGTTTACCTGCACTTTAAGGCAGGTAACCAATTTGAGTTAGCAGCGCTTTTGGCTTACCTGCACAAAAATTCGTGCTTAAGTTGGTTGTGCAGCTAAGTAAAAACTACTGTAAAAGTAAAGACAAAATTATTGTTTTGCTTGTCTTGTCTTGAACTTTTTCTTGTAATTGAATTGCTTTCTTAAAAAAATCACACACAACTTTAAAATGATAGTTTAATGACACTTATACTTATTGACAATTTAATTATTTACAAAAAGAATAGTTTAATTGTCCTTTTTCGATAAGGTTTATTTAAATCCACATATGCACTTTTATTACCACAGATAAAACACGAAACTAAATTAAGATTTCGTGCGTACACGAATATCTCAACAAAAAAAGTGTTGCAAACTCTAGTGAAACAACTACGATTTTGCGTGTATTTTAAATCGGTAAACTATTCAACTTATTAAAAGTTAATCATTTGCGATTTTTTTCTTTTTATTTACAAATTAAATAATATATTGATATAATTAAACCTTTGTTTGATTATTTAATCTAAATAAAATAAAAAAAACAAGTGGAAGCATTAAAGTCCGATGTGCCGAATTTGGTATAAAAAAGATTAAATTCGGCTGTGCCGAATTTTTGGATACCCTCCATCTCATTGTTTGAATTAGCCAGTGAAAGTGCAAACAATATATATATATATATATATCAATATTCTTTGTAAAAATAACAATAATGTATTTGGGGTGAAGAAAAAAATGTTGTATCAATTATCTTTAAAAGCGAATTGCACTGTATATAAATACAGATAAATATTTACACAATTCAATACATATGGTTTGTGTCTTTGCTATTAAAAAATCCATGATGTTCAGGCGCTGAAATCGCTATGTCTAATTTCTATGAATTGAGATTTAAAATCCAATTAATATTCTTTTAAGAATCCAATTGCAATTGATGGAAACGTCCAATTGGGAAAATTGTCAATAGCGCCATCTATTAAGTTATAAAGGGACAGTAATAAGAAAAAAATTGTTTTAAAATTAATAAATATATTGTGAATTAGTAATTTAATTTAATATCTACATAATTGTAATTGAGAAAGGACCAAATTTGAAGAATAACTGGCTCCACCTTTTAAATTGTGGGGAAGTATTTAAAAAAAAAATAGTAGAAAAAAATATTCTTAGGAAAAAAACATTTGTTTTGTAAATGAAACGATTTTAGTAGAAAAAAATCTAACACTCGATTAACGAGGGTTATGTAGACAAAAATAAACTCAGCTTATTGCAATAATTAAATGCAGTTTGCTTATAACACTTGAAATAGGGGAAAAAGCAGTAAAGTAATCAATATTTGTAAAAAATAATATTATCCGTACATGAAATATTTACATACATATAATGTAGCACTGAAATAATTATTTTTCTATAAAACAAATCCCCGGGATTTTAGTAGAAAAAAGCCACAAAATAAGCTCTTAGCAATGTAACGAAAATGAATCGTATCAAATACAAAAACACTTTAATTTTAGCGAAAAACATACCGATTTGATCAAACATATTAGGAATATTATATTTTAATAATATTAATAAAAACTTTAAATGTTTTTTTATCTTATTTTTCACTGAAACACAAATTAATGTTCAAAGTTATTCTGCAGGTTTGTTCTCAATGAAGGAAGTGTTTTTTTTGGGATAATAATTGGTTTTAAAATCAGTAGTGACAATTTACAGAATTGATAAAAACTGTGGAAATCGTTTGCATGCACTGACAGGAATTTAATATTACATTTTAAGCAAAGTTATGCTTTTTTCACATGGACTTTTAAAAAAACATTTAGGGGTCCAAGAAGGGGATTACGTAGAAACTTTTGAACTGTTTTGTAAATACATAGTTTAAGTGGCAATCGTTTCAGTTACATATAATCAGTCGAATTGGACAGAATTAATGGGAAATGCGTATTGAAGTATGTATTTCTGAAATCTGTGGATATAAGAAATTCGTTATATCAGACATCATTTGTGTGGAGGCTTGTTGACGAGACAAACAATTTAAATAAATTGAATTCTTTATAACAAAGATCCATTTTGCAAATTTTATTTTTATTGAATTTCAGAGGGAAATTAGTGTTTTAGTGAATTAGTTTTAGCGAATTTAGGGTTTAAAAAGCATACGCGAATTAAAAAAAAGATTAAAAAAATGCGCTTGCTGAGACATACATAATGAAATAATTATTAATAATGAAATAATATTAAGTTTGTCAAAAAATTAAAAAAGAAAATATTTTGTGTGTTTAGAGTGTTTTCGAGACACAAAAAATTAAAGAAACTGGTATTTTTTCAAATTATATAAATCCAAAAAATAGACCCGGTGACAAATTAACATGTTTTGCTGACATATTACACTTTTGTCAAAAGTTCGTAAATTTTTTGGAAGCAAAAATCGTCCAATAGTCATTTAGTTATTTTGGGTATTAAATATCGTCAAAATGACTATAAATCGTCAAACCTGGCAACACTGCATGTGATTGCTTCTAATGCATACATACATACCAGTTATAAAAACCTTCATACATACATACATACAGGGTGGCTGATGCATATTGGTACAATAAGAAATTCAAATAACGTTTTTTTTTTTTCAATACATACAAATATTTCTTTGTTTTTACATTTGAAAAGCCATACATTTTTATTAAGTATTTTTAATGGCTTTTAACCCATTAATGCCTGACCCCCGATTCCATTGTCCAATATCGATGAAATTTCACACATTCTTTACTTAAGGTTTTGGAAGTTATTTGATATAATTTTCTTTTTGATTTCCCATACTTGGGACTTATGAATTAACCACTAATATAAAATAATTCCTCTGTGGTTTTTTAATTAAATTATTTTGTTATGCTCTTTCATGTAAAACTCTTCATTTTTACTTGAAAATAATCGATATTTCAAGCAAGGGTACTTCATAAAACTGTAAAATACGTATTTTAATGGTCATGTCATGAAATCATACTTGTAGCCCAAGTGAGTGGTCCTACTCAGCCACAAATTTTTTGCACTTTAAAGAATACCTAACACTATTAGCCAACAATAAAGTTTTCCGATGTGTCGCTTCTCCAATTTTTCAGAGGCAGTTTCAATTCTTTTTTTCAATTTTTCAGAATATGTAAATTTGCAGTCAATTGAACAGATAATTACCAACCCCCAATTTTTACACCAATATTTTTCTAAAGTATTTTAATCCTTTCTCTACCTACCTGTAAAAATCAATTTGATGCAACTCTTACCTGGCTTTAGCTATAATTTTCTTAAGATGACTCCTTTTAGGGTATTTAAATACCCAATAGGCAGGAATGGGTTAAGCAACAATTTAATTAAAATGACTAACACGCCTGATGACATCAAATGCAAGCGAAATTCCGTGCAAATTACAGAGAAAATTCCAAGCTAACAGCCATACCTAAACAAGAGCGGCAAGCGTTTTCTAGCTGTCAAAAATTCTCATGCCCATACAATTTGTATGTAGCATCCCGAAATAACGCGGCGGCAACTCTTTGCAATTGGAAAATCCGATTTTGACAGAGCGTTTCATAGTGAAGTTAGTTGCAAAAGACAACAAATGTAAACCAGGGATGGCAAAGTTGATACTATAGTACTTTTTTGATACTATTCGATGTTCCAAAGTACTCCCGCGACTCATTTGATACTATTGGACGATTTAAAGTTTTTAATTCATTTTATTTTTTTAATTTTTATAAATATATAAATTTTATTAATATATTTTCCAAACAAAGAGAATAATTTTGACGCCATTAATATCCAATACAGAGCGTTGGCAGATTGGCAAGAACTAAAACTTTCTAGAAAGGAAAATATATGTAGTTTCTGGTCGAAAGTATCAAAAATTAAAAATGAGTTAAACAAATATTTGTGTCCCGATATTTTAAGAATTGCTGCAGGTATTTTATCCATACCACATTCTTCTTCAAACGTTGAGAGAATTTTTCCATACCAAAATCTAATTAAAACCAAAGGCAGAAACAGACTTCATGTTCCAACAGTATCAAATCTAATACAAACAAAAGATTTATTAAATGCAACAAATTCTTGTTGTTACAATTTTAAAATCTAACAAGTTATTATCAACCAATTTATAAAATTCTTTTTTAGCTGTATTGATTAATTTAATTTGGATCTCATTTGGAGTTCTTTGTTCCTGTACATTAATTTAAAAAATTACTTTTTTTAAAGTAAAACTTTATTTTTTTATAAATTCATATAAACATAAATTTATTTTCAATAACATTTAATGTTATTTTAATACATTTTGTATGAATTTTAAGAAAAATAAAATAAAAAATAATTTTAGTACTCTGAGAGTCGAAAAAAGTACTATTTGAAAATTTTATTGGTACCGAAACGAAATTCTCATTTCTCATCCCTGATATAAACAAAAAAATAAGACAGAAAAAACTATATTTGTTATTTATGTATATGTATTATATTATTATTTATATTATTATTTATATATATTTGTTATTATACAAAACACAAAACATAACTCAGAAACTCAGAAAATAATCAGGGTTGTTATATTTTTTATTTTGATAACCCTGTTTTTTATCAATTTGACGTAGCGTTGCAGCTCTTGTTTAGGAATGACATTTCAGCGTTAACGCTAGGCGGTAAAAAACGTTCCGCTTGCCGCTCTTGTTTAGGTATGGCTGTAAGGGGCAAGTCTTCTGCGTTCAATTACTTGTTATTTGATTTTTTTTAAAGGAGAGAAATGAAAATCCTTAAGCAGAACTGTCCGTATTGACTGTCTGGTGAAAGATATATGAGCTAAAATATTCCATGTCGAAACTCTAGAATTGACTTGTATTGCTACAACTATGGCAACAATTGATTCTTACATTCGAACTGAGAAGTTTTGATTAAAAGACGTCCTAATGATTGTCCCACGATTGACAAAATAATTTACGAGCCCAATCTGCTCGAAGGAGTGCAGCCTAATGTGCCCGTTAAGTTTTTTTATGCGGAAACGCCAGCCTCCAAAGCATTGTAGTCGCGCACAATCAAAAATAATAGTTTCATTACCCCATTCGTTCATTTTCCTTAAATTGAAAGACGAATCAATGAAACCAAAAAAAAAAAAAATTAACCGATTAATAACTCAGAATACAGGGTGGCATTTATCAGCCACCCTGTATTACAAAACAAAAAAAAAACAACAATAATATATTGTGGGTTTTTCCCAGATTTTTTTTAAAAGAATTACAAACATTTTACAAAGTGTGTATAGTACACTGTATACCCTCCGCACTATGGGATGGAGAATTATTTTTACAAACACGCTTGCGGAGACATACATAATGAAATAATTATTAAATACCCATTTACATTACGACACATATGTTTATACTAGACATCACATAAATCAAACAAAAAGTGTAAAAAAATTAAGTTTGTCAAAAAATTAAAAAAATATATATTTTATGTGTTTAGAGTATTTTCGAGACACAAAAAAGAAAGAAACTGGTATTTTTTCAAATAATATATATCGATAATAATATAAATCAAAAAATAGATCCGGTGACAAATAAATATGTTTTGCTGATATATTAAACTTTTGGCAAAAATTCGTAATTTTGTTGGCAGCAAAAATCATAGAATCAAAATGACGATAAATCGTCAAACCTGGCAACACTGCATGTGATTGCTACTAAACATACATACATACCATTTATAAAACCTACATAGATACAGGGTGGCTGATAAATAGTGCTATATTAAGAAAATCAAATAACTTTTTTTCAATACATATAAATATTTTTTTATTCGTTTCATTCTTTACCCCAATCGTTCGTTTTCCTTAAATTGAAAGACGAAGCAATGAAACAAAAAAAAATGGAACCGATTAATAACTCAGAAAAAAAGTTATTACATTTTTGTTTTGTAGTGGCATTTATCAACCACCCTGTATTACAAAAGAAAAAAACAACAACAATATTTTGTGGGTTTTTTTGTTTTTGTGCGTGTTGATTATGACCACGGATGGTAACCGATTCTATACGGTTATTGGTTCCGTTAACGCTATTTTCTTTTATTTCGGTAACGTTATTTTAGGGGTAACTATATTTCAGTTATTTCGGTTGCGGGATTTTAGCGTTAACGGTATTTTATTTATTTCGCTAACGGCATTTTAGATATAAAATAACGTTACATTTTAGTTATTTCGGTAACTTTATTTTAGGGAAAAGATTTTTCAGTTATTTTGGTAACGGCATTTTAAGGGTAACGTTATTTAAGTTATTCAGGTAATGTTAATGCACACCACAATTTTTAGCCCCATTATGCCCGAGTTTTAATGACTTTCAAGTTTATGATCATACTTTGGGAAAATATATATATTTAAAGAAGTTTTTTTTCAGATATTGGTAGATTATTTCGGTAACGGTATTTTTATGGTATTGATATTTTAATTATATCGGTAACGGTATTTTACGGATAATGGTATTTCAATTAATTCGGTAACGGTATTTTAAGATATTGATTTTTTAATTATATCGGTAAAGGTATTTTACGGATAACGGTATTTCAATTATTTCGGTAACGGTATTTTTGGATAACGATAGTCAGTTATAAGGGGTTTGAATCGGAGACAGTATTTAAGCGATATTGACTGCCATCCCTGATTGTGTATATTCTTGTGTATAATCATTGAATGTACGTATGTATGAAGAAATAAATAGAATATTTTAAAATTTGATTCAAAATTTTAAGGGGTATTCCCACATTTTCACTCATAACTTTTGAACGCGTTAACCGATTTTGATCATTTTCACTAGGAAACTGCTCATGATATCAACAAACAAGTTGACTGAAAATTAGCAACACCTCTTCTGTATTGGCGGAGAATTTTGTATTAACACAGACAGACGGATATGGCTATATCGACTTCTCTATTCATGCTGATCAAGAATATATATAGTTTATGGGGTCCCAGAATTTTTTTAAAAGAACTATGGGATGGAGGGTATGAAAATAGTTTGCCAAATTTTTAAAAATTTTGTTTACATGTTGTCAACACTGTATGGATATATTAGAAAAATTCAATAAATTTTTAATTGAATCAATTAAAAAAATTGTTTAAATTGCCATAGATATTCAAACAATCAATTAATTAGATATTTTTGGCCCATAATTTTTTCTGTGTAAGTTTACGTGAGCCGTAGTGTGTCATTTCAAAAGTTGATACTTCACTTGCAAGGTAATCTTTTTATTTTAATTTGGTTATATTATATTTTTTACTATATATTTAACGATATCTCGAAATCCATTAAATCAACTTTTGCTCAGCACACAGATACTATTTTTTTAATTTTTCGAAATAAATTTAAGCCTCAAACATTGATCGATATGCATCATGTGTTAACGTGGTCCAATTTGGTTCAAATATTCACAATTTTTTTTTTTTTTAATGTAAAATGTAAACAAATTTCGATCGGCGCTCCTTGAAATGCGACATTTTAAAATGTAACAGCTAAACTAGTCTTTGTGTTTTAGCAATGTTGTTTTTTTTTTAGAAATTTTAAAGGGTTTTTATTAAAAAAATTGTAATTATTGACGAAAAAGCTAAAAATGAAGGGTAAACACACAAGCACGCTTGACAAGCATCTGAAATCGTCCAAAATATTAATCAACGTGAATTGGAAATACATACCTTAATTTAATAAGACCTGGGCGATGTCAGGTATATTTTTAAATTTTCCAATTGTATATTATTTCTTTAGCATTATTTCCTTCAGTCTACAATCACACTAGTGATTGTAGATCGGACTCCCTCCGATCTTAAAAATTCGCATATAATAAAAAATAATTCAAATAAGTGGCAGCCTTGGTCCACGACATAGTGTTAAAATGGTTTCCAAAATGTGTGTCTTTTAATGTTGTTTTTAAATACATAAGTATAATTTTCCTAAACTTTAAACATATTTTCATACAAAGATGTATTAAATTTCACCTCCAATGTTAAACCCCAAACCATTATCATATTTTTTGTTCCTTTATCATCTATCCGAATTTTGTTAAGTTCAAAGGGAACGCATCGTAAAAGCTTCATTGTAAGTGTCAGGCAATTTATATAGAAAATTTGCATTTTAATTTGTCTGCAAAATCTGAAACTTTTGAGTTCACGAATAAAATATGCTCAATATTTTGGACAGTTATAAATCTTTAATTTCCCGAGTTAAAGCATTTGCATAAAATAATGCGTTATTTTATACACTTCTACGCTTTTGTCTGCCAGTGTAATTAACCGGACATAATTACATAAATTCATATATAAAATTAATTGAGTCTAAAAATTTTAATATGATGTCATATATAGTTGCATCTTATCGCATCTCGCTCAATATATAATTGTATATTGCATTTAGAATACGCTAAAACTAATCCAATCAATAATGACGTTATATATACCTAGACATTGCAAAATACAAAATAATATATAAAGGGTGTTTTTTATTCAGGTATAAAACTTTAAGCTGGCAACACTTTTTTAGCTGGCGGCCATTTTGTCAGCTATCAAGTGATTTATGGTTCGTTTGGTTTGACATTTTAACATGAAAAGAACAACAACAACGCTTTCAAATTGTGCAAATTTATTTTGAAAATCATGGTTCTGTTCGAAATACGTATCGCGCACTACGTCCATTTTACATTCAGCATAATCGTCCATCAGAGCAATTAATTCGATTAACTATGGAACGCTTTCGCACCACGTTTACTCTAAATGATAATTTTCATCCCCAGAGACGTCGTACAGTGCGTACAGAAGAAGTCATTTCTGCTGTAGAGCATAGCGTAGAGGAAGACCCCAATTAGTCTCTCCGTCAATGGTGACCGCTATAGAGCCATGATTACTGACGTTTTCGTTCATCAATTGAACAACCATGATGTGCAGGAGCTGTGGTTTCAACAAGACGGCGCAACATGTCACACAGCTCGTGCCACAATTGATTGATTTTTGAAGTAACGTTTGGAAACCGCAAAGTTTCACGTTTCGGACCCGTGAATTAACCTTCAACATCGTGCGTTTTAATGCCGCTGGACTATTTTCTGTGGGAATATGTTAAGACGCTAGTATACGCCGATAAGCCCGAAACGATTGACCACTTGGAGGACAACATTCGCCACACTATTGCCAATATACGGATACAAATGTTGGAAAAAGTCATCGAAAATTAAACCTCCAGAGTAGACTACGCAGTAGCGGTCATATGACTGAAGTCATATTTAAATTATAATGCCAGAAGATTATTTTTCGAATAAAGTAAATTTCATGTCAATGTAAAAAATTCATCTTTGTTTAATTCTATTTCAAAGTTCTATACCTCTATAAAAAAACACCTTTTATTTTACCACGTTTCTGGGAAAAGTTCCAAAAATTACCATATCGGAAAGAACACATATTGCAAATTTCAGCTTTCTATCCTAAGGGGTTTGGTCAGGCCGCCAATTGCGAGACTTTTCCAATATTGCCCCTCGCCGTACGAATTAAAAAAAATCCGTCTTATCGGTCGGCTACGCTAGAGGGGGGACCTAGCTGCGGCGTATAAGCTGGGTGATGTTGAGTCAGACAGTGAGAGAGTGAGTAACGGTTTTGTTTTATGTATATAAATATCAAAGATGCTTTCAAAAAAAATCCGTTTATTTTTAAGTCCCTATGACTCCTAACTTGAAATTTTTGTATATTGTAAGTGATACTATGAATTAATGGCACACAAAATTTCAGAAAAATTAATATTGGTTTTTTGAGATGTTCGCGAATTAAAGAAATTTTCTCAACATCGTTATCCATTTTTCGTAAATAATTAGTTTTTGTACAATACTGCTTAAAGAAGACGATTTAATAAAATTTGATAAAAAATGACACTAAGTTTTTAATTTTCTGTTGACATGTTCAAAAGCTATGATAATTCAAACTTAGCAATTTCTAAAACATTTCATAAAAACCCCCAATTTTCAGCAGCGACTAAACGCGAACTATAAAGAATTTTTAAAAAAACATTAGACTCGAAAACTCCGTATTAACGAGGAGAATATAAATACAAATTTTAATGAAATTTGAAAGACCATTATAAATTTAATTGAAAATCCATTATATGCAGTAGATGTAAAGCTGCAGTGTTTACATACCTTTTAGTTTTGGAAAAGTTTTCAGCAAAAATGCTTTTTTTTCTGGTGTACTAACAGTGGTAAAAAACTTCCAGGCCATATGCAATAGCTGTACGAATAGCTGCAATTCCTACACCTCCGCTACCAGAATGTATAAGAATAGACTTGCCCGTTCTAATGTCTGCCGTATAGAAAAAGGCAAAGTAAACTGTAATATAAACTACTGGAACTGTGGCGGCTTCGCGTAACGACCATTTGCTTGGCACATCAAAAGAAATCAGTGGTTGCTTTTCAATATGCGACGCAATAGCTGAGTACATAATCATTCCCATGATAGGTTTGCCAGTCTCAATATTATATCCACTGTACTCCAGACCAAAGATAGAAGACTGATCCAGACGACTGACTCCAACATCGTCTACGGACAAACGTCCGGAAGCATGCATTACATCACGAAAGTTCAATGCTGAATATACAACCCGTATTTTTAGTTCATCTTTTGCAAATGGACCCTGTTGCCAATGTAATGTCGAAAAATCACCTACATGATCAATAGCACCACGAATATAAGCCTCATGTTTTATACTAGGATAGCTTGGTTTTAATTCCAAATGACGATAACATCCCCATTGACCCTGCCAAATACAATGATATGAAACGAATTAAAAACCACAATAAGAAAAGGAGCACACAGAAGGCGACTGGCTACAATTGATAGTTTACTTTGATAGGATTCTTTCGAAAACTACAGTTGTTTCCATACAAAGCAGCCTGTATGCCCACAGTGGCAACAAACATTTTACTTCGAAAAAATACCTTACGATACACATTTATGGCAAGTCCAAGTTCTAATTGATTTCTATAAAATGCCAATGTCGGATTGAATGCTGGAGCTTCCAAATCATTTATTAAAATACAGCGAACATTTTCAGTTTCAGGTTCTTTACGCAGACAATTTACTAAGCCAATCAAACCATTGTATGGTTCATTTTCTGAAACTAAGACAATTCGCTTCCCAATTACACTCTTCAGTTCATCTATCCAATGAAAATCTTGATCGCTTTCAGAAATTTTAATAAATATTTCCTGTTCACTTTTTGTGGATTCTTCAATAGTTGATGGTGCAAGAGCCAATATTGAATATCGATCATTTTCACATGGAAAGTATGCTATTCTGTGATAGTACTTTGGCAGATCAGTTAATTCCGAGTTATTTGCATTATCTAATTTTATGAGAATCATTGCGGTTGTACTTAATTTTGGTTGTAATGCGACAAACATTGTTTTAAACTCTGAAAGATCGACTACCACAATGTTAACATTGCTTTCCAGATCCTCCACGGAATTTATGTGCGTTATATTTGCAGATTCTTCTGTAGTCTGGCTCATAGATTCCGCTGCGTTCAGATGGAGTGCTACAAAAGAACCCTGTATAGTAGGCAAACCGTCCACGGCTTGTATTAAAGAATTTAGATAAGCATAATCTCCAGATTTTACGACTTCCACAATAGAGCATTTTGTTATAGCTTGATTTTCCAATAGCAGCTGCAAGCAGCATCGTGAAATATCGTTGACTGAAAGTCTTTGAGCTGACATGTAGGGTACAAATTGATACCTTTCTAAAACTGCTTCACCTGGCGGCCTACGTCTTTGAACATGACTTGCAGTTAAATCTACAATTTCGACACCACCACCAACCAATCTCTTTTGACTTGCGTTGGCAAAAATTTCAATTTCACATTCGTTAGAGTATAATTTTGTATGATGATTTGAGAAAATACGCATTGAACGCAGTTTTATGGGCAACACCAAGCTACGTGAGTCGTTAGCTATTATAATCATTTGAAGCATGCAATCCAAGAATGTGACCCAGTTATTAAACCATTTTACCTTTCCGTATGAGCCGTCCGACGTTGCCAATTCGACAGATTGAAAATCTCCCTCGTAGTGAAAACCTCGAAGTTTAAGCTCCTTGTAAAAATCTCGTTTTGCTAATTGAGTTATTTCATCACTACAGACATCCGAAAACATGTTGGACGGTTGAAATTGACCAGTTAGTGCTCGAATAGTACCATTTGCAATTAGGTTTTTCGATTCGGTAATCTAGATTTAAAAACAAAAGTTTATTTTAGAAATAGTGTCGATACTTCTTTTAACTTGATACCAACTTCAAAGTCACCTGTTTCCACGTTGTACAATGACCAAAAATTCAATCTGATCTTTAGCTGATAAGGTTGTAGCACGAACGAATCGTACATTTTCAAACTCCACGTCCATTTTATCGAATTCAGTGATGCCATTCATGGTTGCAAAAGTACGCCAAACACATTCCAGATAGAATGTTGCAGGTACCATAGGCCTTCCATCAATTTTATGCCCAAAGAGAAACTTATGATCAGAGTTCGTTTTTAATTTATATCTTTTAGTACCATTTCCATGCAATCATCTACATAGCGGGGAACGTAATGATCTACTGAATGATCGAATTCAATTAGATCACTAATTGTAGGAGTAGACCGAGAAACTGGAAACTCAATTGGTGGGTAAAGGCTTTCCAGGTGTATCTCTACTCCATTTATATACAAACTGAAATAAGAAATAAAAATAATCATTAAAAAAAGTTCCCGCACCAAAAGACATGAAGATTTGAGTAAAATTTGTTATTGCGATTTTTGTTTTAATGTAATTCAAACACAGAAAACTGTTTTGTAGCTGCTACCGAATTTTTGTAGTTCCATTTACCATTATTAAATTTTGATTCTATTGTAACAACCGACACTTATTTATACATTTTTATTGTAACAACGAATATTTTACGTTTATAAATTGTAGTATTATATCAATTGACTCAAATGCGATCCACAAACTTCGGTTTATTAACAAAAAGTTCTTATGCCGCGAATGGACACGAACCGGCGACCTCTAGTTTGTCAGGCAATTACTTTACCTCTAGCCCCAAACACAATTTATATATATTTTTTCAAATTTCAAAGTTTAATTATACACATAGAGAAAAAATTTGCCGTTTGCCAACTAAATTCAGTAACTACGACTAAATCGACTACTAAATTCGATTAATACAACTGAATTTTAGTTGCATTGCCCAAAATATTCAGAAGTCACATTTGAAAATGGTTGTATTAACCGAATTTATTGGTTATATCCACCAAAATACACTTTTCACTTCGGTTGGCAATATATTTTCTGTGTGTATTTGTCTAGAAATAGATTTGTTGGTACATCAGAAATTCGGTTGCTAATCTCAACATTTTTTAGAATTACCGAAACTATAGAAACATTTTATATTATTTTAAAATTGATTAAGAAAACTAATATTTTAGAGTTATTCTTTTTTTGGAGGTGAACTGATATTCAATTTTAACAGCAAATGTATTATTCAAGTGGCCATATCTCCAATAAGTTGTTGGTTGCTGGTATTAAAAGTAGTGCAGAAGATAATATTTTTCAATATTGATTATGATGATGAATTTTGAATACTTGCAATTAAAATTATTGAATAATGATTATATTTTATTTATTTAATTCAGTCTACTGATACTTATTATCTTACTGACTAACACATATACAATTGATATCGTTATAATTTTACACATTAATTGAAAATTGTAAACAATTTTGATTTAAATTTATTTTTATCAACATTATAATCCAATGGTGAAAAACTGTTACATAGCCTTAAACATCTAGCAATTGGTTCATTACTGCCATGTTTAGTTTTATTAAAAACCTTCACAAAACTGTTGCACATGAAGTAATGCAGGCGATGGATTGTATAATTTAACCAAATTAGATAATTCATCACATTTAATCTCACCAGATACAATTTTATATATAAACATTATAGAAACAAAAGATCTACGATCTCCTAAAGACTGCAGGCCAAGAAATTTACGCCTAGGAATATATACTGGTAAATCATGAGGCCAGCATAATTTTTCAGAGCAATTTTTGTAAAAAGTTCCTGTATTTTTTTTTTTAATTTTTCTAGAATCAAAACTTCCATAGGGGTTCAAAATTAGAGAGCAATATTCCAAATGGTTTCTAACAAAGGAAACACATAACGAGTTCAAAGTTTGGGGGTCTTTAAAATCAATAGAGTTTCTTCTGATAAATCCCAACATTAAATAAGCATTCAAAAATAACCACCAAATCCCTAACTTCAACACCTCTGTTAAGAACTACGTTAGCAGTAGAGTAGTCAAAGATAACCGGATTATGGCAATGAGTGTAGAAAATAGTACAACATTTTGTAATATTTAAATCAAGTTAGTTCAATGTAAACTAGTGAAAGGCATACTCACAATTTCCAACCCACGCGAGGATAGGCTAAAAAATGGTGCATGCGCCACGTCGGCGCACGTACACATCTTTGCGTGGCTAACGATTATGAACGTTCGGCTGTCGCTTTGTTCTTATTGTGTTAAAAAAAAACTCAGTCAATTGTTGTTAAACACATGTTGAAGCAAGATCACGCTACGTAACAAAACAAATTTAACTTCGTATTTTGTTGCTACACCATTGCTATGCATTTCATAGAACAATAGTAAAAGCTCAATTCACACGTTTTCCTACGCTCTTGCTTGTAGTTAGGGTAGACAGACGTACTTTTTTCAGCAGTACGCGTACTTTTTTTAGTCAATGTACTGTTTTCTGCATAACCCCTAAAAAAGTACGCTAAAGTACTTTTTTTTGCCTTTTGTACTTTTATTTGTACTTTTTTTCCCTGTTTAGTATCTTTAGTAACATTTTTTTTTTTTTCATTGCAGAAAGATTCACACAGTTAGAAGCGCCCTGTTAAAATGCCTCTACAAACTGAACACATTTGTGGCGACTAACAGAAGTATTTTTTCGTGTTTTTTATATGAGAAGCAAAAAATCGTCAGTCGTGACGACTTTTCTTCTTTATATTAATCAATCGTTAGTTGTCAGCATTGTGATGAATCTCTTAATCAAAACAAATCGTAAATATTTTTGAAATTTGTATGTTTATTTTTTGTATACCACATTCAAATGCGGCAACTGAGAGAATATTCAGTTTAATGTTTACCTTTTGGAGAAAGTAAAGAAACAACCCAGCAAGAACAGTGACGGTCATATGACCGGTCAAATGACCGGAACTGCTGATGGAAATATCCATCAGCGCGTAGAACAAAGTTTCTATCATTTCTTAAGGGCAATATGAAAAAAGTGATGGAAACTTTGTGTACGTGTGATTTTGCATCTCCCTCTAATTTATAAATTCATAAGTTAGAGGAAGATGCAAGATTTGCATGTGTTAGTTTCGGGTCATCCATTTCTTGTAGGGAAGCTTTCAATTCAAAATTTAGAGAGTGAACTGACCATTAAAACTAATTTTGAATTTACATGTGCAGTCTTTTAATTTTTTGAAACTGAAAATGGCAAAAATGGAATTGTTAATTGTTAAAGAATGATAAAAATTTGTAAAATTTTTGAATTATTTAAAAAAGAAATGTTTAACAAACAAGTGATATTTAGTATTAACATATTTTTTATTTTTTTTAAGGACGTTTTCAATAAAAATACAAATGTACTTTTTTATTTTATTTTATTAATTAATAATCATATAATTACAAATTATATACTATTACCCTAACCGAGCACTAGCTACTGTGGCATTCGTCGCGTTGTAGCGAAACAGACTAGTGCCTCTGGTGGGAATCGAACCCACGACCCCCGCACTGATAAGCCAGCACGCTACCAACTAGCCTACACATGTACTTAACAACAAATGTACTTAAAAAAAAAACAAATGTACTTTTTTTTATTAATTGTACTGCTTTTTTTTCTTTGATGTACTTTTTTTTGCCAATTCAATATCTGGCTACCCTACTTGTAGTCGTCACTGAAACAGCGACGAATGAACATGTGTAGCGGATGTATGCCGTTTATTTGTTTATGCACTGAGAAAAATTGGTAGTAATGTATGACAAATATTTTATAATTATAAATGCGTTTGGTAATCTACAATGTCTTATTTGTTATAAAACATTTAAGGGAAATAATTTAATGGTTTGTAAACGACATTTTATTCTTTTCATTACAACATAATGACTTTAAATGCAAATGAAAAAGAAAAGCTATTTAATTCAAACAAACAAATTTTTGTTGATAAGTTAACAGAATGGTTGACTAATTTGGAGACCAATAAACCAAATTTATTAATAAAAAATTAAAAAAGGACATATCAAGCTTAATAAGTTTGGATATAGTTAAACAAGGCAGACCGTTTACTGATGGAAAATTTATAAAACAAATTTTCGAAAAAGTTTTTAAAAAGCTCAATTGCAATTTAAGTTTAATAAAATCCATTCCCTTGTCCCGTTGGACTTTGGTTAGACGTACTATGCAAATGGGGGTTTATGTCGATTTTGTCATTAGACAAACTCTTGAAAACTGTGTTTTTTTTTTTCTTTTTGCTTGGACGAAAGTACTGACATAAACGATCTGTGCCAACTAGTCATTTGCATTCGTTGCGTTGATGCAAACTCAAAATTTTTCGAAACAATATTTACTCTTGAAACGTTTTACGCAAACGTGACAGGAAAATTGTTGTTCGATGTTGTCTGCGAAAAGTTATTATCTATTGCAGATCCTTCAAAACTAACTGGTGTCTGCACGGACTGGGCAAACGTCATGATAGGGAGCAACTCAGGATTGGTTGGACAATTAAAACGACATGGCTTTGCAGTTAAAAATTTTCACTGTATAATCCATCAAGCCGCCCTCGCGTCCAAATTTATTGCTGACTGCTCTGCCATGAAAATTGCGGAGCAAATAATCAGCAAGATACGTGGTGGACATCACTCACTTACCCACAGGAAGTTAAAACAATTTAAAAAATAAAAGAATGCTTCCCATTGCGATTTAAAAATGTTTACCGAAGTCCGGTGGTTAAGCCGTGGTTATTGCCTTAATAGGCTCTTTGAATTAAAAGAGGAAATTTCAGAGTTTTTAGAAATTGAAAACATGGAAGAATATTATTTCTTTAAAGACCAAGAATTTATTTTAGATCATGCATTTTTAGCAGACACCACTTTATTTTTAAATGAATTTAATTTAAAACTACAAGGAAGGGGGAAAAATATATATGAATTATATAAAACTGTTTTCAATTTTAAAACAAAGTTATATTTGCTATTACTCGAAATTCAGTCCAACGATTTTTCAAATTTTCCTAAAACTCGTCAAATATTGGCAATAAAACTAACTTTAGAAAAAATGAAGATTTAGTTATATTTGAAACCCTCCTTAATAATTTTGAGGATAGGTTTAAAGATCTTCAAGATATAAAACCATTACTTGATCTCTTCGAGAATCCGTTTTCATGTGAAGTTACCAGCTACGAGTTTCATGTACAAGTAGAACTGGTAATACTTCGAAGTGAAGTGCAAGAACCAAGCAGAATGGATATGAATGATTTTTGGAAAAACTTAGATTCCGTTATATATCCTGAATTGAAAACAATTTCACTAAAAGTATTATCGTTTTTCGCAGCAACCTACTTTTGTGAACAAATATTTTCAGATTTAAAATTTATTTGTTCTAAACAACGCAACGCATTAAGTTCTGAAAATTTAAAAAATATTTTACTAATCCGCAGTTGTCACGAAAGTATAAATATTGAAAAATTTTTAATACAAAGTATAATTGAATGAAAAAGCCCCGCTAATTTAAGCTTATGAGCGTCCAGATTGATTAAATAATAAATATGCTACGAGGGTCGAAGTAGAAAAAGAAATTATTTATAGACATTTAAAAAAAAAGTTTAAATATTTCTAAGTCGTGTGTATTTTATAAATAATTTAAAATTTTTAGCAATACATAGTATAATAGTTCATATTCACAAAAATACACACCGACATAAAAATATTTTTAATTTTTTTTGTAAATGTCTATTAATAATTTCCTTTTCTACTTCGACCCTCGTAGCACATTTATTATTTACTCAATCTGGACGCTCATAAGCTTAAGTTTAAGCTTGATAAATTATCTACACAGGATTTTTTTTAAACATTCGTTTGATAATATGGTTTAGTTGTTGTTAATGTTTTATTTAGAAAACTGCTATCAAATATCTACTACACAAAATACGCTGAGCGCCACTATATATATGAATTAATTTTTTTTTTTTTTGCTTTAAAATTGATTTTTTTTTTTTTAATAAAAGAAATAATTAATAAATTCTATTAAAAATATATTATTAGTATGTATTCATTTCAATGAAAGCATTACCATTAATTGAAAAAACTGAAAACTTTTTATTTTTTACAGAGATTTTTTTTTTGTATTAGACAAATACTATAAAATCATTACTCTTGATAGAAAAAATTAAAAAACTTTTTTTTTATGGAATGTATTTTTTTACTAGACAAATTTAAATGCAATGTTGGTAAAAAGAAAAAACTTTAAAATGAATTTTTGTTTAATTTTCATTTCTTTAAAACACTAGAATATTTTAAATGGAGTAGATTAAAGATAATTTATAAATACGTAAAACCAATGAAATCATTAATATTGATTCAAAAAAATTAACAACCTTTTGTTTCAGATTGAATAAATTTAATTTTTTATTTTTCTTTAATTTTACTTTCCTTAAAACAGAATACAAAACATTAATATTTTCAATAAAAAGTAATTTCATGTAGATACTAAAACTGCTATTAACACATTCAATATTTCTTACAGTGCAATTCTCATTCTCTCACCAACACAACTACATTTTTTCTTTTGCACAGCAATGGTTGTAAAACATCATTATGACGAGTACTCCCATTAAGTTCATTATTATCACGATGAACAAGTTTTTGTTTAGTAACGGTTGATTTATTTGCATTATTTGTATTATTACAATGGTTTATTTAAGATTTTGTTTTTTTTTTTTTTTACTAAGTAAAGAGATTTTTGAATTCGTCGACAACACTTCACATCTAATACTTTCAGCAACGTCTTTATTCTCATTTTAAGAGATAACACTCATTAATTTTGACTGCACATCGAATAACATTTTGGAAATTGTTTTTACATCTTCATACATCTTATTTATTTTTGCCATTACAACCAAGTTCGAGACATTTGAACACGAGTTACAAAACCAAAACATATTCGGAGATATGATTAAAATATTTAATAAGTTTTTATCAACTTTAACACATTTTGGGTTAAAATTAAGCTGACATTCTCGCCCCAATACGCGTTCAGAACACTTATGACTTATTGTAGACTGCTTGCAACAAACTTCCAACCACTTAATTTTCTGGATGTATAACTAATGTTGACGAAAACGTTCGCACAACATCACGTGGTAGTTAAAAGGACTATTATCAATGTTTGCAAAAATGTTGAAAGGTATTTCCTAAGTACATTATGAATATAACTTTTTGCATATTCGATTAGGACACGAACACTATGATTTTACTTTTTCCGATCGTTTAAAAATTTCACGCACCAAACGCGTTGAAGTTTTAAAATAAAATAAATAACGAAAAAGAAAATTATTTAAGTTCGAGGCCATACTATATTTCTTTATTAGGATATTGTCCTTACAAATAATCTATGGAGTTTTCGTTTTCAAATTTATTAATTGACCACTTTCAGGAATGTGCTGATATATCTATTTCGGGAATTTTCTATGTTCCCATCATTAGAACATGTTTTGAAAGAAGTGACAGTCCCATGCAAACATCAAACATTCATATAACCTAATTTTCGCACTAAATGAGAACTAATATATGAGATCGAAGTTAAATATTACCACCATTGATCAAAAATAAATTGAAAACTTGTTCGTTATGTGCAAGCTCTACCTTTGGAAGATATACAAAACACTTTTTTTGTTTTATTCTCCTTTTTATTTTTACACTTTTTTTGTTTAAAAACAATATGAAAAGGGGAAGTAAATAAGACCGTACTTTGGCTTTTTTACAAGTTTGCTATAATTTTTATTAAAAATAAAAAATATGTTTTTTCGACCTTTAATTGTTCAATGAAAACGTGAGTAAGTATCCCACTTTAGGGAGCCATATTGCCGCCCGGAGGTTTTGCGAGGTTCCACATCAAAACTTACACTCTATATTACGTCACTTATGTCTGTTCCAAATTTCATGGCAATCGGACCAATAAATAATAAATGGTCGAATTGTTTACAAAAAATGTAGTTATATGTCTTATTGTACGATGGCGCCCGATTTCGCCTTTACAATAAAGAGTCTATAATGAAATGGTTACCAGGGTTGCTTTGGTAGTCCGAATTAATAATTATGACTTTTAGAATAATGCATATGTTTACTAATTAAGACAAGATTTAAAAAAATTTAAGTGCAAAATTATTTTAAAATTATTTGTATTTACATTGCAAAAAAAAATAACAACAATTCATTTAAAACGGTAAAATATAAAACAAATACAAATTTAGTAGGGATAAAAGTGTTTATACAGTGTGATTCAACTGACTGAATGATATGATATTTATGGACCAACGGTAATTTTGAATTGTTTGCTGTTTGTTTATTAATTTTGATCTATTAATCAGCTAATTTGTTTAGTTTGTAATAACATTTCTTACAAAACGGGGTTTAAAATGGACAACCGCAAGGAAGTTCGTCTTGAAATTAAGAATCTTTTAATAAAAGAATATAAAAAGGAACATCGTACCGTGGAATTGTTGATATACTCGATTTGCCTCATGCAACAGTTCATTATATTGTAAAAAAAATGTAAAGACTCGGGTTCTGTGGAAAATAAACCAAGATCTGGACGTCCAAAAAAGCTATCTAGAACAGATGTAAGCCAAAATCCAAGAACGAGTGGCCCGGAATTGGTCAAACACATTGCTAACACTTCGAGTAAGACAGTACAGCCGAAAACTGTTCGACGAGTATTGCATAATAATGGTTATGCCAGTAGAGTGCCCCGAAAAAACCGTTCATTAGTGAAAACAACAAGAAGTTACGTCTGGAATTTGCAAAAAAACATATTGACAAGGCGAAAGCAAGTTCACAGGCGAAAGCAAGTTCAATCTGTTCGGAAAAGATTGTGGAGGAAAACTCTGCCGTAGAAAGAATAAAGCGATGCAAGCAAAAAACTTAATGTCAACAGTCAAACATGGTGGTGGGAGTGTAATGGTTTGGGGAGCTATAGCAGCTAGTGGCGTTGGCAGTTTAGTGTTCATAGATGGTATTATGGATAAACACTATTATAAAGCACGATACAAAAGCTAAAACAGATGGGACTTTGAAGAAAGAACAATCTACACCCACATCCTAATATGTGGGCAAGAGAATTCGATCGCTCGAGGACCAGAACATTGTTATCGCAAAAAAGAAGAAAAAGTGTTCCCCGTCCACCAGTAACTCGGCAACCAAAAAGTCCATCTCTGGGCAAGGAGGCTCCATTACGGATACTCAACTGACCGGTATGAACAAACCGTTGGCGGCTACTGAACCGACGGCACCGAAGACGATCTCTTCACGGAACGACAGGGTTCCCAGCCAGTCTTTAATGAAGAGAAAGTCAGAAGCGAAATCGGGTAAGGAACATCTTAGAGGTGGACGTCGACGCAGCTGCAATCCAAATTAATAGCTACAACTTTTCGACGGATGTCCTTATGCTACAGCTGGCCTTCGAAAACTTGCATAGGTATCCTGAGAAAGTTGGTGGAAGACATTCCTGCCCCTTGGGAAGGCGCTAAGCTGGCCCTCGTTAATAGGCGGATATTCCATCCCTGACCAAGACGTTGGTTTTTATAAAAGGTTGGGGTGGCAAATATGCTACGGAGCAGATCCTAAACGTCCTCGGTAGACAAAACAAGGGTCTAGTCGTGGAAAAATGGGAGATTTTTCACAGGGAGGAAACCCCAACGGGTACTCTAATAGTTGTGGGAATCGACCAGGACTCCATGGCTCATCTAAAGAAGTCAAAGGGCAAAGCGTTCTTCGTATCCACAGCCGTCTACTTTAAAGTAGGCAAGAATACAATTGGCTGGGATAAGTCGGACGCTAAGCATGCTGACTGTAGTGATGAAGCGACCGCAAACAAGGAGGTAAGTGGCGTAAAAGATGCCACAAATGAAGAGGGAGTGTCAGTGATGGCTAACTCCCAAGAAGAAAAACTGCTAGCCGACCCATGATCCAGATCCTGCAGGTCAACCTCCATCGGAATAAAACGGCTACTCTCGCTCTGATGGAAAAATGACGCAGAGGTAAGATTCATATCGTATTAATGCAGGAACCTTGGACCACTAATGACAAGGTTGCTGGATTGAACGATCCGAATTTCCAAATATTTTATGTACACGCAGGCTCTCGCCCGAGAACCTGTATTATGTGTCACAAAAATCTAAACTTTCTTTTCTCCCCAGAGTTATCAACGGTAGATGCGACCGTCCTCACGCACTGGAGCCAGAAGATGTTCCTGGTCTCGCTATATCTACCATCTGATGCGGCGGCTCCACCACCAACGCCAGAACTCCAGGGAATTGTAACGGCTGCAAGGCAAACAGGTAAGGAAATTCTAATAGGTTGTGGAAATTCTCACCACATAGCTTGGGGCAGCACAAAATGCAACAAGCGAGGGGACGAATTACTCGAATTTCTAAACTAGAATAACCTCTTTACCCTGAATATTGGTAACACGGCTACGTTTGTTAAAAGATTGAGGGAAGAGGTATTGGATATAACGGTATGCACTGAAAATTTAGTGGATGATATCCAGGAATGGCACGTCTCGAACGAACATTCCTTTTCAGATCATCGGTATATTCTCTTTAGGCTAGCACAGCCTCCACCGGAACCGATAACGTACCGGAACAAGGCTAAAACGAACTAGACCAAATTTAGGGATAAACTGCAATACCGCCTTCACACGCCCCACGAACATCTCGGGAGTGGGGCGGACATAGACAGGGAAGTGGTTAGGATAACGGGCGGCCTTATTGAAACGTTTAGGGAGTGATGCCCACTCCGATCGTGAAGATGTCCTCGTGAAAAACCCTGGCTGACGGGGAATTTGATCAATCTCGGGAGAGATGTCCGCAGACTTTTTAATAGGGCCCGCCGAAAGAAACGATCGGTTTAATGGGATGACTATCACAGTAGACTCAGAGAGTATAATAAAAGGATACGCACGGCGAAACGCATTTCTTGGAAACTTTTCTGTGAACAAGTGGACAGTGTGAGCGAGGTATCAAGGATAAAGAAATTCTTATCGAAAACCCATACGCAGCCCGAGACCCTTGTAGACGCAAGCAGGAGGAAGGCGGACACTACGGAACAATCGTTAAGAATACTTATGGAAACACACTTTCTTGTGGATAGGCCGGGAACCAACGGGACCAACTTGAACCAAGGGAGGCATACGTTGGACCTTCAGAGGACCAACAACTTGCAACAACCTTGGGGCGAACAGTGGAACCTATTGGGTACCGACCACGAGCGGGAAGGGTGGTTAACAGTTTCGCCCCTTACAAGGCAGCGGGACCGGATGAGATCTTTCCAGCTCTACTACAGCAGAGCATGGATTGGATCGACGGAAGTCTGGTAAACATTTTCACTCCGTGCCTAATATTCGCGTACACTCCAAGGTTATGGCAGGAGGCAAAAGTTGTCTTTATACCTAAGCCGGGAAAGGAGAGTTATGCGAACCCAAACTTCCTTCCTTCCTTTTTACTCAAGACCATGGAGAGGTTAGAGGTTAGAGAGATCTGAAACTGCTTCACTCTGGCAATTTTCATTGATATAGAGGGGGCTTTTAATAATGTCTTGACCAATGTGCTTATCCAGTCTCTAGAACAGTTTGACATTCACCGGGACATAATAGCCTAGGTCGGTCATAAGTTATGGAATAGGTGGATAAATTGCGAGGCAAATGGCCTAGTGATCAGAGATAGGGTTAACGATGGGACTCCTCAGGGGGGTCCTATCTCCACTCCTATGGGTGACCACGATTAATAGTCTCTTGAGGATTCTATCCAGTGAAGGTTTCCAACCTGTCTGCTACGCAGACGATGTGGCGATACTTTTAAGGGGGGTGAATCCTGGTGAATCCTATGTAGGAGGGCATCTTATGCACTCGAACTGGCGTACAACTGGGCTAGGCCCAGGGGCCTAAATGTCAATCCGGGCAAAACCGAAATATGCCTTTTTATTAGGAAGAGGAACATCATTGATTTTGATGAACCTATCTTCCTGGGAATAACGGTTCACATCTCCGATAGGGTCAAGTATCTGGGATTTTCTTGATAGGAAACTATCCTGGAGGGACCATATTGAGGAAAGGATGAAGAGGGCCCACATATCGTGGGCCGTCTGTAGAAGGGCAATAGGATCTAAATGGGGTCTGAATCCCAGGATGACACACTGGCTATACATTAGCGTTGTCAGACCTATACTGACGTACGCATCTGTAGTATGGTGGACATCGATGAGATTTGGCGCGTATGTGGGACTATTGCAGAAGATACAGCGCCTATGCTGTTTGGGCATTAGTGGCGCAATGCGAACCACATCTACTAGGGCTGTCGAGACTATTCTGGAAATTCGCCCAATTGAGGTACAGGTGAAGTACGAGGCCGCATTAACTATGATACGGCTGAGAGCTACCGGGGAATGGGACAATAATGGCCATATTACCGGGCACTGTACTATTTTGGACCAATTGCCAGGGTATTGCGTCCCAGAATGGGACTGCGACAGGATTTCAGAGAGGTCTGTCACGACGCTCTGTGACACGTTAATCCCCGACAGGCAACCATGGTTAAATGGGACCTTCTTGAGGAACCAACCTGGGGAGGTGGACTGGGCTGACACCATGCATAGGACCATCTGGGAAAATGCGGGTGTTGGCAGGACTACAAATATTCTCTGGGGCAACCCGGACAAGGACAAGACGAGGGAAATTCTGAATCTCAGTAGGAAGGAACTGAGTCTTTTGATGGAAATCCTCTCGGGACACTCGAGGGCGGACTCGGAAGTGTGCAGGGCCTGTGGGGAGGACGAGGAGACCTTGGAGCACTATCTCTGTGAATGCCCGGCATTTGCCGGGATCCGGGTCGAAATACTATCCAGTGACCCAATATCCATATTGGGTGATCTTAGGGATGGAAGAAGTTGAGGAGTTTCGTCAGTGCGACGGAGTTCCTGGGATAGTAAGGGGACATAGGACATACAACCGATTGTTTAGAGCGCACAACAAGCCGACATTCTGGCTTAAGTGCAAGTCCTCAGGGACTTGAGTCGGTTTTCGGGAAGTATTTCCCTTCTTCGAATCCTCCTTTCGACCTAACTTAACCCTAACAAAGCCTACTCAAATAGCAAAAAATGTGATTTTAAAATAGCTCATATGAGTAACAACAGTTTGGTGGTTTTTGATATTCTTGAGCGAATGTGTTACTCAAATTGTTCAGTCCCAATTAGTTTGATAAATTGCGCCTCATAAAATAAAAACTCTTTCAAAATCGGACGAGGAAAGTCATAAACATCTGAAGAAAGAGAAGCCTATTTTGAACACAAGTTAGTCTTTTGTAAAATTGGAGAGAAAATCGGAAGAAGTGCTCGTATTGTCTTCAACTACATTAAAAATCTGAATTCCTATTTGAAAAACATGAAAGGAAACCAGCAAGTTTCTTATCGCCAACAGACAGGCGTGCAATTTTAAGAAATGCATCCAACTCCTCTGACTGCATACCAAAAATTAAGGCAAAGGCCGGAGATTATGTTAGTATTTCGACTGTTCGGTGCTTGATTGTAGATGCTCCGCATATCCAGAGAATGAAACTTAAAAAAAAAACCTATTTTAAAACACATTCACAAAGAAAAACTATTGGATTTTGCTAAAGTTTACATGCCGTGGAATACCGAATGGTACACGGTTGTACTTTCTGACGAAAAGAAATTTAACCTGTATGGTCCTGACTGGTATAGCTTTTATTACAATGACATGAAAAAAAGGAACAAATATTAAGCTTTCGACACAGTAGCATTGGTGGAATTATGGTATGGGGTTCCATATACTATGGCCGGATTAAACTTCAATTTAAAACGACAAAACTGAACGCAGAACAATACAAAAGCATTCTGGAACGAGCTTTTCCGGAATGTAGTAACATTTTTGGACCTTTGCGATGGATTTTATAAAAGGATAACGCTCCGATACATAATACCAGAGCGGTATAAAGCCAATATAAGTGACCAAAATGTGACTCTGATGGACTGGCCACCTTACTCACCAGACTTAAACATAGTGGAAAACGCCTGGGGATGGCTTTCACGGAAATTTTATAGAGGAGGTAAACAATATGCAGACGTTCCATAGTTGATCAATGCTAACGAGACCGCTTGGGATGCAATTTCCTTAGATTACCTGAAAACTCTTTACCAGTCAATTCCAAGTCGCATATTTGTTTTTATAAAGCACCATTTAGGCAACACTCATTACTAATACGTCAAACCAAATAGTTATTAACAATAAAATCTAATTAAGTAAATAATTTTTATGTTTTCCAAACTTTTCTCTGCCGTTGTTATTCAAATGAAGTATTTTTTCTTAGTTTTTAAGCATTTTTTTTTTTTTAAATTTAATATATGTGAGTTGTTGGTTAGTTCGGTTCAAGATCATGAAAAATTTTTCATATTAACAGAAAAATTATAATTTTATTTGTGATAATTTACTTTAATTAACAGAAAAAACAATTAGAAAAAAGTTATTTGACACCTGCATGAATGGAGTTAACTTTCTAGCCCGCAACGGCCTTCATCAACATTCTTCGTGCCTTAAAGTGTTAAATTGTAAACATCATCTATTTAACTCAACTAGTTAGGTTAAAAATGTGCCGTAACTTAGTTTTTGAGTATGACGAAATTTACTGCGAACTTATTTTCTATAAAGCTATGTTTAGTTGTTAATTATTACCACAGTTGCCAGTTCAACTAATTAAGTTGAAATTTGACTGGCAGTTATTTTCAAATGTCATCATATTCTATCCTTTACATTGTAAGTGAAGGAATATCAAACATTGAAGATTTTATTCGTTTTTCAACATATCTCTAGCATATATATTAAGCGAATTTTTGCACTGTACCTTGTGAGTGGTTAATAGTGAATTTTTATTGTTGATCTATATAAATTGTATGTGAGTTGTTGGTTAGTTCGGTTCAAGATCATGAAAAATTTTTCATATTAACAGAAAAATTATAATTTTATTTGTGATAATTTACTTTAATTAACAGAAAAAACAATTAGAAAAAAGTTATTTGACACCTGCATGAATGGAGTTAACTTTCTAGCCCGCAACGGCCTTCATCAACATTCTTCGTGCCTTAAAGTGTTAAATTGTAAACATCATCTATTTAACTCAACTAGTTAGGTTAAAAATGTGCCGTAACTTAGTTTTTGAGTATGACGAAATTTACTGCGAACTTATTTTCTATAAAGCTATGTTTAGTTGTTAATTATTACCACAGTTGCCAGTTCAACTAATTAAGTTGAAATTTGACTGGCAGTTATTTTCAAATGTCATCATATTCTATCCTTTACATTGTAAGTGAAGGAATATCAAACATTGAAGATTTTATTCGTTTTTCAACATATCTCTAGCATATATATTAAGCGAATTTTTGCACTGTACCTTGTGAGTGGTTAATAGTGAATTTTTATTGTTGATCTATATAAATTGTATGTGAGTTGTTGGTTAGTTCGGTTCAAGATCATGAAAAATTTTTCATATTAACAGAAAAATTATAATTTTATTTGTGATAATTTACTTTAATTAACAGAAAAAACAATTAGAAAAAAGTTATTTGACACCTGCATGAATGGAGTTAACTTTCTAGCCCGCAACGGCCTTCATCAACATTCTTCGTGCCTTAAAGTGTTAAATTGTAAACATCATCTATTTAACTCAACTAGTTAGGTTAAAAATGTGCCGTAACTCAAAAACTAACTCAAAAACTAGAAAGTTAACTCCATTCATGCAGGTGTCAAATAACTTTTTTCTAATTGTTTTTTCTGTTAATTAAAGTAAATTATCACAAATAAAATTATAATTTTTCTGTTAATATGAAAAATTTTTCATGATCTTGAACCGAACTAACCAACAACTCACATACAATTTATATAGATCAACAATAAAAATTCAATTTTAAATTTAATAAATAAATTACAAGAACATTAAAAAAAAATCTCAATAATAATGAATAATAAAACAAATTATCTAAAAAAAAATTAATTCCATCTTTTTGTTTTGGTTGGTTGATCAAAAATTCGCAGTAACATATAAATTTGTTGCTGTTATTTAAATGAACTGAAGTGTTCTAGCCGAAATATGGGTATACATATGGTTATACATACTAGCCCCCAAAATACAATTTTCAATTCGATTGACCTTTATTTTTCTGTGTGTATCATTTCGATGCATATAAGCGACTTCGGGTATACACTGCGATGCAAAAGTATAATTACACATTAATTTCACTCAATTTTGTAAGTTCAAAAAAAGTAGAAGAGTTTAACCGGCAATAATAAACAAAAAAAAAAATAAAACAATTCATTTATATTCTATTTTACTATTTAAAAACGAAAAACATCAAAATTTAAAAAAAAGTGTTTTAAACCAGCAGTTCCCTTCTTTTGAATCAACTCGAAAATTCGAGCAGACATACCAGCTTTATTTAAAGTCCTTCCGTTATAGATCTACACACATCAATAACTGCTTCGTATAGATTGAAAACGCTTTCATATTGACGGTTTTCTGTGTAAACTCGACAAATATTCTCAATGGGGTCTTGATTCGGAGAACAGTCATTCTAATACTCTTATATATTTTGATGATAGCCATTCCATTATCTAACGACTTACACGTACTGAGGCACTGTCGCCTTTAAAAAATTTGTGTTTAAGTTAGTTTAAATTTCTCCAGTTAGTTTGTAAATTCATCATCTTTTGGCGAGAAAATCTCTGGGAATCCTTTAGGAGCCTACTTATGGTTGAATTGGTCACATTTACCTTACATTCATCGATTATCTGACTAAGATTCTTCACTGAGTTGCTGGTACAGTTGATTATTTCGCGCCGCTCCCGATCAGACAACTTTTTTTTTCGGGCCACCTATGCTATTTTTACTATATACACTCAGATTATTTGCAAAATTTGTGACAACCACATGTGAACGGTTTATTTTTCAAGCAATTTCCCGAAAACTTAAGTCACTTTTTAAATAGGCTGAAATTGTCTCTGTTACAAAATCACTTAGATCACACGACATTTTATTGCTTCAAAATTGATTAAAATTGCATAAAAACTAAAATAGTTCTTTCATTTTTCTTTATTTGCTATTCTTCTTTGTTTGCCGTTTTATCTTATTGTAGTTATGAAACGCCAGCAAAGTATTATCAAAAAAAATGTCACTTTAATCAATTAAGTAACCTCTTAAATTAACATCAGTTATAAATTTTAAATTTGTAATTAAAATTATGCAACGCAGTTTAGTCATCAATTAATATGACTATATATAGAGCAATTCCATATGAAAGCGATCACCTTTTGGACGATTTTAAAATAAATAGTCTCAATCGATTGCCCAGCAAAAAATAATGTACCTACATATTTTTTTATAGTGACTGGTTTAGTGGTGGTGTGCACCACTGTCATGTGACAAAATTGAAGAATTCTTCATAAGGGACCTCATTGAAAGTTGTTTTAAAAAAAACTACTAAGCGATCGCAACGAGTGATAGGTCGTTGGAAAGGTATTGAATCAGGCTTTAATTGAAAAATAAAATTTTCCTAATTTTTCTCAGAAATTTACCTTTTTTTTTTTAAGAGCCCCAAGTTGAGTGTCTAGTGAATGAGCTCCCTTATGAAGAATTCTTCAACTTTGTCACATGACAGTGGTGCACACCACCACTAAACCAGTCACCATAAAAAAAAAAAAAATATGTAGGTTCATTATTTTTTGCTGTGCAATCGATTGAGACTATTTATTTTAAAATCGGAGAGGGGTAGTCCAAAAATTTGCCAATTTTGATCGTTTTCATATGGAATTGCTCTATAATTAAGTTGGTATTATAGCGGGTGAAAAGTTGAAATTTAAAAACTGTAAAAACTTTTAGCGCAATCATCTGATTCCGCTTTTAGTTTAAGCATTTGCAGTTGTTAAATGATTTAGAACACCCAGAAAACAGAGTCGGCAATAGCAACCCTATTTGTTGTTGTTTTGACAATAATTTCGTATTTTTATGTATGGATTATTATGAGTGCACATTACTAGTTTTGTACTCGTAATTTTTGCAACTGGGTAATTTTTGGTATTTCAGTAAAGCCATGTCGATCCCCGATCAGCTGAAAACTAACATACATTTCAACAATTGCAGCGATTATGAGTTTCACTTTCACCTTTCAACTCTATTTTCTACCGTATATATTAGTTCCCGCTTAAATGCGCCCGCTTTAGTGCATTCCCCGTATAAATGCGCAAAAAGTGCTAGCAAAAATATATTCAACATAACATGCATCTAAATAAATCCGTTTAAATGCGTCCCGCTTAAATGCGTGTCCCGTTTAAATGATTCCCTTAAGCTGAGTAAAGTCAGAACGAAATTTATCGCTTAAATGCGTTTTTGAAAATATAAGTTTTGTTATGCCTAAAACAATCAATAAAAATGAATTTACATTTACACGAAATCTCGTTTGAAATCGAGTTAAATCCAGTTACAAATCACCCTCGTTTACATTATAAAATTTGTCATAAGAACACACAGAGAAAAATTTTGCTATTTGACAACTGAAATCCGGTTATTACGACTCAAGTTCGGTTATTACGAATTTCAGATGGTTGGTACAACTTTACATTAGTTTTCATAAAAATGTTAGATTAATTCAACTGAAGTTTATTTGCAACACCCAAAATATTCGGACATCTAATTTAAATATCGTTGTATTTACTGAATTTATAAGTTTTTAACATTTTTTAAAAATTGCCATTTTATTGGGTTTTAACAATCGTTTTATTTAGTTTTAATAAATTAAATAATTTTTTTATTTGTTTAAATTTTTTGTCCACATGATGATGCCACATTTTGCAAATTTCTCTCCCAAAAGCGGAGAAAACACATAGTTGTATAGCTACAACCTAATTTTGAACGTAATTTTAAAGCGCATTGTCCCAAAATGTAGTTATGAATTTGTATGGAAAATCTGGTTTGAAATTACGTTTCATAACAAGATTGTCACCAAAATCCGATTTAAACCAGATTTCAAGCATAATGTAAATTCACTATAAAATACATAATTTTTTTCAAAAAAATTTTCTCTAAAAACAAAATTATGTTGAAAATTTAAGTTATGCTTAACTAAAACTCAAAAAACAAGGCAAAACTTTCATTTACAGAAAATAAATCAATTACACTATTGGCGGCCAAAAAAATCTCTTTGAAATATACATTTTTCAATACGCTTAGGTACGCTGAATCAAAATCTGTCGAACATTTTTTTTCTCATTTGCAGCTTTTAAAATATGGCGATTTTAATATTTAGATCATTCACTTAATATTTATTTGTATGTTTTGCTTAATTTTTCTAAATTTCATGGCAAAATCATGAAATTTTTTTGAGTAGAATCATTTCTACGTTTGTATCAGAATATCGCACTGGTATTGCAAGGAACTTGCAAAATGATTTTAGTTATATGCTTTTACATTTTTTACATGATACAATTTTTTTATCATTGTGCATAAACCAGACATTCCAATGAAATTTTTGTATTGAAATTGGATATCCATTAAAAATGTTCTGAAATATTTAAAAAAGCACTTGAAATTTTAAGACAGTTTTCACTTGCTTTAAATACCAAAGTAAAAGAATGCTTTCATCAAAGTAAAAGAATGCTTTCATATAAAAATATATTATAAATATTACTACTGAAGAATCAGCAACTTTTTGCAGAAACTGCCTTTGTAAAACTATTTTCTAATAGATTTAGGTATGCTGAGCCTAAATCGGCAAATATTTGTTTTTCTAATTTCTAGTTTTTGAAATATCGCGGTTTTTATATTTACCTTATATACTTCAAATTTTTTTTAGTTAAAAATTACTTTCTTTTCTAAACATTTTACGATATTTTCAATAGATTTGGAATTTAAATATAAAAATAAGCTCAGTGGAATGTTTAGTTCACGCATAGTGATAAAATTTAAAATAGTTTTAGCTTACATAGAAAAAATGTATAAGGATAAAACTGAACATGCAAAATTTTTAACTTCCTTGCAAAATATCTTTCCTGTGAAATACATTGATGCTAACACCGACATGATTATACTAAAATGAAAGATAGTTTTGTGTAGATTTATATTGTTAATACAATGTTCATGACTTTGCAGTTAACCCTCAAACCGGTCTAAATTTTTTGCAATGAAATTTATACCCCTCGTTCGGCACGAAAAATAAAAAATATGTTCTTCTACCAAACTTTTGTTCGCTGCCTATTATAGTCGATAAGGGCCAAAATAGTTTAAAGCGAATCTGAAAACTAATACATAAAAATTCATAAATTTAGGCATACATCATTCCTCTTACCAAGATAAAACTACAGTCTAAAAATTATATTTTTTGTGGGTTTACTTAAGGAGATATGACGATTTTCGTTTTTCGGAAAAGGAGAAATTGATCGAAAACGCACCTTAACTTCAACATATATTGATTAAACTTAAAGACTTTGCTAATACTACTAAATATAATCTTTCTGTCAAATTTCATTAAAATCCGTCCATACGTTTTCGGGTTAAGACGATGTCCTTTACAGGCGTGGTATTGGAATCCTGTATGTGCTTGGACCACATTTAATTCTGTTTTAAAAAGTCTAAATTTCAGTCTTTCTTTGTGTTAAGTATCAACGGTTTGTTATCAATATACATGTTTTCAAGATTTTTGAATGTTGTGTTCATTTCAAATATTTATTTTTTTAAATCTTACGAAAGTCTAACTTTAACGCTTTCTCGCTTCCAAACCTTGCAATGAACGCAAACAATTTTATAAATTTGGGTTTCTATTGAAATAGCTAAATTTCTTACATTTTTCTCTAAAAATTATAAATACTATTCATTTTTAAATCAGACTAGACAGGCGTCATCAGTGATTTTCCATTTAAATTCTATAATTATTTGTGTTTTATAATTGTCTCTATATGATAAATTTTTCAACAACCTGCGGCTGTAAGAATCAAACCTGCTCTCTTCTGACATTATAAAAGCAACAATACCAAGTCATGACCGTTTAGCGATCACATCCAAGTATTACCTCAAATGTAATGCAGTTCAATTGCAGTTTTCTTTCCTATTAGCTTTTTTGTTATTGTCTATTATACTCAGAAGTGACCACACTAACAAACACAAATATTCTATTTTAAGATTTTTGTTTATTATTTTTCACATCTCCTCCGTCTCTATTTCACAACGTTACCAGATTTTTTTGAAAGATTTGGATTCACCGTAAGTGTTTTAAAAACTATGTATTTCAAAGAGAGGTTCTGCAAAAAAGTCGAATAGTGTTATTTTTCAGAAAAACGTGTAAAAAATATGTTTACTTAAAGACAAATAATTTAATTAAATGCAAGTTTTATGCATTTATGCGAAATTTTCCTAAATCGTTACTGCGCATTTAACCCAGTTTTCGGATAAATGATTCCCCACTTAAATGCGCCGAAAACTCTGCAATTTTGATTGTGCATTTAAGCGGGGACTGCTGTATTAAAAATTATGTTTAACTATAATTTACTTACCTGCCAAGAGCTTCGAATAGATGCAATACATTATCCTTTATATTACGCCTAAAAAGTGCAGTATGAATACCATCGGGCATTGCATTTTTTATAATGCTCTGCAAAAGAGCATGTGGAGCAATTTCAATGGTTAATGTATTTTTCGGTAAATATGCTGAACTCTCTGCAAAAAGAACACTACTAATTAGGTTATTGATTTGATACTCTGCAGAACTGTATTTGCAATCGTTCTCAAGCCACCTATCTGATGGCACACTTGTGCTGATCCACTTGTTTGAACGCAGTTTTGGATTCGGTATAAGTTGTTTTAGGTATTTCTTAAGTTCGGGACCTAAATGACTAATATAACTGCTATGGTAAGCAATGTTTGAACAAGGCACCTCCTTAGCAAAGATATTTTTTGATTTAAGGACTTGAATAAAATCATAGACATCGACATCAGGTCCAGAGATTGTACATGAATCAGCACTATTGTGACAGGCAACTTCTATACTTGGCGGCAGTATTGCTTGAATGTCTTTAAAACCCAAGCCAATAGCGGCCATAGCGCCACGAGTTTTTTGCATGTCCCTGCTAATTTTACCTCGGTAATAGGATGACATAATTGTTTGTTCAGCCGTTAAGCTACCATCAGCGTAAGCACATGCCGTCTCTCCCAGGGAATGACCAATTATAAAGTCTGGTGTTATTTTCAACATTCGAAGTAGATCAATTATTGCTATTTGTATGGCGGTAATGCCTGCAAATGAGTGTATTACGTTTTGAAATGAATCTGGATCATCACTTGTTAGCACTTTGATGAGATCAAGTCCATGAGCCTTTAGCACAGAATGACTTCTTAAAAGTGATTCAGCACATACTTTGATTTTCATTAGATCTTTACCCATGCCTACCCACTGTGATCCCATGCCAGATATTACCCAAACAATGGGATATTTAATACCATCGTTGTGTTGGACCACTCTGGACAAAACTTTGGGCTTACTAAGTAAAGAATCGTCGATGGGCTTCAAAATACTAAAACCCCGATACATCATTCCTCGAATTCCACCAGCTTGAGCAGAACGCAATAGTGCTAGATGTTCCATATTTATGGGGCGGGATTCAATTTTATCGAATAAGGCATTGACGTTTTCTTCCGTACGACTTGACCAAGTCATCAGGTATGGCAAACTTAATGATGTTGCCTTAGTCGAAGTGAGCTGATAATTTTTATTGAACTGTTTAAGCAGGACATGAGAATTTGCTCCACCAAAACCGAATGAGTTCATGGCCACATACGGTTTGGTTAGTTCTGTTTTTTCCGTCACCACCACAAGTCGCCCTTCTCTGATTGCTGTTATCACTTTGCGTGGCTTCGAAAAGTTTATATTAGGAGGAATCGAATTGTTTTGCATGGTTAATAAAACCTTAATGATGGATGTTATACCTGAAGCAGCCTCAGTATGACCACAATTCGATTTGACCGAACCAACTAGCAGTGGTTGTTGGCGCTTTTTGCATATAGTTTCATCAATGGCTCTACATTCTTCTGGATCACCTACAACTGTTCCAGTGCCATGTGCTTCAATAAAGCCCAAATCATTTAAATCCACTTTGATTTCATCGTAAAAATTGGAAATCAATTGCATTTGTACAGCACCAGATGGAAATGTTAAGCCTTCCGGTTTAAAACCATCACAATTTATCGCACTATGTACAATTGTGGCATATATGCGTTTGGCATCTGGTCTTCTCTGAAGGAATATACAACTAATTGCTTCAGATCTGACATATCCGTTGGCTTCGTCATCGAAAGGTCGAGAATTTCCCGAAATGGATAAAACTCCAAGCTTTGCAAATTGTAACGTAGTGAGGGGGCTATTAAATAAATTTACACCTCCTACAATGGCAGCATCAATTTTGCCACTTAGTATGTGTTCATAAGCCAGGTTTAAGGCGTACAATGCGCTTGAACACGCGCTGTCACAGACCATTGACGGACCATTTAGATCCATAACAAATGAAATACGGTTAGCTATTAGAGATCTACTCGATCTGTAAATAAATTAATGAAAAATAACATATTTTAGTTAAGCACGTTAAAACTAATAGTTTACCTACATAGTCATAAGTAGGGTAACCAAAAATAAACTACAGCTTGTTTTTTATTTGAAAGGATAGAACTATTTAGATTGAACACAAGATCTGATCTTGAAATTATGAAAATTTTAAGCTATATTTGTTAGGGCTTTTCTTAAAGCTTGAGGTAAGTTTCTAAAAATAGAACGTGTTGTGTTGGAGTTGTACTTCTGAGATTATGTATGCAAGAACAAAAACACCGTGTTTTGAATAAAACTAGTTTTAATCACAACAAAACTCGACCTGACGATAGATCAGTGGGCTAAAGCGATCTGTCTAAAGTGTAGTGCGAGTGCATGTGGCATTAGAAATCAGTTTATCTATACCACGGTCAGTGATTGCACATAAAATTTCATATAGACGTAATCGAGCAAATAAAAACATAACAAATATTACATTATTCAAAAAACAGGGTCACTGACGAAGGTTCAATACCAGAAACTGCGCAGTCTGATTCAGAAAATTAAAAATCTACAATGTAGTTATGATTTTTAGAAAATACACTCATTCTTCTCTACCACGCCTTTCACAATTATTTTTTGATATTTGCTTATTTAAGCCTAGATAATTTATAAATATTAGCTTATTTTTGACTTTTTCTTTAAAAATTAAGCTTTAAGCTTTTCTTTAAAAATTAAGCTTTAACTTTTTCCTTTTAAAATAGCGCAGCAAAAACTTTCAAAAACTAACATAAAACCAAAATTGGTTGTCAGGAATATATAAGAACATTAAATTCGATTGTGCATTTAGAATTTTAAAATGGAAAATTGCGGACCAGATACCTCACCGAAAATCGCTAATTATTTAGCCAAACGTATACAACACGTTAAGTTTTGAATTGTACCAACAGATTTAGATTCAATTACGTAGAATTTCAATATTAACATTTCGCGGCCAATTAATTCGGCTATCTGCAGACGAAATTTTTCAAAAACATCGGGCTGCAGAATCTGAATCAGATACAAATTTCATATGCTATATTTAACCCGAATTTTAGTTTTCTAATTTACTTCACTACCTAAAATATATATCATTATGCAGGTGTGACCTGTTTATATTGTTAATAAGAAATATGTATTTTTTTTTAAATTATTTAAAAAAAAAAAAAATTACAATAATGATAATTGCCCATAAAATTGCCATTTATAAACTCCGCACAATTTGGGCAAGTTGTTTTGAAATATAAGATCCAAATCTAAACTTTATTTGCATCTTTACATTGTTCATATAGTGCGGTGCAACGTGGTGTGCAACTCTTCTGCAAAACGTAAATAGCAAAAAAATAATCTAGTTTTTTTCTAATTCAATGTCCCAAACTTTAACGGAAATATATTTCTTTATCCCGTTTTTCGGTAACTACAATTGCCCTAGTACCAGGTTCAATTTGGCATAAAGAGAGTTTGAATATTATCAAAATTAGTTCAAAAAAGTACCTAAACTTTTACATAATATTTTAATAGATTTTTGACTTTGGGACTTCGTCAATTGAACAATATTAAATTATTCGCCAAGAAAACGGGCCTGCTGCAATAACTGCCAAACACACTGGCATTATTGATTTTGGTCAGTTCCAAACAACGACTTTTGGCAAAAAAAAGCTTCTGTGTCCCTCTGTGTGCTGACATCTCCAATATGAGGATATTTTTTAGAATATTTTAACCCTGTACCTGCCTTTTTATGGTTCATTTAAGTCCTTTTTTCAAGATACATTAAAAAATCCCCTTAAAATGGACGTTTTAAGTATAAACATATTCCACGACTATAGCCGGTTGCAAATTTAACTAGGGGTTATTGAAGATGAAAAATTTATTCAGAGTTGGTAAATTGTACAAACGATGAATTGAATTTAATCACTCTTATCTCAATGTGAACTGTTTAATGCTGTTCAATACTATTTCAGAGTATCTATGCCGTATTAATGTATTAGGTTAGTATTTATGCTTAATACGCTGATTATGACTGTGTGAAGTTTCATGGCAATCCTATCAGCCATTTTTTAAACACCCCACTGTGCAATGTTACGTATAATAATCATAAAAACCACATAAAAACTTTAGTTTTTAGAGGCACAAAGGTGCTATTACTGATTTTTCGTAAAAACTCCCCATAGAGTTTTTAACCCTTTACTGCACGGTGTTACATATATCTAATGAATAATTCGACGAAATGAAGTGCCTGATATAAGTAACCAAAACATATTTTTTTTAATTAAATACGATAAATCCACATCTATATTATTTCGCTTCGTTTCTATAATTATCTTCGGCAGTTGCGTCCTTTAAAAGAAAGCATCATTAAGACAACCATTGATGTAAGTACACTCAAAAAAATAACTTAGTACAAAAGTTAGTAAAACGTCTTGTAAATCAGGTATACTATTTTTTAGCAATTTTTTTGCTAAAATCGTGTTTTCAGCTAAAATCTTTGTTATACTTATTCAGCACTTAACTGTTTTATACTAATGCTTTACTAATATACTAATGTTTTACTAATTAATTTTGCTAAAAAAAATTGTGCTGATAAGCACATTAATAGTGTGGACGACAACCAGATTGAAAGATATACGCAGAATGAAGCAGATGTTGCGGCATGTCAAGATGTAGTAGAGAAGAGGAAAATGATACTAAAAAGTACAACTCTAATAAGACATATAAAAAAATCAACCATGGAAGACTTTTGTATCTCTTTTGCATACATAAAACAAAATTGAGGATTAAAACAACTTAAATTTTGCGTTGTCACCGGCTGGGAAAATAATTGTCTATTAATAAAATAAAAGACAAAAGCAAATATTTAAATTTAATATGTATTTCTATAATAAATGTAAATAGATTAATAATCTAGTGTGGTCAAATTGCAAACAAACATATACAGACATCTAGACAGAGTAAAGCGAAAGACAAAGACACACATCTTAGGTAGATTTGTATGGTTCCTTTTTCTTATTGCAAAAAAAAGGGTTGTTTTTTTCGTTTCGTTTCGTTTGTTTTTGTTTATTTTTTCGTTTCGAGAAAAAAAAGAAAGCATCATTTAGACTACCATTGATGTAAGTAGTTGAAAGAAAATTTTTGTTATTATATATATTTATTTCTATATATTTTCAGATATTAAATTGATTCATGTCGTCAATGTGGGAAAATGAAAATTTTTATATTTCGTAATTATTGTAAATTATTTTTAAAAGAATCACAAAAATAGGTTTTATGATTTTCAGCAAATATATTAACTAACTTACAATTTTTTTGCGTTTTTTTTCAATCTACTAAAATTCAGCAAAAACTTTATTAATTTTTACCAAGGCTTTTTTATTTCTAATCTACTAAGTGTTAGCAAAACTTTTGCTGAATCTACTAATTTTGTTGCTAAAAATCAGCTCGCTGATTTTCAGCAAAAGATTTTGCTGACATTAGCAATTTTTTTTGCTAGCACCCTCCTGACTAAAATTTTGCTGACTCAGCAAAATTTTTTGCTGACTTTACAAACTTTTTTTTTTGAGTGTAGTTGAAAGAAAATTTTTGTTATGTTATATATATTTATTTCTATATATTTTCAGATATTAAATGTGGAAAGATGGGGATATTAAATGTGGGAAAATGAAAATTTTTATATTTCGTAATTATTGTAAATTATTTTTAAAAGACTCACAAAAATATGTTTTATGATTTTCAGCAAATAAAATAACTAAATTACAATTTTTCTACAAATTGTTTGCGTTTTTTTTCAGTCTACTAAAATTCAGTAAAAGATTTATTAATTTTTAGCAAGGCATTTTCATTTCTAATCCTAAGTGTTAGCAAAACTTTTGCTGAATCTACTAATTTTGTTGATAAAAATCAGCTCGCTGATTTTCAGCAAAAGATTTTGCTGACATTAGCAATTTTTTTGCAAGCACCCTCCTGACTAAAATTTTTCTGATTCCAAACAATTTTTTAAATTTTATTAAGCCGATCTAATGATTTTTTTTTTTATAAAATATTTATCTAGTTTTTGGTTAGTGTTTCATTCTAGCCTATATGGTAAGCACGTGCTTTGCCAAAACGAGTGTAAAAGAATACTGAACTTTTGTAATATAATAAAGAGCCTAAATATGTGTTTTGTCAAAACGCGGGTTTAGCAATAAGATGTAAACGCCATATAAGATAATTAATTGGCCAATTTCTGACAACGTTTTGTACAAGGAATTTAAGTTTTTGATATTAACCCATATTGGCCCAGGCTGATTTTTTCACATAGTACACTCAAAAAAAAAAAGTTTGGTAAGACAGCTAAAAATTTTGCTGAGTCAGCAAAATTTTAGTCAGGAGGATGCTTGCAAAAAAGTTGCTAATGTCAGCAAAATCTTTTGCTGAAAATCAGCGAGCTGATTTTTAGCAACAGAATTTGTAGATTCAGCAAAAGTTTTGCTAACACTTAGTAGATTAGAAATACAAAAGCCTTGCTAAAAATTAATACATATTTTGCTGAATTTTAGTAGACTGAAAAAAACGCAAAAAATTTGTAGAAAAATTGTAATTTAGTTAATTTATTTGCTGAAAATCATAAAACATATTTTTGTGATTCTTTTAAAAATAATTTACTATAATAACGAAATATAAAAATTTTCATTTTTCCACATTGACGAGATGAATTTATTTAATATCTGAAAATATATAGAAATAAATATATATAACATAACAAAAATTGTCTTTCAATTACTTACATCAATGGTTGTCTAAATGATGCTATCGTTTAAATGATGCTATCGCAACTGCCGAAGATAATTATAGAAACGAAGTGAAAAAATAAACAAAAACAAACGAAACGAAAAAAACAACCATTTTTGCAATAAGAAAAAAGAACCATAAAAAAATCTACCTAAGATGTGTGTCTTTGTCTTTCACTTTACTCTGTCTACATTTCTGTATATGTTTGTTTGCAATTTGACCACACATATAAACATTTAGTTTAAATAAATAAATATTTTATTTTGTCTTTTATTTAATTAATAGACAATTATTTTCATAAGCCGGTGACAACGCAAAATTTAAGTTATTTTAATCCTCAATTTTGTTTTATGTATGAAAAACAGACACAAAAGTCTTCCATGGTTGATTTTTTATATGTCTTATTAGAGTTGTACTTTTTAGTATCATTTTCCTCTTCTCTACTACATCTTGACATGCCGCGAACATCTACTTCATTCTGCGTATATCTTCCAATCTGGTTGTCGTCCACACTATTAATGTGCTTATCAGCACAATTTTTTTTTTAGCAAAATTAATTAGTAAAACATTAGTATATTAGTAAAGCATTAGTATAAAACAGTTAAGTGCTGAATAAGTATAACAAAAATTTTAGCTGAAAACACGATTTTAGCAAAAAATTTTGCTAAAAAATAGTATACCTGATTTACAAGACGTTTTACTAACTTTTCTACTAACTTATTTTTTTGAGTGTAACTTTGCAAACGGAATATCGTCTAGATGAAACAAAGCACCAGCAAGATGAGAAGCTTATCCAGTATATAGCCAGGGTTATTATAAGATTATAATTTTAAGTCTAATCTATAATAACACATATGTTTCGTTCCATTCGGTCCAGTAGTTAAGAAGTTGCATATTAACTATCACGTTTTCCAGTTGCAAACTACAGTGCCCCTATATTAATTGACTCACTGTGGAGTTGATATACATTTTTTCAAGTTTTTTTCTTTTTGTGTGTATAACTAAAACATAATCTAAATTGAGTGATAAGTTTTCTTCTTTAACAAAAATGTTGGTTTTTTACGCACAATAAGTTTCTATGGGTCAATATTAATCCCGAGTGAGGAAAGTGTAATTTTTTTAAGGACGGTATGAAGGTTAAACTACCCAAAATCAATCACTTTGTTAAGTAATAACAAAATAAAAGTTAGTTTTTTCAAAAACCATAATTTCTGACAGAATCAGAAAACACGTCTCACTACACCCCTCTTAGCTGCTTTTGAGTTTAGTTACCACAACTATGTAACAAAATAAAATAGGGAGCTATTGAGTTAAAAGTTTTGTTAAAAACAATAATTTGAGCAAAAGCAGTCCGAGTGCCTTAATATAGATGTTATTTTATGAGAAACAGAGAGTTCTAACACTCATAAAAAAAAGTTTGTGAAGTCAGCAAAAAATTTTGCTGAGTCAGCAAAAAATTTAGTCAGGAAAATCAGCGAGCTGATTTTTACCAAAAAAAATGTAATCTCAGCAAAAGTTTTGCTAACACTTAGTTGAATGAAAATGAAAATTTGGTTGGTGAATTTTACAAAACTTTTGTTGAGTATTAGTAAAAATAAAAAAACACAAAAAACTAGTAGAAAATCTGAATATTAGTTGAAATTTAGTTAACTGCAAATGAAATCAAAATTTAGTTAATAAAATTTACAACATTGTTTGTTGCATATAAGTAGAAATAAAGCAAATTTTAACTCTTATATAAATTTTATTGAAAATACGAGTACATAAAAGCAGTAAGATACGAGTGTATTAATAAGCAATATTTATTGATGTCAATAAAACTAAAATGCATTCACAGAATGAATATATTACATTGTTAAAGTAAAGTATACACAATTTCTATCTAAATAAAGTACTGGCTTCTGTCAGGTGTTGGTATGACACGAAAGTTATTCTTTTTAAATAAAAAATAATTGTATTTCTAAAAATTTGTTATATAACAACACTTTATTTTAGATACTTAACGTTTCACCTGTATGAAACACAAAATAAAGACCTAAATTTAAGGCAGGTAACAAATATAACATGGAACTTAATTGCTTAGCTTTTTTATAAACTATTTTTTTTTTTGATTAAGTTAACATAAAAACAAATAATATTAAAAAAATTATAATGAGATTTAATACTAAGGCTGAGTTTTTGGGATGGCAGTTAGGCATGGTTTAGTTTAACGTAAATCGAATTTTGTCATCCATTCCCAAACTTATTAACATAAATTTGTGAAGACAACACTTTCTCATATAGAGTTTTGGCCTTTATATTTCACACACTAATTTTAAAGATAATCCACATCCTGAAAGCTCGAACCATGAGTGAAATTTGCATGCAAACAACTCATTGGATTATTTGTAGACAAGTTGTCCAAACTAATATTATTTTTGGGGCGGTGGACCCTAAAATTGCTGAAACTGAAAAAAAAATCTAAAGGTACCACTGACAGGCAGTCACAAGTATATATTTCTATGCATCCCCGGAGAAATCTAACGATTTCCTCTTTAATCCATTTAGAAAAAGATTCTGAAAAAACTAAAGAATTAAACAAAAAAGTATTTGTAGTTGAAGCTAGCCAATAAAAAAATGTGTCTTGCGGTTTTCCGTACATTATGAAGACCAGTTATTTATTGTTTTTTGAGTAAAATCTATTGAATTGATTATTAGAAGTGTAACCAAAACAATTTTTAATTTGCATATCCAATGTTCAGGGCTTAACCATTAACTTCCAAATTTTGAAAAAGAGAGCATAGTTAGCTTTGGCGTACCCAGGAATACCCTGAATACCCGGTCCCCCGAAACGATTTCGATTTTTTAGATTGTGAATTTATAACTTTATGTTAAAAATATTATTAACCATAAACAAAATTCTATAATATCACAGTCATAGAAATAAACCTTTAGAAATAACAGAAAAAGCTACTAAAAATTAGATAAAAATTCGGCTTCAGAAAAACTTATAAAATTAACTTGAATATATTAATGTGTCAAAAATCAAAAGAATACATTTAGTTTCCAAAAAAAACTAATAGCGGTTTCTATACGTTTTTTATTAAAACATTATTGTAAAAAGCCGATTAACCGGTTGCTGTTTTGGACACTTTAAATACAGTTAAATAAAATTGAAAAGTTTCTTTGTTAAAAATACAAAGGTAATAACCAGAGACGAAAAAAAAATTTATAAATCCGTGGTGTCTATGGCAAAAGTCAAACTTACAAGGTTAAAAAATTAGACACAAAATTTTGAGAAAAAATTCATTTCAAGCAAAGATAATTAAAAAAAGCAATTTTGAAGCTCAAAAATACGCAAATATGAGTAAAAATGGCAACAAATGGAAGTGATAGAGCTGGCAAATTTTCCGTGATTTGTGTATTTTCATGCTTCTTTCAAGGAAACAATATACAAATTTCGAATCAAATGAAATACAAACTCATATCAACCGCTCCATTGGAGTACTTTGAAATCCATTTTTACGATGAGCCGATATGTTTTTTTTTATCAAATTGTTATTACTTTTATCCCTTTCCATCTTATATATAACTTTCTATGGAATCTAGAGGATTTTCCAAACAAGTTTCAAATATGTAGAAAATGTTACGTTTCGATATTTTAAACTATTAGAAATTTTTCATAAAAAATTCACAATTTTTCAGTTTTATTTTTTATATTTAAAATAAATATTTGTTTTTTTTCCAAAATTGACTAATTATTTTGCAAAATTAGAAAATACATTGTGTAAATTAGTGAAGTACTTTTTACACTATTTTTTGTAAATCTAGCAAAAAAAAAAATATTTGAATGTTAGTAAAAAAAAAAGTTTATGATTTTCACCAAAAAAAACTAGTAAAAAAATTGTTCAAAATTAGTTTTTTGCTGATGAAGTATTACAAAAACTTTAGCTGTAAACGTATTTTCAGCAAACAATTTGCTGAAAATTAGTGCACTTGATTTACAAGACGTTTTACTAACTTTTCTACTAATGTTTTTTTTTTGAGTGTACTCCAACTGTGATCTTAGCTATAAGAATAATTGAACTGTGATATATTAATTTTTCGTGATTCATTTTTGCATTTATTTTTAATTAATTAAATCTGTTTTGTGTCGTGCCTTAAATGTCGTATAAAACCTGTGATGTGTATTTTTTAAAAATTATGTAAATTTGACGAGAAGACTAAGTATTTATTAAAGAACGAATCCCTGATGATGTCTGAATATACCGACGAAACGTAGGAATACGAAAAATGAAGTTAAAAATCCTTTATTTACGTTTAGAAAATTCATGACCTTGAAAGCCTGATTAGAATAACTCAAAAAATAACAAAAAACTTAATTGAAAAAGTTCGAAATATATATATAAGAATTATTTTTGTTATATTTTTTATACGTTTTATTTAAGTGAACAAGTCAAGGGTTTTTTTTTTTATACGGGTATAGAACTTTAAGTTGGCAACGCTTTTTTAACTGGAGGCCATTTTGTCAGCTGCCAAGTGATTTATGTTTAGTTTGGTATGGCATTTTAACATGAATAGACTGACGCCTGAACAACGCTTCCAAATTGTGCAAATTTATTTTGAAATGCATGGTTCTGTCTGAAATACGTATTGCGCACTACTTCCATTTTACGGTCAACATAATCGTCCATCAGAACAATTAATTCGATTAACTATGGAACGTTTTTGCACCACGTTTACTCAAAATGATAATTTTCATCCACAGAGACGTCGTACAGTGCGTACAGAAGAAGTCATTGCTGCTGTAGAGCGTAGCGTAGAAAGATATTGGTCTGTGTTCTACAAAATCCAACTCGTGCAACAATTGAAGTCACACGATCACCTAGCAAGGAGTAGATTTGGTGAATGGGCCCAAAACAAGATTGCCATTGATACCCATTTTCATAAGGACCCGTGAATTGGCCTCAAAGATCGTGCGATTTAACGCCGCTGGACTATTTTCTGTGGGGATATACGAAGTCGCTAGTCTATTCCGACAAGCCCGAAACTATTGACCACTTGGAGGACAACATTCGCCGCGTTATTGCCAATATACGGTCACAAATGTTGGAAAAAGTCATCGAAAATGGAACCTCTAGATTAGACTACGTCCGAGTCAGCCTTGGCGGTCATATGGCAGAAGTCATATTTAAATTATAATGCCAGAATTTTATTTTCGAATAAAGTAAATTACATGTCAATTTAAAAAATTCATCTTTGTTTATTCTTTTTCAAAGTTCTATACCTCTATAAAAACATCCTTTATATTCATCATTCTTACTAACAGAAAACAAAAGTAACCATTTTACAGCAAATTTTTTTTTTTTATGTATTTGTGCATTTTAAAAAAAGTCATATATTCTGAAAAATTAAAATTTTTTGTTTTTTATATTTAAGGTATATGGGAGGTGGACATGTTAGTTTACAGGACATATAAACTATTTAATGTTATCCAAACGGATATATGGAAGGTTGACGTATCATTGCATCGAATTGGCTCACATATTGGTTGGTACATACTAAATATACATACATATGTACCTATTCTCGCTGGTTTTCTATAAGTTTTAGGGCTTTTATAAAAAAAAAAAACCTTAAAAATTGGTTCTAGGATATATTGAGGGCGGACTTTAATAAAAATCGGCACAGTAATTTTGAATGACATGTTTATTATATATACATACATATTTTAGTAACATTTAAACCATTTTTTACATGTTATGTAATTTTTTAGTTCAAGATCATTTTGGAACTTTCTTCTTGCTCGGAAATATATAAAAATTCACGTACACAGTTCTAACTGCATATTTAGGAAATATGCAAACTTTCGTAATATTCCAATAATATCTGTAGCTTTTATTGCAGTTTTAGCTTTCAGGATATATAACAGGTAGGCGTGTGCTTTGCTGCGATTTTGACAAAATTTTGTATTTTTACATGTTTAAACAATATATACTTGTGCACCGTATATGAGCCTAAGGCCTAGTAGCCATGGCCATTATATACATTAGTTTATAATTTGTAATTATTCTCTAATGCCTAAATTTAAAAGGTGGCCTAAGTTTTTAGGCAATTGCTAGAAAAATAAACCGTTCACATGGGGTTGTCACAAATTTTGAAAATAATCCGAATGCTTATGATAAAAATAAAACAGTAGGCCCAAAAAAACTTTCTAATCGGTACCGGCGCACAGTGGTGTGTTTTGAAAAAAGTGGTAATAAGTATAGAACTTCTGCACTACTGGCCCAATCCACATAAAGAAGTTATAGGGGATGGATGACATATTCGTTTAGAATATTGTTATTTGAGACTCTCCATGATTACACAATGTGATTACTATGACACTAAAATGAACCACTTCGCCTATAGAAAATCTTTAAATGCTTGCTACTAACTCCATACAAAGATATTTATTTGATGTTAAAAATTTAAAATTAAATTTTTTGCCTTGACTTTTTTTTGTTTTTGGCCAATATCTTTTTAGTTACCAAACCAAATCATAAACAATAAAATTTGTAAGATTACTAACACACTCAGAATCATATTTCAGAAAAGATTTTTAAATTATTAGTTTAGCGTTGAAAAATGCTCAAAACCAATATTTAAAAAAAAAAATCTTAAAAATCTGCAATTTTCTCCGAAAATGTGCCATAATTCATTTAAGGCTGTGAATGTGAATGGTCCATTTTTAAACGAAAATTTGGCATTGCAAGTGTGCCGACAATTTTGGTTGTGGATTTTGAATTTGTTTTTAATTTGAAATAATAGGTCAATATGTTTTGAGCAACTTCTCTAAAAAAAACTGATCCTAAGCATAATTTAGAGCTAGAGAGCAGATTTTGTGAAAAAAAGTAATTTTTTTATGATAATATTTTTTATCTTAAAAAAATCATATTTAAAAAATATTTTTTAAACTTATCTTTATAGTTTAATTTAACGACACTTTGAGCTATAAACATTGTCAAAATCATTTCAATATCTTTATTTAACTTAAAAGTTTTAAAATTTTAACTATAAATATTTTTTATAAATTTCCAAAAAGAAGAAGTATTTACCTATCGATCGATATATAATATGTCTATCTTTAGTCTTGTTAAAGGTTAATACGTTGCATTTGAATGTTGAACCACAAGCAAACCTCTTTCTTAAACATAGGCAGGTGTGTTATTTTACTTGTTTTTTTACCTCTTAATACATTTTGGAATAAAATAAAATTTACCTGAAATATATATCTTATTGGGTGGGATTAGGGACATTGAGTTTTTTACCTATATATATATAGATATATTTTATATATATAAAGCCACAATTATTGCAATTCACATCAGTTTATCCTTTGTTATAATGGAGATAACTTTAAAATATTATTCGCTCTATAAGCTTATTGGGGAACATATAACAGGTGCCGTAACTGATCTTGATCATACATATGGTCTTAAGCTAAATCAGGGTGCTGTCACCAAAATAGAACTTTTTTGAAAGTCTACGAAAGAAAAATGCAGGAACGCATTATCCAAATTCAACAAAGATTGGTTGAATACGGAGATAAATACAGAATCAGAAGAGATAAATACAGAATCGAAAAAAAATTTCTGGACGCCCTAGGAAGAACTACTACATACGAGGCGCAACTAATAAAAGGCAAGAAGAACTTATTAACAATCATCCTGATAATCAAAAAAAAAAAGACTCATTTCAGTTGGTATTAACAAAACCCAATGCGAAAGAAGCTGTCAAAATTGTGGATTTTCTGTCTAGTGCCTCTCCAAAAAGACTAAAATGAATGATAGAAAGTATTCGAACTCCAAAATCGGATACTGAGTCACGGACGAAGATGCTTTGGCGCTAAGTCTTAATACGAATTTAAGTAGGAATAAGTAAGTAAGTAATTAAGAAAGGCGCTTATTAAAAACTGATGGGGTTAATGCCTTCTACTAATTCATTAAATGCAGTAAAGAAAAATATGTTACCACCTATTTCTGAAATAAGTGATAAAGGTGCAAGTGTTAGTTTAGCGCATTGGACTGTGACACAGATGGTCCCGGGTTCGATTCCCGGTGACGACAACATCAATTTAGAAAAATAATATGTATGTATGAGTTTTCTATCACTTATATGTATCGCTGCGCCCACCTTCGGTGTTCCCATAGCACTTAACCCCACCGAAGTAAAATAATGAATCAGGGCTATGAAACAAAAAGCTTCAATAACTTCGCCAACTCTACATCAGGGGGCGACCAACAACTGTTCTAAGACTTATCATCTCGCGCAATTACAGTGTTGCCATGTTTGAAGCCCTTCATCTTTCACCACCTTTCATCTCTCCACTATCTCCTTTCCAAAGAAAGCAGCACATTAATTAAAAGGAAGAATTTCCTGAATGTTGCTTCTCTTTAAAAAAAACAAAAATATTCTTGAGAATACAGCCTCAGGAATCATATCAAACTTTTCTAAAGAAGAAATAGAGATATGCAAAAACTCATAGGTAACATTGATAAACATATGTGATGGATCATCTGGATTTTCAGGATATAAACAACAAAGTGAAAGTAACACAAACTTTTCAATGGGTTTGATAGCCTCGCTAGTATCATTAAGAATGCGCTTATACAAAGAATCGTCATCATCATCAACTTTTCTAGATGTGTAGATAAACTCGAAACTAAGGAATATAGCTATAGGCAGAAATTTGAATGAAATTATTTTCCATTATTAACCGGAATGATTGTACTTTCAAATAAAAAAAGAAATTTGAGAAAATATTCAGTAGTTTTTTTATAGCATTTTTATTTGGAAGACCCTTTATAACAATTTGCCGACTATTTTAGAAGTAATATCTGTACTGATAATAACCCATGCGTAAAAATACGAAAAAATGTCAAAATAATAAACACTTTCGCAAATTTTACAAAAAATTTCGTTGTTTTGAAATTGTTTTCCTATTTTTAGCATGGATTATTATGAGTGTGGAAGTGTCATAAAGGTGTCATTTAAACTAAATTTAACAATGATTGATGGAATGGTAGCAAATGCGATTACTGATACTAACTCAAATTGACAATGTAACATATGTGGAAAGAAAATTTCAGAATTTCAAGAAACTTCAGATGAACCCCCTAATAATGAAGATGCTCTCAAATATGGAATTTATCCACTTCATATCCGAATTAGAGTTATGGAATATTATTTACTTCTTTTGCTTATGATAATAAATACCTCAGTAGTTCAGGAAATATGAACATTGACGTCAAAAATAATACAGAAATACATAATATGAGAAAAGAAGAGAAAACATGAATTCAGAATGAATTTAAAAACAATGATTAATTATCGATAAGATTCTTTACGGTTATATTAAATTAGACGTTTTAACATAATATTGGATGTTATCAACTGCAAAAAGCCAATTAATGCAGAGAAATTCAAATAATTTACAAATGAAACTCAAACTTTGATAACGACTTTATATCCATGGAGACCAATAACTCCGACAGTGCAAAAAGTGCTTTCTCGTGGAAAAGATATAATAGAAAACAGCATACTACCTTTAGGAGAATTAATCGAAGTAGCACGGGAAGCTAGGAGCCGAGATGTAAAACAATATAGACTTATTTAACACACGAAAATGTTCGAAATTAGCTCAAAATTCAGATTTAATGCAACATTTATTGTTGTCATCCTATTCAGTATTGTACAATATAAAAACAAAATGGTTACCAAAGATATGCAAAGAAACTGAAAAGGACGACTCCGAAGCAGCCGAAATTAATAATCTTCCAAGTTTTGATATTTTAGACTGTTTTGTAGTAAATAAATAATAATATAGTTTTGTAAATGGTATATAATAGTACGAGGGCCGATCAATAAGTCCGTGACTTTTCGAACTTCCCTCGTAGTTATATGAAATACAACACTGCTCCCATCAAGTACCACCTGTTAATAGACTACTGTCACGTTTTGAGCAATTTCCGTCATTTACTTTGCGTTTAACAGCTGTTCAAAACATACAACCTCGTAGATTTTTTTTAAAAATTGAAAAAAGTGCATTCGAGTGCTCATTAAACATTAATTTTTGCGAAAAAAACCGTCAATCAAACCAGGGAAAAGCTTGATAATTACTATGGGGACTCTGCGTCATCGATTTCAATGGTAAACAAGTATTTTACTGACTTTCGTTGTGGTCGCAGAAGTACAAATGACGCTGAACATTCTGGACGACCAATACAATACACCCGAAAATGTCGAAAAATCCACCATATGGTATCGGCCGATCGATCAGTTGGGTTTAAGAAAGCTGTCTGCAAGATGGGTGCCGCGTTTGCACTCAATTGACCATAAACGCAATCGTGTTACAATTCAAAAAAAAAACGAACCCATATGGCCAAGAAAAAAGCTCTTTTTCATCAAGATAATGCACGGGTGCACACTTGTGCAGTCACAATGGCAAAATCCCATGAATTGGTACCTCATCCGCCATATTCTCCGGATTTAGCCCCCAGTGACTATTTCCTATTTCCAAACCTAAAGAAATTTCTCGGTGGAAAGAGATTTAGCTCCAACGATGAAATTATTGTTCAAAAAAAGCCTATTTTATGAACCTCGAATAATCCTATTTTTTGCAATGGACACACAAATTGGAGAAACGTTGGACTAAGTGTATTCAGTATACAAACAATATCAAAACTGTTGTATCTGAAAATTAAAACAAAATTATTTTAACATCGAATTAATTTTAGTTGTTTTAATGGTATTACCGTACTACAATATTTTCATATTTTGTATTGTAAAATTTGCTGTTTGAGCGCCATGGATTTGCTTTGGGCTTTCAGGTAACTTTGTGGTTTCTGAAGGATATATTTTATTCCAAAATGTATTAAGAGGTAAAAAAACAAGTAAAATAACACACCTGCACACCTGCCTATGTTTAAGAAAGAGGTTTGCTTGTGGTTCAACATTCAAATGCAACGTATTAACCTTTAACAACACTAAAGATAGACATATTATATATCGATGAATAGGTAAATACTTCTTATTTTTGGAAATTAAAAAAAAAATTAATATATTGGCAATTCCATCATGTCGAACGTGACAATTAAACATATTTAAGTTGAAAAAAAAGTCAAATTAAAATGAAATTTTTTCTTGACACTAGTGTAAACTTATAGCTCTTAACTAGCCCTATAATTGTTGCTTAGGTTGATTTTGGAAATTTTTTCAAGCTTTCGAGATAATCGCAAAAAACCAACCATTCTCACTGGACAGAAAACAGAAGTGGTTTTCGCGACTATCAATTAAAACTCTGTTTTCAGCGAAACCTGAGACATTATCACAATGCTACTAATTTTAAAATGTTGGCTAATAATGTCTCTTAAAAGTTGTAAAATTTTACCTCAAAATTATTTCTACTTTTTTGTAATTTAACTTTAATCACTGTCGCACGAGACCTTTTTTCCCATCATCATATTTATGTTGTTTCAGTTGTTTTTTTTTACCCAAATTATAAATAAATAAGCTTAGGAAACATATTTTTAAATCAACGTAAGAATTCAGTGTATTTATTTTCATATAACAACGAACTTAACAAAAAAAAATCTGTAATTTGAACAAAGTATTGTGTAGTATTAATTATAATAAACAAAAAAAATTTAAATGAAAATTGTGTCAGAAATATCAAACATAGTTTTTTTCAGAATAGGCAGTCCTGTAGTGCGATTCACTAACTTTTAACACATTTAGCAGGTGTTATCTTTAACCACACATTTTGATGTTTGCACTAACCACTATGCGATTCACTAACTTATTTTTAACCACGGTAAACAGTTTTATATTTCTGTGCATTCAAATTGACTGTAGGAGCACTATTAACTGGCTCATTCTCCAATAAATTGTAGGCTAAATACTCCAAAGCCATTATATTTATTTTATATATTGGCACAACGATAAATAAAACCTTCTAAAAAAAATTAACCACACCAAAAAACTCTGCTGTTAATAAACCACAATTTGTGTTGTTAAAAATAACAGCTGACTTTAAACGCCAGAAAAAATCGTTTAAAGTGTTAGTGAATAGCAAAATGGTTATTTTTGTGGTTAACATTTTTAAACGAAAAAAATTATGGTTTAAAAAGCGTAGTGAATCGCACTACTGGCTGCTTTTACTTCTTGACCATCGCAACAAAAGAAGTGCAACTGGGATATACCTGAAATGCTGTTAACTTGTTTCCATTTTTCGTCTAAATTATATAGCAAGGAATGGTCTTCAATCTCCATTTATGTTATTATGTTATTTTCTGCACATTGATGAAATTAAAATGCATCTGGTATAACTACGTTTTTGGATTTTGTTATCTGCTAGACTTTCCTTTTGATAACTGTTCCGACTCCATCGACGGCTCCCTTTCCATGTGAGCTTGCAAAAAAATTTCATTCTATTGAGGAACATCCTAATTTGTTTATAAAATCGACTAGGCTTGATAAAATGAATTTGTTTTTAAATTGAGAGCGGCTTAAATCAGAAAAAATAAACATTTTTGAAAAACTTCTATAATTTTTTTTAATTTCCATTAATAGATTTATCAAAAAAATCAAAACATCATGTTTGTTATGCGTTAGCTTATAACTTATGACAGCAAATGACTTTGTAGCTCCTGCAAACCAAGCTACACAAGTAAAATGGATACCTGGCGATAGCTAAAATGAGCGCTTTGGATCTCATTTTGGTTTGTTAGCCTATAATTTTCTGCAAAATCTATTTGAATATCTAGTTCAGTAGGCTTTAAGTTGCTCTTGGTTTCCTCACAATATTTTTTTCCATGAGCCCTTTTCACAAAAAGGTAAGTTTTAAACGAGGGTAATTTGCCTTCCACATCAGTTATTAGGTCAGAAAAAGTTGCAACGGTATTTGTGAGAGCTACATGATTATCTATTTTTCGCCAATGATGTCAGCAACACTGTCTTCCTTCAACTTCTCTCTCCACCGTTTGCATCTCTCTTTATTTTTTTTCGCCCTTTATATGTACTCATCTATATTTAAATCATAGATGCCCAGTAGTAGCTGATATCAGCAAATTAAACTCACACGTATACTTACGCTCTTTTGTTTGATCGTCAATCAACCAATAGGAAATCAGCATGTTGAGAGGGAGAGACAAACTACACTTGCAGAAAGAATATTTAAAAGATTATCAATTTATTTTACACATGGCGTTTTTAACAGACATTTGTAACATTTTGAATGAGTTAAATTTGAAGCTGCAGGGAAAAGATAATAAAATTTCAGATATGTTTAAAATTCTTTCAGATTTTTAAAACTCATCTATTTTTACTTGCAGCTCAAATTGATTCTGAAGACTTTTCGGACTTTCCGAAAACTTCTGTTATTTACGACAAGGAGAAAATCTTGAAAAAGTTGGAACTTTTGGAAATATTAGAAACGCTTTTTAATAACTTTAATGACAGGTTTAAGGATTTTGAAAATATTCAGCATTTACTGGATATTTTTCAAAACCCTTTTAAATGCGATATATTAAAGTACGTATTTCCAATCCAAACAGAACTTATTATACTTCGAAGTGAAATAGATTTGCCGGATAATTTTAACAATATAGAATTCTGGAAAAATCTGGATGGTACAATATATCCTGAAATAAAGAAGATTTCATTGAAGTGTTTATCTTTATTTCCCTCAACGTATCTTTGCGAACAAATATTTTCAGATTTGAATTATATTTGCTCAAAAAAAACGCAATAAGCTGAATTCTTCTAGTTTGAGAAATATACTTTTATTGCGTAACTGCAATAAGAGTATCTACATAGAAGATTTTATTACATTTTAATTGCAAATTGAAGAATAACACAGGTCAACAGCAAAAAAAGGCTTGACTAACCACTATATAGATTTGATGCATCATGGCTGCCTAAGTACAAAAATGGTAAAATTTTTCAATTCTATGGATAATTTTTTTTTTTTTAATTTTTTAAGTATAATTGACAATATTTTGAGACATTTCTCCACTTATGTTGTCATAACTCAAAAACAACTAGTCCGATTTTGTCAAATTAAATTTACAAAAATTAAGGTTTACAATATCTTTAAAGAACGTGTACAAATTTTTTTAATGCGATCAATAGTTTCAAAGTTATGAAACAAATTGTTAGCAAAAAAAAAAAAAATGCTAAAAAAAAAAAAAATTTGAAAAACAAAAATCTGGAAAAAATCGAAAACTGCAAAAAATATTACTTTTTATTTTTTTGTAGTAAAGCTACATATCATGCGAATTAAACTAGATATGGATCATAAAAATCGATGCATGCTTTACATTTTTATTTACAATTAATTGAAGGTATCGCATATTTACAAGCACTGTAGAAAATTGTACCTACTATATAATGAAAATGCAGAACATAAAAACTCAGGTGCATTTTACGACACGCATTTTGGCAAAACCCCTTTGGGGAAAACCTCTATGACATTTTTATGATTCTAATAATTAAAAAAAAATAAGTAATAAACAAAAGATTGTTTAATTTTTACGATTGCGGTAGGATAGTAATAAAACGCTCATAAATGTGCGTGTACGCTGAAGTGCTCTTATTTTCCGTTAGCTACCTGTAACGGATGATTTTTTTTTTCATAAAAGTCCTTAATGTTTTTTAGGATTCTTGGGAATAATAAAAAATTTGCAGCACACACAAACTGTATCCACACAAAGGGTTATCCCAAATTATAGTATCAGTATTTATAAGATCTCCTTGACCCTTTTTATTTCATTCAAGAAGTGTTTGCGATAACGCAAACATCATTTAATACCTACACAAAAATTAGAGTCATACAGCTTAGAAGTTAAAAACTATTTTCAAATATTAATAAAAATGAGCCAGAAAGCCAGAACATTTTTATGTAAAAACGATCCAGATTTATTTTGTTATGTGTGCGGCCAATATATCACCGGGAAAAAAACGGAAGTGCTTCTTAACTTCATTGCAAAAGTCATATCAAGATTGCTATAATATCTATCCGCACAATTTGAACCAGCATTGGACACCGAGTACTATATGCATTCCATGTCGATTGAATTTATCTATGAAGTCTTCTAACGTAAAGTAAGTATAAATTAATAGATTTGGAATATTTTATAATTACAATATTTCTTAATTAAAATTTGAATTCTTCATATTCCTGATTTCAATTTTTTTTTTTCATTTTACAGACGACACTTGGAAATTTTGAAGCCTATGCTATGGAGAGAAACAGCGAACCACGCATCGGAGTGTTATTTTTGTTTAAGTACAAAAAGCGGTTTTGGAAAACATATGCGATGGTCTTACCCCACGAGGTCTGCTGATGGGTTTACACTTGCAGTTCTACATTCACAAGAAATAGAATATGCTCAAGATCGGGGTGCAAGCTGTAGTCATGTGCTTTCATCTTCACCAGGACACTCAACCTCAAGTATGTCTTACCAATCAGATATGTCAGATCCAGCACTACCATCTACAGCTGAAAATGACGAGTTCATCCCACACAAACATTTCTCGCCGAGACCATGGAATCAAGATCAGCTTAATGATGTAATTAAAGACCTTGGATTGTCGAAAAGATCTTCTGAATTACTTGCGTCCCGGATGAAAGAAACAGGTCGCATGACTAAAGAAACTAAAGTTTCGTATTACCGTACTCGAGAAAAAGACTTACTTCATTATTTTGCTGAAGAGGATGACTTTGTGTACTGCACAGATATTTCTGGTTTGATGACTGCCATGGGCTTACAGAGATGTGATTCAAACGAATGGCGTTTATTTATCGACTCATCAAAACGCAGCTTGAAGTGTGTCCTTTTGCATAATGGAAATAAATTTCACTCCTTGCCGATCGCACATTCAACCAAAGTAAAAGAAGAATACTCTGTAATTGCATTGGTCATGAAGAAGATAAAGTATGATGAACATAAGTGGGTAATTTGTGTTGATCTTAAGATGGTAAATTTCCTCTTAGGCCAACAAAGCGGCTTTACAAAATATCCTTGTTTTATATGTTTATGGGACAGCAGAGCTAAAACAGAACATTGGAAGAGAAAACAATGGCCTTCTAGGGAAACACTAGTTCCAGGTACGCCAAATGTTATAAATGTGGCTCTAGTGCCCCGAGATCGCATCATATTACCCCCTCTTCACATTAAACTTGGTCTGATGAAACAATATGTTAAAGCACTTAACAAAGATAGTGAATGTTTCCAGTATATTTCAAGGAAGTTTCCCAATCTAAGTATGGAAAAGCTGAAAGCAGGCATATTTGATGGCCCACAAATTCGCAAATTGGTGAACGATACTGAATTTGGCAGTTCAATGTCAGAAATTGAGAAGAATGCATGGGATTCGTTTGTATGGGTTATTCAAAATTTCTTAGGAAATAACAAGGGTGATGATTACGTTGCGCACGTTGAAGAGATGTTAACCCACTTCCAGAATCTTGGATGCAACATGAGCATCAAAGTACACTACCTGCACAGTCACTTAGATCGTTTTCCTGAAAATCTAGGAGACTTGAGTGAAGAACAGGGCGAACGATTCCACCAAGATATCCGGACAATGGAGGAACGATACAGGGTCGCTGGGATGCACACATGATGGCTGATTTTTGCTGGAGTATTCAGAGTAACACTTCGTTATTCAACAATAGTAGAAAAACGGCTAAAAGAAATTTCAGAGTTTGTAGTTTATAATACATATTTATTTATTTATTTTCTTGTTTTATTTATTATAATAAATGTGAATAATAAAATATAAATTTTCTACTATTTAATTTATTTATTTATTTACATTTAAGCTCATCCAACACAAATGTCTTCCGAAGAAAAGAATCAGTATATTCTAGGTAGGCGTTTTGCCAAAAAATACACGAATGTTACTATGTAATGCATTTTTGATGTGAAAATTTGTACATAGCATGGGGAAAATGTTTTCAAATTCAATCAATCGAAAGAAGAACATTAACTACTCAATTTTATGTACATATATCAGACAAAAAACTAAAATTTGGTGAAAATGAGCGAATTCACTTAATTGTGAATAAATTCGAAAAAAATCAATCGATTTTTATGATCGATATCTCATTTTGTTCCTATTACATGTGGCTTTGCGATAAACAATAAATCTGAACGATTTTTGCCGTTTTCGATTTTTTATGATTTTTTTTAAAACAAAAAAATTTGCTATTTTCACGTAAAAAAAACATTTTTTTCCCTCAATTTTTTATTATAACTCCGAAACTACTGAGCCGATTGAAACGCAATATATTAACGGATTAAAGGCTATGTAAATTTCCGTTTTTCTAAATTTATTTGAATAATATCGGACTAATTTTTCTTTAGTTATCATTAATTATGTGGAGAAACGTCTAAAAAAATTTAAAATTTTACTTAAAAATTTTTTAAAAAAAAAACCTCTCCATAGAATTTCAAAATTGAACCATATTTGTACTACTGGGACCACAATACATCAAAATTGTATAGTGGTTTTCAAAGCCCCTAAAATTTTTTCAAAATTGTTGCCTTGTGTAATTAATTGAGGGAAATTTTAATTTTCGAAGAATCTTTTTATTTCGAAATATATCACACCCGCCACACATGTGCTTTCGTCGCAATCTCGTTGACGACTAAATAAAATGAATAGCAAATTGTTTTCTTCCAGTGTTATTTCGTCACTCTCACCAATACTACTACCTTGGGCATCTATGATTTAAATAATTTTAAAGTATGTATTGAAATAAATAAATCATTTATGTAAGAAAAAATATTTTTTCAAAATTTTAAAATACACACTTACCATGTCGCACGTGACTTTATTTAAGAACCAAGATCACAGATTTTATTATTTTTCAAAAAGTTTTTTTTTTTATTTTAATTGTAATAAAAATCTGTGTTTGTTCTCAAAATTTGATGAACTTTTGTCATGTCCACTTGACGCACTAATTACAAATGTTGTTTTTCAATGTCACACGGGACATCGAAATATGTGATAAAGCATAGAAAAAACTTACTGTTATGCATTTTTTTAGCTATTTGTATCTCCAGAAAGATTTTTTAAAAGCAAAAGTCAATATTAAACGCTTCTCTTTAAGAACTTTTATCAAAACAAAAGGTGCAATAGAAATGTCCCAATGAGAAAAAATTGGCTTGCTCGACTTTATATTCGAATATCTCAAAATGGGTCATGAATAAATGTAAAATTTGTTCACGATAGTTACATTTGAACTTTTAGGTTTTTGGTCTTGGTAGACCTTTCGGTGGAATTGCCCATATAAAATTGTTTTTAACACTTTTGCCGAAAAGAAAACAAGAGGAAGCATTAAAGTCCGATGTGCTGAATTTGGTATAAAAAAGATTGAATTCGGCTGTGCCGAATTTTTGGATACGATCCATCTCATTGTTTGAATTAACCAGTGAAAGTGCAAACAATATATATATATGTATGCACAGCGCATAGTTTAGGGACACGCCCAAAATTGTCGCCGGAATATGCGGTGTATGGAAAAAATTGTCCTCATCTAATACGCTAGATGTATGAAAAGGCGCGAAAACTTTGGGGACAGTCCCCAAAGTAAGCAAATGTCCCTAAACTATGCGGGGGAACGAATAAATGTCTCTAAACTATGCGCTGTGCATACATATATATATATATATATATATATATATATATATATATATGTATGCACAGCGCATAGTTTAGGGACACGCCCAAAATTGTCGCCGAAATATGCGGTGTATAGACAAAATTGTCCTCATCTTATACGCTAGATGTATGAAAAGGCGCGAAAATTTTGGGGACAGTCCCCAAAGTAAGTAAATGTCCCTAAACTATGCGGGGGAACGAATAAATGTCTCTAGAATATGCGCTGTGCATACATATATATATATATATATATATATTAGGGCGGGTCGATTTATTTTTCGACAATTTCCCTATGATTTCCGTATTCTATGGGTTATTCCATGAAAATTTGCCGAAGGAACCATACCTCTATCGTTAAAATCGAGTCCCCTACTTTTTGTTGGTAAATTTTTTCTCAAATTGACGTTCGTATGAAATATTACCTACACGTTCACATCCATAACTCAAAAACTATCGATCGCGTTGGAAAGGTGAGCTCATTTTGATCAATTTACAAAAAAAACTCTCCAACATTGGTCCAACGGTTCAAAAGTTACGGGCATTTTTGTCCAAATTTTGGAGCATTTTTCCATTTTTTTTCATGATTTTGTCCAAGAATATTACTTTCATGGACATTTTTTTGGGTCAATTTTTTTGACTTACGAAGCTTACGAACCTTACGTTACGACTGGACTGATTTCCACTACCGGAAAGTTGAGCTCAAAAATTGCTGATTGTGAAAATCTTCCGGTATGTAGATTCTTTACCATTTTTCATTCTATTTTTTTAGCTTTTATGTTTTCTTTTCAGGTGTTAACCGATTTTGAGGAAATCGCTTTGGAAAATATGCCTCCTGGTGATTTAAATCCAGAAGAATTATCTACTGATTCGAGGTACTTGATGTTAATGGCCAATGCAATTTCTAATGGTGTGGTTCCTGCGGACTTGTGTCACATAAAACCAGGGCCGATTGCACATTCTCGTTGGCTGACCAAAGCCAATAGATTATTACGGTTTTATGTGACAACTAATAATCCAACTGAAAATTTAAAAATTCTGGCTAACTATATAATAAAAGTATACACGACAATGTATTTCAATGTTAAGTATTATAGCTCTGCCGCATACGGTAGTACATTACTTTTTAAATTTATTACTTGGACACGATTTTTACCACCGAATTTACTTGGAGTTGTAAATACAGTAATTTAAGATAATCCATATTTTGCACACTCAGAAAATATCTTGCTATCTATGTTGTTTGATGATAGAATGGAAAAACGAAACATTGCTATAAAGAAGATTTTACATTACCGAAGAGATATTGTCGACCCAACTGAACTTAGAGTTTATAAAAAATCTCTTATAAACTTTAATTGTACGGAATATACAAATATGATTGATTTAAATGACGATACCATTTTATTCGAACCACCGTTTACGCAAAGTTATTCGTATGAACATTTGGAGGGATATTTAAATTACGAAGTGCCACCGTTCGATGATCCACAAATTCCTTTACACATTCAAGGAACGGAAAGACATGTCCAATTGCTGGCTGCCACTGCTAAACGAGTTGCAGGAAAGAATGTAGAAGGCGCTATGGCGACGACATTAGAAAGCCGTACGAAAACACCCAGACTTGAAAGCAAACAAGACTTTCAGAAAAAATAATGTTTTTTTTTCACATTTTGTCTTTTACTACACTCAAATTGAATATTTTTTTTGATAATAGGTTGATAGATACTTTATTATCTCTTAATTTGAATTTTTGTAGAAAAAAAAATAAAAAGGGAAAAAAAATCAAAAAGTTGGTTTTATGTGTTATTTTGTTTTAGCAATATCGCATGAATTAATCAACCGAATTCGATAAATTTGGGCTTAAACTCTTCGTTTTGAATTGTAAATTGAATTAAATAATGGATTGAGCCAAAAAAAATGGCCATGAAAGTAATATTCTTGGACAAAATCATGAAAAAAATGGAAAAATGGTCCAAAATTTGGACAAAAATGCCCGTAACTTTTGAACCGTTGGACCAATGTTGGAGATTTTATTTTGTAAATTGATCAAAATGAGCTCGATAGTTTTTAAGTTATGGATGTGAACGTGTAGGTAATTTTTCATACGAACGTCAATTTGGGAAAAAATCTACCAACAAAAAGTACGGGACACGATTTTAACGATAGAGGTATGGTTCCTTCGGCAAATTTTCATGGAATAACCCATAGAATACGGAAATCATAGGGAAATTGGTGAATTTTTTCACTCCCTACAAATCGACCCGCCCTAATATATATATATATATATATGTATGCACAGCGTATAGTTTAAAAACATTTGTTCGTTCCCCCGCATAGTTTAGGGACATTTGTTTACTTTGGGGACTGTCCCCAAAGTTTTCGCGCCTTTTCATACATCTAGCGTATAAGATGAGGACAATTTTTTCTATAGACCGCATATTTCGGCGACAATTTTGGGCTTGTCCCTAAAGTATGCGCTGTGCATACATATATATATATATATATATATATATATATATATATATATGTATGCACAGCGCATACTTTAGGGACACGCCCAAAATTGTCGCCGGAATATGCGGTGTATGGAAAAAATTGGCCTTATCTAATACGCTAGATGTATGAAAAGGCGCGAAAACTTTGGGGACAGTCCCCAAAGTAAGCAAATGTCCCTAAACTATGCGGGGGAACGAATAAATGTCTCTAGACTATGCGCTGTGCATACATATATATATATATATATATATATATATATATATGTATGCACAGCGCATAGTTTAGAGACATTTATTCATTCCCCCCGCATAGTTTAGGGACATTTGCTTACTTTGGGGACTGTCCCCAAAATTTTCGCGCCTTTCATACATCTAGCGTTTAAGATGAGGACAATTTTTTCTATACACCGCATATTCCGGCGACAATTTTGGCCATGTCCCTAAAGTATGCGCTACGCATACATATCAATTATCGTTAAAAGCGAACTGGACTGTATATAAATACAGATAAAGATTTACACAATTCAATACATATGGTTTGTGTCTTTGCTATAAAAAAATATGCGATATTCAGGCGCTGAAATCGCTATGTTTAATTTTAATGATATTAAATATATATTTGAATTGGGGGTTAAAATCCAATTAATATTCTTTTAAGAATCCAATTGATGGAAACGTCCAATTGGGAAAACTGTCAATAGCGCCATCTATTAAGTTATAAAGGGATAGGTTTAAAGGGACAGTAATAAGAAAAAAATTGTTTTAAAAATATATTGTAATTAGTAATTTAATTTAATATCTAATTGTAATTGAGAAAGGACCTTGTTCAGGCCTACATGGGTTAATCATTGATATGATTCAACAACCTAAATACAATTCAACATACAAACATCTAGACTAAGTTCATAACTTAAATACTGTTTGTTTGCATAAAAATATAGAATAAAAGTCAACGAATTAAACATTGTTATGCTTAGTCAGTAATTCTTGTTATATTAATATTTTTTATACATTAATTAGTTATCATATTACCTTATTGCAATTCTGCATTTTTACTGTATATAAACCCAAAAATAAATAAATGTTTTCGTTAGTCATTAACACAACGTTCAAGTGTTTAATTTCAACCAAACGATACAATCAATCTTGTTACAGTTAAAGTGCTGTAGGAAGATACAAATCAACAGTCTCGCCTTAGTAAGTTGTACAAGTTCATGTGCTTGGATAACTACAAACTAAAGAGACCCCAAAACATTGGTGACCCCGACGTGATCACTGAATTTCGAGTTTCCCCCCACCAGTGGTAAGGAACTCGAAACACTCAGCGATTACACATCAAGACAGTTCGTCAGTGGACACATCATTCTCCAGCTGACGCGCTCAAAATTCAGGAGTGTGCAGTAGTACAAGGCTACCCACAGTCATCAAAGCCAGTTTATCAGTGGACTCATCATTTCCAGCTGATTTTCTGCAGCAATCTCAATACGAAGTCTGACTAGCGTGTTCTTATATTTCAAAAGAGGCTACGAAGACGATTTCAACAGTTCCAGTGGATTCATCAGTTCCAGCTGGTACCTAAATAAAAAACAACGGCAGCGATTATGGCGACCATAGACAGTCTCACCGTTCAGCAAGATGACTTAGCTGCGGATATTAACAGGGTAATATCCACAATAAAGAAAACCCCCAAGGATAGAAGAACGCTGGAATACTACGAAAAAAAGGCCAGCGAACTAACCATCCTATGGCAGAAATTTGAGAACACCGACAACTTGATACGCAGACTACCTAAGGTGCCAGAGGACCATCGCTACTTCACAAGTGGTCTATATGAGACTATAGGCCAACGGCATAGCGACATGGTGAATGAAATGGAAGACATCATGAAAGAGTTAAGGCTTACAACACCAGGAGCCCAACCTAAAGCTACCGAACATGAACAATCATTACCACCTGCAAAACAAGGGCTGGTAATGAAACAACGAACACTCATCGGAACCATAAATAATATGTTGGACGAATTACTTGCAGACAGCGCAGGCAGATCCAACATTTACGTGGCTACGAAATTGAGGCAAATAGAAAATCACTTCAACACTGTGCAACAGCTGCACAACAATATATGCGGCACAGACGAAGAGTACGATTTGGAGCACTACTTAGCCGCAGAATCATCAATTTGGGACAAAATTATGCGCGTTCAAGAAATTCAAGAAGGTCTGATGACGCCACCCCAAGAATCATCGATCCATCTACCAAAGATCACCATACAACCTTTCAATGGTGAATACTTACAATGGCAATCGTTTTATGACATGTTCAACGAGATGGTACATAAACAGCCAATTTCAGCCATAAAAAAGATGTGGTTCCTGAAAAACCACGTTAAGGGAGAGGCTCATAACCTTATCCAGCATTTGTCACCGACTGAAGCCAATTACACAACGGCTTGGACAATGCTTCAGGATAGGTACAACAATACAAGAATTTTGACGTTCACACTATTGGAAAGATTAACCGGCCAGCACAGGTTACCAGCTGATAATCCATCTGCATCAGCCATCAATCCCTTCATGATACAACAAGGGAAACAATGGCAGCACTAAACAATGTGGGCGTAACACCCAAACTTGGGACCCAATCATTGTTCATATAATCATCAGCAAATTGGACAAGGGTACTCATATGCTGTATGAGCAGTCCCTATCACAGCCAAAAGCAATTCCGTCACTTGAAGAATTCCTTAAGTTCTTGGAAAACAGATTCCAAACATTGGAGGCAATATCCCAGAAGGGCAAGCAACCTTCAACAAAACCACCACATAAAACATGTTCCGCGGCAGCAACAAGGGCATCCGATAATAAACGAAATGCAGTGCTTGCCAAAATAAATATCATCCTCTATACAGATGCCAAGCATTCTTAAACCAACCTGTCCACAAAGGTTGCAACACTTAAAACAAACAATTTATGCATTAATTGTCTCAAACCAGGGCATTTCGCGAATAAATGCTCCTATCAAATTGCACCAGATGTCCGCACAAACACAACACCTTGGTTCATAACGACGAAGATGTAAGGTCTCATCAAGTCACAAGGTCAGTACCAGCTCCACCTACAGTGGCTTCAGCGCAACATCATGGCGCCCGGCAGAATTACGTGTTATTAGCAACAGCAAGAGTCAGAATTCAGGCTAATAACGGGCAATGCGGTGAGTTCAAGGCAATTTTGGATTCCGGTTCCCAAATCAACATCGTGACGGAAAGACTGATGAACAAACTTAACATAAAACCATCAGAAACATCCTTGAGGATCGAAGGAATTGGCAGAAAATCAAAGCATACGAACAAACGTGTCAATGTAAATCTGCAATCCTTGACAAGCGGATACAAAACGAGATTAGAGGCGTACGTGCTTCCTAACATTGTGCCTGATCAACCGGCTCAGAAATCAACATATCATCATGGCCAATGCCAGAAAACATACAATTAGCGGACCCAAATTCAGCGACCCTAGTAAAGTTGACATTCTGCTGGGGGCAGAGTATTACAACGATTTATTGTTAAACGGAAGAATTAAACTATCGAATGATTACCAGCCACTCCAAAATACAAAATTAGGCTGGATAATGAGCGGTAAAATAAAAAGGGATGTCGATAATTCAGGTAATTCAGCAATATGCGCTGTTTACAGTGAAGATGAAGAAACCACAAATGAACTAATACAAACGGTTTTGGAAGCTAGACGATTTCGAGGACAGATAAAAATCTTACAATCGACGAACAAAGGTGTGAGACGCACTTTGCTCAAAACACAACCAGAGACGAAAATGGTAGGTTTACAGTTAGATTGCCATTCTCAGAGAACCCAAGCGCCCTAGGGAAACAAGAAATATTGCCCTCTCGAGGGTTCCAAGCCTTAGAACGAAGGTTATCTAAGGATCCAACATTAAAATCCCAATACACCGATTTCATGGACCAATATGAAGCATTAGGTCACATGACTTCGCATCACACGACAAGGAAATAGAAACACCCCATTTTTTCATCCCTCATCATTGTGTGCTTAAGCCAGAAAGTAGCACCACTAAGCTTCGAGTAGTTTTTTGACGCTTCAGCAAAGTCATCATCAGGACTATCGCTCAATGACATATTACACACACTGGCCCGCAAACTCAGGGTGACTTGTTTGGCATGTTGTTAAGATTTCGACTGCCAAGATTTGTATTCTGCACAGACATAGAGAATGTACCGTCAGATTCTAATTCATCCTGCCGACCGACATATGCAGCTGATATGGTGGAGGAGGAATTCAACAGAGGCAATTCAAATATACAAGCTAAATACCGTAACGTATGGAACGTCTGCAGCACCATATCTCGCAACAAAATGTTTACAACAATTAGCAGAACGGAACATGGAAAGATACCCGCTTGGTGCTCATACTTTGAGATATGACTTTTATGTGGACGACGGCATGAGTGGCTCTAACTGTTTAAGAACAGCCATCGAGATGCAGCAACAACTCACTAGATTACTTCAAGAAGCTGGATTTAAACTCAGAAAATGGTGCGCAAACCATTCTCAATTATTAAAGGGCATCCCACCTGAAGACCTGGAGGTTAACCTAGACTTTGACAATCAATCAACCAAGGTTTTAGGATTGACATGGACTCCCAATCAGATTTGTTCTGTCTTAAGGCAGAAGTCCAAGACAAGAAGACAATAACAAAACGTTCTGTTACATCGGACGTTGCAAGAATATTTGATCCATTAGGAATAGCAGGTCCTGTGGTAGTAGCGGCAAAAATTTTTATACAACAATTATGGGAATTACAAATCACATGGGATGAGCCGTTACCAGCAAATCTGAGTTCATTTTGGACTATATTCCGTCAAAACTTACCCACTTAAACAACTTGAGGACCAAAAGACATATTTTTGATGGTCACATCCCTACACGTACTCAAATACATACGTTCGTAGACGCATCCGAAAAGGCTTATGGTGCCTCAGTTTATCTACGCTCCGTTTTGAAGGATGGCAGAATTATAGTCAGACTGTTATGCTCTAAGTCACGAGTTGCCCCCCTCAAGAAATTAACTCTCCCCAGGTTGGAGTTATGTGCTGCGGTACTTGGAGCCGAACTGACAACTAGAGTTCGGAAAGAGCTACAATTTGGAAACAATCAAACATACTTCTGGTCCGATTCTGAAATAGTACTACATTGGATCAACTCACCTTCGTCTTCACTCCGTACCTTCGTAGCCAATCGAATCAGCAAAATACAGGAATTAACGATAGACACGCAATGGCGCCACGTTAGTTCCAAGCAAAATCCGGCAGACTTAATCTCTAGAGGTTTAAGCCCCGAGAAACTATCAGAATGCACGTTGTGGTTCTATGGACCAATTTTCTTACATGGTAAGGAAAGTCATTGGCCTCAACAATTCTCAAGAAACTACAACCGACGATCGAAATGGAATTTAAGCAAATACAGTTACCACAGCGTCAGTAGCGTGCGCAGGATTAGAAGATATCATATACAAAATCAACCATCGATTCCTTCAAGTCCTTCAACGGGTGGTAGCGTATGCCTTGCGCTTTATTCAGAACTCAAGGCTCAAAAGGACGAACGAACATTAACCAAGACACTAAGCCCAACTGAATTAACTTCAGCATTAATATTATCGCCAAAACCATGCAAGCAGCCGACTTCAAAGATGACATAATCAAACTGAAAACAACCAAGGAAGTGAGCAACTCCAGTCCAATCAGTAGCCTATCTCCTTTCCTTGACGAAAACGGTGTTCTTCGAGTCGGGGGAAGATTAGAGGCTTCAAATTTGTCATACAACGCGAAGCATCCATACTGTTGCCATACAGCGATACAATATCAAAATTGATATTGAAGATGATGCATAAGGACAATCATCACTGTGGTCCACAAGCATTATTGGCAATTTCCAGGCAGCAATTTTGGATCATCAAAGGAAAATCAATGGCAAGAAGCATAGTACAAAGCTGCGTACGATGCACAAGGTCGAAACCAAAATTACTCACCCAGGTCATGGGTGAACTACCATCAAGCAGAGTCACACCAGCTCGGCCATTTATCAAGTCAGGAGTCGATTACTGTGGCCCCTTCTCGTCCATTATAAATTAAGAGGTAAAGACCACATAAGGTCTATGTAGCAGTGTTCGTCTGTTCAACAAAAGCCGTACATTTAGAAGTAGTGACAGACCTCACCACTGATGCATTTATTGGAGCCCTTAAGAGGTTCTTAGCACGACGCGGACGTTGTCAGACAATATATTCAGACAACGCCACAAATTTCGTAGGTGCACGAAATCAATTAGAAGAATTGGACAAGGCTATCTTTTCTAAGACGTCACAAGAAACGATCATCCGATCTTGCAGCAAGGAAAACATCGAGTTCAAATTCATACCCCCTAGAACACCTCACTTTGGAGGATTATGGGAGGCAGCAGTAAAATCCGCCAACAACTGTTAATGCGAAGTGTATCAACAGCGTCATTAACTCACGAAGAGCTTGAAACATTATAACTGAGATCGAAGCCATCCTAATTCTAGACCGCTCACACCACTTTCAACGAACCCGAACGACGACTTAACCGCGTTAACGCCAGGTCATTTTTTAATTGGAGAGCCACTAACAGCTCAGGTGGATACCGGAGCTACACAACCCATCAAATCACTTACAAAAGGTGGGAACATGTGTCTCAACTTAAACACGAGTTCTGGAGAAACTGGTCAACAGAGTACTACTACAACCATCTTCAAGAAAAACGGAAATGGAAAGGGTCTTCCGAGAATGTAAGGAAGGACAATTGGTCATCATAAAGGAGGACAACGTACCTGTTATGCGATGGCCACTCGGAAGAATCATCAAGACTTACCCGGGAAACGACGGTAAGGTTCGGGTGGTAGATCTCAAAACATCGTCAGGAACATCAAGGCGTTCCATTACCAGACTGGCACCATTATTTCACGAAGATGAAGAAAAAACCCCAGTCAGGGAAATATTAAAAATTCGACCTGTGCCTATAGACGAGGCAGAGGTTGTTCCACGAAGAAACACAAACACGATAAGGCTCATTCAATTAAGAAGTCGACGTTAGTTACCATGCTCATAACACTTTTACTCATCCCAGCAGTCATAAGTAGCAACATCCAGATCAGCAAGTTTCACACTGATCCAGGACTCTACTTTGAAGGAATTGGAACAACGAAATTAGTTACATCTGAATGGAAAATGATGGTGTACTATGATTTAGCTCCGTTTTCATCAGAACTAGAGTCTCTTTCATCAGGAATACAAGCACTACAACAGTTGTGCCCAGAAATCAAACATCAGTCTATGTGCGAAGTCCTTACCAACAACCTTGGCCAAATAAGCAATGAATTGCGCCAAGAGAAGGAGATATTTACAATACATCGAGCAAAAAGAGCAGCATTTAACATTATCGGAAATATAGCACGATCATTATTCGGTGTTTTGGATTCAGACTATGCCGAAGAAATGTCCAGAACCATTAATCAAGCTAAAACCGAGAAAGGCCACATCCTCCAATTATTTAAAAATCAGACATCAATCATAGACTCAACCATAAACGTCATAAAACAAGACGAAAGCAGAACCCAAGAAAGCATTAACAAAATCTTGGAAAGAATCATCAAGAAGCGATTCTATTAGACAAAGAATCGCAACAAATCAGCAAACCCAACTATTCGGAATTCTGTCAACTCATCTCGCACTAATAGCAACAAATCTTCAAAAAACAGAATCTGAAATCATTAATGTGCTCACAGACGCACAAATGGAAGAATAAGTCCACTGCTATTATCACCTCACCAGCTTAAAGCCGAGTTAGCTACCATCAAGGCTCATCTCCCGGCTTTTCATTCACTTCCAATTGACGACGACAATCTGGTTCAGCTCTACAAGTTAATGAATGCCAGGGGTGCTGTTACCAAAGGAGAAGTAGTTTTCGAAATTAAGCTACCACTAGTTGACCAGCAAGTCTTAGATTTATTTAAGATAATTCCGGTTCCAATCAAAAAAACCAAACCCTCATCGCCATCATACCAGATAGCTCCTTCATAGCAGTAAATTCACACAGAGATCAGTACATTCCATTGTCTACTGAAGATGTCACCAACTGTCTAAAGGCCAAACCTGACATTTACATATGCAAAAACAAGCAATCCAAGTTAGGAAGGGATTCAGACATAAATTCATGTGACATCAACATGTTCAACAACAAAATACAACTAGCTGCAAGTTAGCCCGACTACCAGGTACATCTGCATGGACTCAACTAAACAACCCAAACAAATGGATATTTTCTATGACAACAACCACCGAATTCTCTGCAGTTTGCGGCACTGAAACTGTACAAGCTACATTATCGGTTTGCGGAATCCTGGAAGTAGGACCAAGTTGTATTATCAAACCAACACGATAACAATACAGGGCCATTTTGGGGCATCAACTAATTTGCACCCTCGTATGCCAAATTTAAGCAAATCGAATCAATCAGCACACCTCATGAAATAAGAAGGTTTTTAATACAACAATCATCAATTCAAAACCCAACTAGATCAACTAACCGATCTGCAAAAGCAACTAAATGAGTCAGCTCTTATTCATATCCCGAAAATTATCAACTCTAATAAATAGCCAACATCATCATGCAGTAAGTTACACTGCCCTAATCCTTTCAATCCTGTTGGCGCTTATTTTCATAGGCATGAAACTATTACAACGATATCACCGGAACGATCCTAAAAATATTGACCAAGTAACAGCAAGACCAATCCCACAACCAAGGCCAATAACAATCGACATCATAGATACTTAATCCATTATAACCAAATGGATTGGCATCTTAGTTGAACCTCCGTTCAACGCCGGGAGAATGTTCAGGCCTACATGGGTTAATCATTGATATGATTCAACAACCTAAATACAATTCAACATACAAACATCTAGACTAAGTTCAATACTTAATACTGTTTGTTTGCATAAAATATAGAATAAAAGTCAACGAATTAAACATTGTTTATGCTTAGTCAGTAATTCTTGTTATATTAATATTTTTTATACATTAATTAGTTATCATATTACCTTATTGCAATTCTGCATTTTTACTGTATATAAACCCAAAAATAAATAAATGTTTTCGTTAGTCATTAACACAACGTTCAAGTGTTTAATTTCAACCAAACGATACAATCAATCTTGTTACAGTAAAGTGCTGTAGGAAGATACAAATCAACAGTCTCGCCTTAGTAAGTTGTACAAGTTCATGTGCTTGGATAACTACAAACTAAAGAGACCCCCAAAC
>CM037851.1:107466779-107523466 GCA_021234595.1 Delia radicum | reverse complement strand
ACCTGTTCAGGCCTACATGGGTTAATCATTGATATGATTCAACAACCTAAATACAATTCAACATACAAACATCTAGACTAAGTTCAATAACTTAAATACTGTTTGTTTGCATAAAAATATAGAATAAAAGTCAACGAATTAAACATTGTTATGCTTAGTCAGTAATTCTTGTTATATTAATATTTTTTATACATTAATTAGTTATCATATTACCTTATTGCAATTCTGCATTTTTACTGTATATAAACCCAAAAATAAATAAATTTTTCGTTAGTCATTAACACAACGTTCAAGTGTTTAATTTCAACCAAACGATACAATCAATCTTGTTACAGTTAAAGTGCTGTAGGAAGATACAAATCAACAGTCTCGCCTTAGTAAGTTGTACAAGTTCATGTGCTTGGATAACTACAAACTAAAGAGACCCCAAAACATTGGTGACCCCGACGTGATCACTGAATTTCGAGTTTCCCCCCCCAGTGGTAAGGAACTCGAAACACTCAGCGATTACACATCAAGACAGTTCGTCAGTGGACACATCATTCTCCAGCTGACGCGCTCAAAATTCAGGAGTGTGCAGTAGTACAAGGCTACCCACAGTCATCAAAGCCAGTTTATCAGTGGACTCATCATTTCCAGCTGATTTTCTGCAGCAATCTCAATACGAAGTCTGACTAGCGTGTTCTTATATTCAAAAGAGGCTACGAAGACGATTTCAACAGTTCCAGTGGATTCATCAGTTCCAGCTGGTACCTAAATAAAAAACAACGGCAGCGATTATGGCGACCATAGACAGTCTCACCGTTCAGCAAGATGACTTAGCTGCGGATATTAACAGGGTAATATCCACAATAAAGAAAACCCCCAAGGATAGAAGAACGCTGGAATACTACGAAAAAAAGGCCAGCGAACTAACCATCCTATGGCAGAAATTTGAGAACACCGACAACTTGATACGCAGACTACCTAAGGTGCCAGAGGACCATCGCTACTTCACAAGTGGTCTATATGAGACTATAGGCCAACGGCATAGCGACATGGTGAATGAAATGGAAGACATCATGAAAGAGTTAAGGCTTACAACACCAGGAGCCCAACCTAAAGCTACCGAACATGAACAATCATTACCACCTGCAAAACAAGGGCTGGTAATGAAACAACGAACACTCATCGGAACCATAAATAATATGTTGGACGAATTACTTGCAGACAGCGCAGGCAGATCCAACATTTACGTGGCTACGAAATTGAGGCAAATAGAAAATCACTTCAACACTGTGCAACAGCTGCACAACAATATATGCGGCACAGACGAAGAGTACGATTTGGAGCACTACTTAGCCGCAGAATCATCAATTTGGGACAAAATTATGCGCGTTCAAGAAATTCAAGAAGGTCTGATGACGCCACCCCAAGAATCATCGATCCATCTACCAAAGATCACCATACAACCTTTCAATGGTGAATACTTACAATGGCAATCGTTTTATGACATGTTCAACGAGATGGTACATAAACAGCCAATTTCAGCCATAAAAAGATGTGGTTCCTGAAAAACCACGTTAAGGGAGAGGCTCATAACCTTATCCAGCATTTGTCACCGACTGAAGCCAATTACACAACGGCTTGGACAATGCTTCAGGATAGGTACAACAATACAAGAATTTTGACGTTCACACTATTGGAAAGATTAACCGGCCAGCACAGGTTACCAGCTGATAATCCATCTGCATCAGCCATCAAATCCCTTCATGATACAACAAGGGAAACAATGGCAGCACTAAACAATGTGGGCGTAAACACCCAAACTTGGGACCCAATCATTGTTCATATAATCATCAGCAAATTGGACAAGGGTACTCATATGCTGTATGAGCAGTCCCTATCACAGCCAAACAATTCCGTCACTTGAAGAATTCCTTAAGTTCTTGGAAAACAGATTCCAAACATTGGAGGCAATATCCCAGAAGGCAAGCAACCTTCAACAAAACCACCACATAAAACATGTTCCGCGGCAGCAACAAGGCATCCGATAATAAAACGAAATGCAGTGCTTGCCAAAATAAATATCATCCTCTATACAGATGCCAAGCATTCTTAAACCAACCTGTCCACAAAAGTTGCAACACTTAAAAACAAACAATTTATGCATTAATTGTCTCAAACCAGGGCATTTCGCGAATAAATGCTCCTATCAACATTGCACCAGATGTCCGCCAAACACAACACCTTGGTTCATAACGACGAAGATGTAAGGTCTCATCAAGTCACAAGGTCAGTACCAGCTCCACCTACAGTGGCTTCAGCGCAACATCATGGCGCCCGGCAGAATTACGTGTTATTAGCAACAGCAAGAGTCAGAATTCAGGCTAATAACGGGCAATGCGGTGAGTTCAAGGCAATTTTGGATTCCGGTTCCCAAATCAACATCGTGACGGAAAGACTGATGAACAAACTTAACATAAAACCATCAGAAACATCCTTGAGGATCGAAGGAATTGGCAGAAAATCAAAGCATACGAACAAACGTGTCAATGTAAATCTGCAATCCTTGACAAGCGGATACAAAACGAGATTAGAGGCGTACGTGCTTCCTAACATTGTTCCTGATCAACCGGCTCAGGAAATCAACATATCATCATGGCCAATGCCAGAAAACATACAATTAGCGGACCCAAAATTCAGCGACCCTAGTAAAGTTGACATTCTGCTGGGGGCAGAGTATTACAACGATTTATTGTTAAACGGAAGAATTAAACTATCGAATGATTTACCAGCACTCCAAAATACAAAATTAGGCTGGATAATGAGCGGTAAAATAAAAAGGGATGTCGATAATTCAGGTAATTCAGCAATATGCGCTGTTTACAGTGAAGATGAAGAAACCACAAATGAACTAATACAACGGTTTTGGAAGCTAGACGATTTCGAGACAGATAAAAATCTTACAATCGACGAACAAAGGTGTGAGACGCACTTTGCTCAAAACACAACCAGAGACGAAAATGGTAGGTTTACAGTTAGATTGCCATTCTCAGAGAACCCAAGCGCCCTAGGGGAAACAAGAAATATTGCCCTCTCGAGGTTCCAAGCCTTAGAACGAAGGTTATCTAAGGATCCAACATTAAAATCCCAATACACCGATTTCATGGACCAATATGAAGCATTAGGTCACATGACTCGCATCAACGACAAGGAAATAGAAACACCCCATTTTTTCATCCCTCATCATTGTGTGCTTAAGCCAGAAAGTAGCACCACTAAGCTTCGAGTAGTTTTTGACGCTTCAGCAAAGTCATCATCAGGACTATCGCTCAATGACATATTACACACTGGCCCGCAAACTCAGGGTGACTTGTTTGGCATGTTGTTAAGATTTCGACTGCCAAGATTTGTATTCTGCACAGACATAGAGAAAATGTACCGTCAGATTCTAATTCATCCTGCCGACCGACATATGCAGCTGATATGGTGGAGGAGGAATTCAACAGAGGCAATTCAAATATACAAGCTAAATACCGTAACGTATGGAACGTCTGCAGCACCATATCTCGCAACAAAATGTTTACAACAATTAGCAGAACGGAACATGGAAAGATACCCGCTTGGTGCTCATACTTTGAGATATGACTTTTATGTGGACGACGGCATGAGTGGCTCTAACTGTTTAAGAACAGCCATCGAGATGCAGCAACAACTCACTAGATTACTTCAAGAAGCTGGATTTAAACTCAGAAAATGGTGCGCAAACCATTCTCAATTATTAAGGGCATCCCACCTGAAGACCTGGAGGTTAACCTAGACTTTGACAATCAATCAACCAAGGTTTTAGGATTGACATGGACTCCCAAATCAGATTTGTTCTGTCTTAAGGCAGAAGTCCAAGACAAGAAGACAATAACAAAACGTTCTGTTACATCGGACGTTGCAAGAATATTTGATCCATTAGGAATAGCAGGTCCTGTGGTAGTAGCGGCAAAAATTTTTATACAACAATTATGGGAATTACAAATCACATGGGATGAGCCGTTACCAGCAAATCTGAGTTCATTTTGGACTATATTCCGTCAAAACTTAACCCACTTAAACAACTTGAGGACCAAAAGACATATTTTTGATGGTCACATCCCTACACGTACTCAAATACATACGTTCGTAGACGCATCCGAAAAGGCTTATGGTGCCTCAGTTTATCTACGCTCCGTTTTGAAGGATGGCAGAATTATAGTCAGACTGTTATGCTCTAAGTCACGAGTTGCCCCCCTCAAGAAATTAACTCTCCCCAGGTTGGAGTTATGTGCTGCGGTACTTGGAGCCGAACTGACAACTAGAGTTCGGAAAGAGCTACAATTTGGAAACAATCAAACATACTTCTGGTCCGATTCTGAAATAGTACTACATTGGATCAACTCACCTTCGTCTTCACTCCGTACCTTCGTAGCCAATCGAATCAGCAAAATACAGGAATTAACGATAGACACGCAATGGCGCCACGTTAGTTCCAAGCAAAATCCGGCAGACTTAATCTCTAGAGGTTTAAGCCCCGAGAAACTATCAGAATGCACGTTGTGGTTCTATGGACCAATTTTCTTACATGGTAAGGAAAGTCATTGGCCTCAACAATTCTCAAGAAAACTACAACCGACGATCGAAATGGAATTTAAGCAAAATACAGTTACCACAGCGTCAGTAGCGTGCGCAGGATTAGAAGATATCATATACAAAATCAACCATCGGGATTCCTTCAAGGTCCTTCAACGGGTGGTAGCGTATGCCTTGCGCTTTATTCAGAACTCAAGGCTCAAAAAGGACGAACGAACATTAACCAAGACACTAAGCCCAACTGAATTAACTTCAGCATTAAATATTATCGCCAAAACCATGCAAGCAGCCGACTTCAAAGATGACATAATCAAACTGAAAACAACCAAGGAAGTGAGCAACTCCAGTCCAATCAGTAGCCTATCTCCTTTCCTTGACGAAAACGGTGTTCTTCGAGTCGGGGGAAGATTAGAGGCTTCAAATTTGTCATACAACGCGAAGCATCCAATACTGTTGCCATACAGCGATACAATATCAAAATTGATATTGAAGATGATGCATAAGGACAATCACCACTGTGGTCCACAAGCATTATTGGCAATTTCCAGGCAGCAATTTTGGATCATCAAAGGAAATCAATGGCAAGAAGCATAGTACAAAGCTGCGTACGATGCACAAGGTCGAAACCAAAATTACTCACCCAGGTCATGGGTGAACTACCATCAAGCAGAGTCACACCAGCTCGGCCATTTATCAAGTCAGGAGTCGATTACTGTGGCCCCTTCTCGGTCCATTATAAATTAAGAGGTAAAAGACCACATAAGGTCTATGTAGCAGTGTTCGTCTGTTTTACAACAAAAGCCGTACATTTAGAAGTAGTGACAGACCTCACCACTGATGCATTTATTGGAGCCCTTAAGAGGTTCTTAGCACGACGCGGACGTTGTCAGACAATATATTCAGACAACGCCACAAATTTCGTAGGTGCACGAAATCAATTAGAAGAATTGGACAAGGCTATCTTTTCTAAGACGTCACAAGAAACGATCATCCGATCTTGCAGCAAGGAAAACATCGAGTTCAAATTCATACCCCCTAGAACACCTCACTTTGGAGGATTATGGGAGGCAGCAGTAAAATCCGCCAAACAACTGTTAATGCGAAGTGTATCAACAGCGTCATTAACTCACGAAGAGCTTGAAACAGTTATAACTGAGATCGAAGCCATCCTGAATTCTAGACCGCTCACACCACTTTCAACGAACCCGAACGACTTAACCGCGTTAACGCCAGGTCATTTTTTAATTGGAGAGCCACTAACAGCTCAGGTGGATACCGGAGCTACACAACCCATCAAATCACTTACAAAAAGGTGGGAACATGTGTCTCAACTTAAACACGAGTTCTGGAGAAACTGGTCAACAGAGTACCTACACCATCTTCAAGAAAAACGGAAATGGAAAGGGTCTTCCGAGAATGTAAGGGAAGGACAATTGGTCATCATAAAGGAGGACAACGTACCTGTTATGCGATGGCCACTCGGAAGAATCATCAAGACTTACCCGGGAAACGACGGTAAGGTTCGGGTGGTAGATCTCAAAACATCGTCAGGAACATCAAGGCGTTCCATTACCAGACTGGCACCATTATTTCACGAAGATGAAGAAAAAACCCCAGTCAGGGAAATATTAAAAATTCGACCTGTGCCTATAGACGAGGCAGAGGTTGTTCCACCGAAGAAACACAAACACGATAAGGCTCATTCAATTAAGAAGTCGACGTTAGTTACCATGCTCATAACACTTTTACTCATCCCAGCAGTCATAAGTAGCAACATCCAGATCAGCAAGTTTCACACTGATCCAGGACTCTACTTTGAAGGAATTGGAACAACGAAATTAGTTACATCTGAATGGAAAATGATGGTGTACTATGATTTAGCTCCGTTTTCATCAGAACTAGAGTCTCTTTCATCAGGAATACAAGCACTACAAACAGTTGTGGCCCAGAAATCAAACATCAGTCTATGTGCGAGGTCCTTACCAACAACCTTGGCCAAATAAGCAATGAATTGCGCCAAAGAGAAGGAGATATATTACAATACATCGAGCAAAAAGAGCAGCCATTTACATTATCGGAAATATAGCACGATCATTATTTCGGTGTTTTGGATTCAGACTATGCCGAAGAAATGTCCAGAACCATTAATTCAAGCTAAAACCGAGAAAAGGCCACATCCTCCAATTATTTAAAAATCAGGACATCATCATAGACTCAACCATAAACGTCATTAAAACAAGACGAAAGCAGAACCCAAGAAAGCATTAAACAAAATCTTGGAAAGAATCAATCAAGAAGCGATTCTATTAGACAAAGAATCGCAACAAATCAGCAAACACAAACTATTCGGAATTCTGTCAACTCATCTCGCACTAATAGCAACACATCTTCAAAGAACAGAATCTGAAATCATTAATGTGCTCACAGACGCACATAATGGAAGAATAAGTCCACTGCTATTATCACCTCACCAGCTTAAAGCCGAGTTAGCTACCATCAAGGCTCATCTCCCGGCGTTTCATTCACTTCCAATTGACGACGACAATCTGGTTCAGCTCTACAAGTTAATGAATGCCAGGGGTGCTGTTACCAAAGGAGAAGTAGTTTTCGAAATAAGCTACCACTAGTTGACCAGCAAGTCTTAGATTTATTTAAGATAATTCCGGTTCCAATCAAAAAGAACCAAACCCTCATCGCCATCATACCAGATAGCTCCTTCATAGCAGTAAATTCACACAGAGATCAGTACATTCCATTGTCTACTGAAGATGTCACCAACTGTCTAAAGGCCAAACCTGACATTTACATATGCAAAACAAGCAATCCAAGTTAGGAAGGGATTCAGACATAAATTCATGTGACATCAACATGTTCAACAACAAAAATACAACTAGCTGCAAGTTAGCCCGACTACCCGGTACATCTGCATGGACTCAACTAAACAACCCAAACAAATGGATATTTTCTATGACAACAACCACCGAATTCTCTGCAGTTTGCGGCACTGAAACTGTACAAGCTACATTATCGGGTTGCGGAATCCTGGAAGTAGGACCAAGTTGTATTATCAAAACCAACACGATAACAATACAGGGGCCATTTTGGGGCATCAACTAATTTGCACACCTCGTATGCCAAATTTAAGCAAATCGAATCAATCAGCACACCTCATGAAATAAGAAGGGTTTTTAATACAACAAAATCATCAATTCAAAACCCAACTAGATCAACTAACCGATCTGCAAAAGCAACTAAATGAGTCAGCTCTTATTCATATCCCGAAAATTATCAACTCTAATAGCCAACATCATCATGCAGTAAGTTACACTGCCTTATTCCTTTCAATCCTGTTGGCGCTTATTTTCATAGGCATGAAACTATTACAACGATATCACCGGAACGATCCTAAAAATATTGACCAAGTAACAGCAAGACCAATCCCACAACCAAGGCCAATAACAATCGACATCATAGATACTTAATTCCATTATAACCAAATGGATTGGCATCTTAGTTGAACCTCCGTTCAACGCCGGGGGAGAATGTTCAGGCCTACATGGGTTAATCATTGATATGATTCAACAACCTAAATACAATTCAACATACAAACATCTAGACTAAGTTCAATAACTTAAATACTGTTTGTTTGCATAAAAATATAGAATAAAAGTCAACGAATTAAACATTGTTATGCTTAGTCAGTAATCTTGTTATATTAATATTTTTTATACATTAATTAGTTATCATATTACCTTATTGCAATTCTGCATTTTTTACTGTATATAAACCCAAAAATAAATAAATGTTTTCGTTAGTCATTAACACAAACGTTCAAGTGTTTAATTTCAACCAAACGATACAATCAATCTTGTTACAGTTAAAGTGCTGTAGGAAGATACAAATCAACAGTCTCGCCTTAGTAAGTTGTACAAGTTCATGTGCTTGGATAACTACAAACTAAAGAGACCCCAAAACAGACCTAATTGGAAGAATAACTGGCTCCACCTTTTAATTGTGAAGGGAAGTTTATAAAAAAAATAATAGAAATAAATATTCTTATGAAAAAACTTTTGTTTTGTAAATGAAACGATTTTAGTAGAAAAAAATCTAACACTCGATTAACGAGGGTTATGTAGACAAAAATAAACTCAGCTTATTGCAATAATTAAATGCAGTTTGCTTATAACACTTGAAATAGGGGAAAAGCACAAATCGATGTCTCAAAGTAATCAATATTTGTAGAAAATAATATTATCCGTACATGAAAATATTTACATACATATAATGTAGCACTGAAATAATTATTTTTCTATAAAACAAATCCCCGAGATTTTAGTAGAAAAAAGCCACAAAATAGGCTCTTAGCAATGTAACGAAAATGAATTGTATCAAACACAAAAACACTTTAATTTTAGCGAAAAACATACCGATTTGATCGTAACATACTAGGAATATTATATTTAAATAATATTAATAAAAACTTTAAATGTTTTTCATCTTATTTTTCACTGAAACACAAATAAATGTTCAAAGTTATTCTGCAGGTTTGTTCTCAATGAAGGAAGTTTTTTTTTAGTAGTGACAAATTACAAAATTGATAAAAACTGTGGAAAGAGTTGAGAAATCGTTTGCATGCACTGACAGGAATTAATATTACATTTTAAGCAAAGTTATGCTTTTTTCACATGGACTTTTACAAAAACATTTAGAGGTCCAAGAAGGTGATTACGTAGAAACTTTTGAACTGTTTTGTAAATACTACATTAACATAGTTTAAGTGGAAATCGTTTCAGTTACATTATACATATTCAGTGGAATAGGACAGAATTAAAGGGAGATGCAAATTGAATTATTTATGAAATCTGTGGATATAAGAAGTTCGTTATATCAGACATCATTTGTATGGAGGCTGGATGACTAGACAAACAATTTAAATAAAATGAATTCTTTAAACAAAGATCCATTTTGCAAATTTTATTTTTATTGAATTTCAGAGGGAAATTAGTGTTTTAGTGAATTAGTTTTAGTGAATTTAGGGTTTTAAAAAGCATACGCGAAAAAAAAAGGTTTAGAAAAAATGCGCTTGCTAAGACATACATAATTTATATAAATGATCTAGATAAACAATTATTACACTGTAATGTTCACCTATATGCTGATGACGTACAACTATATATTAGTAGTCCTTTAATAAATATAAATGATTGTGTTGAAAAAATAAACCTAGATTTAAAACGTGTTCACACATGGGCAAATGCAAATGGTTTGTGTATAAACCCTGCGAAGTCCAAGTGCTTGATAATAAGGAAAAAAACACTAAAACTGTCGCTTGAACCTATGATTTCTCTGAACAACAAACGAATCGAAATTGTACAAAAAGCTAAAAATCTTGGCATTATTTTTAACAACACACTCACATGGTCTGATCATGTAACAGCTGCTGCTGGGAAAACATATTCTATGCTGCGAACGCTATGGAACACTCAACACGTCACACCGCTTAATATTCGAATGTTACTTGCAAAAACGTATATCATGCCAATTTTATTATATGGATGTGAACTGTTCGCAAGTTGCGATTCAACAAGCCAAGGAAAACTTGAAAAAACTTTCAATGCAGTATTGAGATAAGTTTTTAATCTGAGAAAGTATGATCATATTTCCCTATTTATAAATAAACTTTATGGCGTTTCTCTAAGAAATCTATTAAAAATCAAAACCCTAATGCTATTACATGGGGAAAATGTTTTCAAAATTCAATCAATCGAAAGAAGAACATTAACTACTCAATTTTATGTACATATATCAGACAAAAAACTAAAATTTGGTGAAAATGAGCGAATTCACTTAATTGTGAATAAATTCGAAAAAATCAATCGATTTTTATGATCGATATCTCATTTTGTTCCTATTACATGTGGCTTTGCGATTAAAACAATAAATCTGAACGATTTTTGCCGTTTTCGATTTTTTATGATTTTTTTAAAACAAAAAAATTTGCTATTTTCACGTAAAAAAAAAACATTTTTTCCCTCAATTTTTTATTATAACTCCGAAACTACTGAGCCGATTGAAACGCAATATATTAACGGATTAAAGGCTATGTAAATTTCCGTTTTTCTAAATTTATTTGAATAATATCGGACTAATTTTTCTTTAGTTATCATTAATTATGTGGAGAAACGTCTAAAAAAATTTAAAATTTTACTTAAAAATTTTTAAAAAAAAAACCTCTCCATAGAATTTCAAAATTGAACCATATTTGTACTACTGGGACCACAATACATCAAAATTGTATAGTGGTTTTCAAAGCCCCTAAAATTTTTTCAAAATTGTTGCCTTGTGTAATTAATTGAGGGAAATTTTAATTTTCGAAGAATCTTTTTATTTCGAAATATATCACACCCGCCCACACATGTGCTTTCGTCGCAATCTCGTTGACGACTAAATAAAATGAATAGCAAATTGTTTTCTTCCAGTGTTATTTCGTCACTCTCACCAATACTACTACCTTGGGCATCTATGATTTTAAATAATTTTAAAGTATGTATTGAAATAAATAAATCATTTATGTAAGAAAAAATATTTTTTCAAAATTTTAAAATACACACTTACCATGTCGCACGTGACTTTATTTAAGAACCAAGATCACAGATTTTATTATTTTTCAAAAAGTTTTTTTTTTTTATTTTAATTGTAATAAAAATCTGTGTTTGTTCTCAAAATTTGATGAACTTTTGTCATGTCCACTTGACGCACTAATTACAAATGTTGTTTTTCAATGTCGCACGGTACATCGAAATATGTGATAAAGCATAGAAAAAACTTACTGTTATGCATTTTTTTAGCTATTTGTATCTCCAGAAAGATTTTTTAAAAGCAAAAGTCAATATTAAACGCTTCTCTTTAAGAACTTTTATCAAAACAAAAGGTGCAATAGAAATGTCCCAATGAGAAAAAATTGGCTTGCTCGACTTTATATTCGAATATCTCAAAATGGGTCATGAATAAATGTAAAATTTGTTCACGATAGTTACATTTGAACTTTTAGGTTTTTGGTCTTGGTAGACCTTTCGGTGGAATTGCCCATATAAAATTGTTTTTAACACTTTTGCCGAAAAGAAAACAAGAGGAAGCATTAAAGTCCGATGTGCTGAATTTGGTATAAAAAAGATTGAATTCGGCTGTGCCGAATTTTTGGATACGATCCATCTCATTGTTTGAATTAACCAGTGAAAGTGCAAACAATATATATATATGTATGCACAGCGCATAGTTTAGGGACACGCCCAAAATTGTCGCCGGAATATGCGGTGTATGGAAAAAATTGTCCTCATCTAATACGCTAGATGTATGAAAAGGCGCGAAAACTTTGGGGACAGTCCCCAAAGTAAGCAAATGTCCCTAAACTATGCGGGGGAACAATAAATGTCTCTAAACTATGCGCTGTGCATACATATATATATATATATATATATATATATATATATATATGTATGCACAGCGCATAGTTTAGGGACACGCCCAAAATTGTCGCCGAAATATGCGGTGTATAGACAAAATTGTCCTCATCTTATACGCTAGATGTATGAAAAGGCGCGAAAATTTTGGGGACAGTCCCCAAAGTAAGTAAATGTCCCTAAACTATGCGGGGGGAACGAATAAATGTCTCTAGAATATGCGCTGTGCATACATATATATATATATATATATATTAGGGCGGGTCGATTTATTTTTCGACAATTTCCCTATGATTTCCGTATTCTATGGGTTATTCCATGAAAATTTGCCGAAGGAACCATACCTCTATCGTTAAAATCGAGTCCCCTACTTTTTGTTGGTAAATTTTTTCTCAAATTGACGTTCGTATGAAATATTACCTACACGTTCACATCCATAACTCAAAAACTATCGATCGCGTTGGAAAGGTGAGCTCATTTTGATCAATTTACAAAAAAAACTCTCCAACATTGGTCCAACGGTTCAAAAGTTACGGGCATTTTTGTCCAAATTTTGGAGCATTTTTCCATTTTTTTCATGATTTTGTCCAAGAATATTACTTTCATGGACATTTTTTTGGGTCAATTTTTTTGACTTACGAAGCTTACGAACCTTACGTTACGACTGGACTGATTTCCACTACCGGAAAGTTGAGCTCAAAAATTGCTGATTGTGAAAATCTTCCGGTATGTAGATTCTTTACCATTTTTCATTCTATTTTTTAGCTTTTATGTTTTCTTTTCAGGTGTTAACCGATTTTGAGGAAATCGCTTTGGAAAATATGCCTCCTGGTGATTTAAATCCAGAAGAATTATCTACTGATTCGAGGTACTTGATGTTAATGGCCAATGCAATTTCTAATGGTGTGGTTCCTGCGGACTTGTGTCACATAAAACCAGGGCCGATTGCACATTCTCGTTGGCTGACCAAAGCCAATAGATTATTACGGTTTTATGTGACAACTAATAATCCAACTGAAAATTTAAAAATTCTGGCTAACTATATAATAAAAGTATACACGACAATGTATTTCAATGTTAAGTATTATAGCTCTGCCGCATACGGTAGTACATTACTTTTTAAATTTATTACTTGGACACGATTTTTACCACCGAATTTACTTGGAGTTGTAAATACAGTAATTTAAGATAATCCATATTTTGCACACTCAGAAAATATCTTGCTATCTATGTTGTTTGATGATAGAATGGAAAAACGAAACATTGCTATAAAGAAGATTTTACATTACCGAAGAGATATTGTCGACCCAACTGAACTTAGAGTTTATAAAAAATCTCTTATAAACTTTAATTGTACGGAATATACAAATATGATTGATTTAAATGACGATACCATTTTATTCGAACCACCGTTTACGCAAAGTTATTCGTATGAACATTTGGAGGGATATTTAAATTACGAAGTGCCACCGTTCGATGATCCACAAATTCCTTTACACATTCAAGGAACGGAAAGACATGTCCAATTGCTGGCTGCCACTGCTAAACGAGTTGCAGGAAAGAATGTAGAAGGCGCTATGGCGACGACATTAGAAAGCCGTACGAAAACACCCAGACTTGAAAGCAAACAAGACTTTCAGAAAAAATAATGTTTTTTTTTCACATTTTGTCTTTTACTACACTCAAATTGAATATTTTTTTTGATAATAGGTTGATAGATACTTTATTATCTCTTAATTTGAATTTTTGTAGAAAAAAAAATAAAAAGGGAAAAAAAAATCAAAAAGTTGGTTTTATGTGTTATTTTGTTTTAGCAATATCGCATGAATTAATCAACCGAATTCGATAAATTTGGGCTTAAACTCTTCGTTTTGAATTGTAAATTGAATTAAATAATGGATTGAGCCAAAAAAATGGCCATGAAAGTAATATTCTTGGACAAAATCATGAAAAAAATGGAAAAATGGTCCAAAATTTGGACAAAAATGCCCGTAACTTTTGAACCGTTGGACCAATGTAGGAGATTTTATTTTGTAAATTGATCAAAATGAGCTCGATAGTTTTTAAGTTATGGATGTGAACGTGTAGGTAATTTTTCATACGAACGTCAATTTGGGAAAAAATCTACCAACAAAAAGTACGGGACACGATTTTAACGATAGAGGTATGGTTCCTTCGGCAAATTTTCATGGAATAACCCATAGAATACGGAAATCATAGGGAAATTGGTGAATTTTTTCACTCCCTACAAATCGACCCGCCCTAATATATATATATATATATATGTATGCACAGCGTATAGTTTAAAAACATTTGTTCGTTCCCCCGCATAGTTTAGGGACATTTGTTTACTTTGGGGACTGTCCCCAAAGTTTTCGCGCCTTTTCATACATCTAGCGTATAAGATGAGGACAATTTTTTCTATAGACCGCATATTTCGGCGACAATTTTGGGCTTGTCCCTAAAGTATGCGCTGTGCATACATATATATATATATATATATATATATATATATATATATATATATGTATGCACAGCGCATACTTTAGGGACACGCCCAAAATTGTCGCCGGAATATGCGGTGTATGGAAAAAATTGGCCTTATCTAATACGCTAGATGTATGAAAAGGCGCGAAAACTTTGGGGACAGTCCCCAAAGTAAGCAAATGTCCCTAAACTATGCGGGGGAACGAATAAATGTCTCTAGACTATGCGCTGTGCATACATATATATATATATATATATATATATATATATATATATATGTATGCACAGCGCATAGTTTAGAGCAGTGATCGGCACTCATAGCACTCAGGAACCGAACACAATCGGCTATTTACACGTACACAACACGAATATCAACAAAACTCACAGCTAAGAGCACAAGAAATACTATTATTTCTTTTAGTCGTATGTTCGCTATCAACCAAGCAGGTCTATGTCGCTTTGTTGAAGAAATAAAGTACACTCTTAAAATTTTAGAGAATTGAAAGCAAACACAATTGTATTTTTTATTTTAGGTATTTATTTTTCGTACATTTTTAATTAAAAATGTGGAACGTTGAGTTGGAACACTCATTTTTATTTTCTATTTATTATTTTTTTTACGAAAAATAAATTACTATAGACAAACTTATTGATTTTGTTAACGCAAATAAATAATTTTTTTTAACAATCATACAAACATAGCAAACTAATGAAATTATTGTGATATTAAATGGTATACTTTTTTAAAAAAAAAATATTTATGCACAAAGAATCAAATATGTCTTTTTAAAATAATATTTGCAAAATTTATTATGAATTATTTTTTTTAATAGAGAAAAAAGACATGAACTATTTTTATTATTTTAAATTATTGAATACGGATATCCACTTATCGATTAATTAATTAAATTCTTTATTTTTTTTATTTATTTATTCATTCATTTATTTTGTTAACAAAAATAATGTTTATTAATAATCATAATCCTAACAAGGCATATTGCAACCAAATAAAACTATGGTGATATCTAATGGAATATTTTTTAAGAACAAATAATTTATGTACACAAAATGAAATATGTTTTTTATGATTAATATTTGTAATTTTTATTTTGAACTAATTTTACTTTTTTTAATAGAGAAAAAAAAGAACATGAATTATTTTAATTTTTTTAATTCAATGAATACAAATATCGACTTATCGATAATTTATTTCATTACTTATTAATTTTTTCTAATTATTTATTTATTCATTTATTCAATATATTTTGTATAGGAAGAGTAATTCATTCATTCATTTATTTATTCAATTATTCAATCATTCATTCATTCATTTATTCATTCATTCATTCATTCAATCAGTCTAAATATTAATAAACAATTTTAAATCGGATGAGAAGTTTCGGAGATTACCTCCTACAAACAATAATAGTATTACCTCTTTCTAATATTAGTATAGATTAGTAAAGAAAAAAAAACTTATTTCTTAAAGTGTACAACACCAATACATTCATATTCTCTCTTTCTGCCGACCACTGGTTTAGAGACATTTATTCATTCCCCCGCATAGTTTAGGGACATTTGCTTACTTTGGGGACTGTCCCCAAAATTTTCGCGCCTTTTCATACATCTAGCGTTTAAGATGAGGACAATTTTTTCTATACACCGCATATTCCGGCGACAATTTTGGCCATGTCCCTAAAGTATGCGCTACGCATACATATCAATTATCGTTAAAAGCGAACTGGACTGTATATAAATACAGATAAAGATTTACACAATTCAATACATATGGTTTGTGTCTTTGCTATAAAAAAATATGCGATATTCAGGCGCTGAAATCGCTATGTTTAATTTTTATGATATTAAATATATATTTGAATTGGGGGTTAAAATCCAATTAATATTCTTTTAAGAATCCAATTGATGGAAACGTCCAATTGGGAAAACTGTCAATAGCGCCATCTATTAAGTTATAAAGGGATAGGTTTAAAGGGACAGTAATAAGAAAAAAATTGTTTTAAAAATATATTGTAAATTAGTAATTTAATTTAATATCTAATTGTAATTGAGAAAGGACCTAATTGGAAGAATAACTGGCTCCACCTTTTAAATTGTGAAGGGAAGTTTATAAAAAAAATAATAGAAATAAATATTCTTATGAAAAAAACTTTTGTTTTGTAAATGAAACGATTTTAGTAGAAAAAAATCTAACACTCGATTAACGAGGGTTATGTAGACAAAAATAAACTCAGCTTATTGCAATAATTAAATGCAGTTTGCTTATAACACTTGAAATAGGGGAAAAGCACAAATCGATGTCTCAAAGTAATCAATATTTGTAGAAAATAATATTATCCGTACATGAAATATTTACATACATATAATGTAGCACTGAAATAATTATTTTTCTATAAAACAAATCCCCGAGATTTTAGTAGAAAAAAGCCACAAAATAGGCTCTTAGCAATGTAACGAAAATGAATTGTATCAAACACAAAAACACTTTAATTTTAGCGAAAAACATACCGATTTGATCGTAACATACTAGGAATATTATATTTAAATAATATTAATAAAAACTTTAAATGTTTTTCATCTTATTTTTCACTGAAACACAAATAAATGTTCAAAGTTATTCTGCAGGTTTGTTCTCAATGAAGGAAGTTTTTTTTTAGTAGTGACAAATTACAAAATTGATAAAAACTGTGGAAAGAGTTGAGAAATCGTTTGCATGCACTGACAGGAATTTAATATTACATTTTAAGCAAAGTTATGCTTTTTTCACATGGACTTTTACAAAAACATTTAGAGGTCCAAGAAGGTGATTACGTAGAAACTTTTGAACTGTTTTGTAAATACTACATTAACATAGTTTAAGTGGAAATCGTTTCAGTTACATATACATATTCAGTGGAATAGGACAGAATTAAAGGGAGATGCAAATTGAATTATTTATGAAATCTGTGGATATAAGAAGTTCGTTATATCAGACATCATTTGTATGGAGGCTGGATGACTAGACAAACAATTTAAATAAAATGAATTCTTTAAAACAAAGATCCATTTTGCAAATTTTATTTTTATTGAATTTCAGAGGGAAATTAGTGTTTTAGTGAATTAGTTTTAGTGAATTTAGGGTTTAAAAAGCATACGCGAAAAAAAAAGGTTTAGAAAAAATGCGCTTGCTAAGACATACATAATTTATATAAATGATCTAGATAAACAATTATTACACTGTAATGTTCACCTATATGCTGATGACGTACAACTATATATTAGTAGTCCTTTAATAAATATAAATGATTGTGTTGAAAAAATAAACCTAGATTTAAAACGTGTTCACACATGGGCAAATGCAAATGGTTTGTGTATAAACCCTGCGAAGTCCAAGTGCTTGATAATAAGGAAAAAAACACTAAAACTGTCGCTTGAACCTATGATTTCTCTGAACAACAAACGAATCGAAATTGTACAAAAAGCTAAAAATCTTGGCATTATTTTTAACAACACACTCACATGGTCTGATCATGTAACAGCTGCTGCTGGGAAAACATATTCTATGCTGCGAACGCTATGGAACACTCAACACGTCACACCGCTTAATATTCGAATGTTACTTGCAAAAACGTATATCATGCCAATTTTATTATATGGATGTGAACTGTTCGCAAGTTGCGATTCAACAAGCCAAGGAAAACTTGAAAAAACTTTCAATGCAGTATTGAGATAAGTTTTTAATCTGAGAAAGTATGATCATATTTCCCTATTTATAAATAAACTTTATGGCGTTTCTCTAAGAAATCTATTAAAAATCAAAACCCTAATGCTATTACACAAAAAAATATTCAAACATGAACCAGTGTATCTTTTTGCTAGAATATGCTTTACGCGTTCAAGAAGATCAAATGATATAATGCATACTAGATATAGAAGTCAGGTTTCTGAACGTCATTTTTATATAAATTCAATCCGCCTTTGGAACTCGCTACTACCGCCTAATAAACCTATTAGCAACGCCTTGCATTTTGAGAGAGAGTTATATAAATTTTTTAGTTCCAATTAATACTATTATTCTTTTTATTATGCTTGTTTTTTAACAAAACTTTATATTCAATAATGTAATTACAATACAAAAATACAATACTATAATTATAAGATTTGTATCTTGTTGTATTGGAAATCAAATAAATAATGAAATAATTATTAAATACCCGTTTACATTACAACACACGTGTTTATACTATACATCACATAAGTCAAACGGAAAGTGTGATAATATTAAGTTTGTCAAAAAATTAAAAAAGAAAATATTTTGTGTGTTTAGAGTGTTTTCGAGACACAAAAAATTAAATAAACTGGCATTTTTTCTAATTATATAAATCAAAAAATAGATCCGGTGACAAATTAATATGTTTTGCTGACATATTAAACTTTTGCCAAAAATTCGTAAATTTTTTGGAAGCAAAAATCGTCCAATAGTCATTTAGTTATTTTGGGTATTAAATATTAAATAACTATAAATCGTCAAACCTGGCAACACTGCATGTGATTGCTTCTAATGCATACATACATACCAGTTATAAAAACCTTCATACATACAGGGTGGCTGATGCATATTGCTACAATAAGAAATTCAAATAACTTTTTTTCAATACATACAAATATTTCTTTATTTTTACACTTGAAAAGCCATACATTTTTATTAAGTATTTTTAATGGCTTTTAAGAAACAATTTAATTTAAATGACTAACACGCCTGATGACATCAAATGCAAGCGAAATTCCGTGCAAATTACAGAGAACATTTCAAGCTAAGGGGCAAGTATACTGCGTTCAATTGCTTGTTATTTGATTTTTTTAAAGGAGAGAAATGAAAATCCTTAAGCAGAACTGTCCGTATTGACTGTCTGGTGATACATATATGAGCAAAAATATTCTATGTCGAAACTCTAGAATTGACTTGTATTGCAGCAACTATGGCAACAATTGTTTCTTACATTCGAACTGAGAAATTTTGATTAAAAGGCGTCCTAATGATTGTCCCACGATTGACAAAATAATTTACGAGCCCAATCTGCTCGGAGGAGTGCCGCCTAATGTGCCCGTTAAGTTTGTTTATGCGGAAACGCCAGCCTCCAAAGCATTGTAGTGGCGCACAATCATAATGTTAGTTTCATTACCCCATTCATTTTCCTTAAATTGAAAGACGAATCAATGACCCCAAAAAAAAAAAAAATTTAACCGATTAATAACTCAGAAAAAAAGTTATTACTTTTTTTTTTGTAGTGGCATTTATCAGCCACCCTGTATTACAAAACAAAAAACAACAGCAATGTTTTGTGGGTTTTTTTTTGTCCGTGTTGATTATGACCACGGATGGTAACTGATTCTATGTGGTTATTGGTTCCGTTAACGCTATTTTCTTTTATTTCGGTAACGGTATTTTAAGGGTAACTAGATTTCAGTTATTTCGGTTGCGGGCTTTTAGCGTTAACGGTATTTAATTTATTTCGGTATTTCAGATATAAAATAACGTTACATTTTAGTTATTTCGGTAACTTTATTTTAGGGAAAAGATTTTTCAGTTATTTTGGTAACCGCATTTTGAGGGTAACGTTATTTTAGTTATTCAGGTAATGTTAATGCACACCACAATTTTTAGCCCCATTATACCCGAGTTTTAATGACTTTCGAGTTTATGATCATACTTTGGGAAAATATATATATTTAAAGAAGTTTTTTTTCAGATCTTGGTAGATTATTTCGTTAACGGTATTTTTATGGTATTGATATTTTAATTATATCGGTAACGGTATTTTACGGATAACGGTATTTCAATTATTTCGGTAATGGTATTTTAAGATATTTTAATTATATCGCTAACGGTACTTACGGATAACGGTATTTCAATTATTTCGGTAACGGTATTTATGGGATAACGATAGTCAGTTGGAAGGGGTTTGAATCGGAGACAGTATTTTAGCGATATTGACTGCCATCCCTGATTGCGTATATTCTTGTGTATAAGCATTGAATGTACGTATGTATGATGAAATAAATAGAATATTTTAAAATTTGATTCAAAATTTTAAGAGGTATTCCTACATTTTCACTCATAACTTTTGAACGCGTTAACGAATTTTGATAATTTTCACTAGGAAACTGCTCATGATATCAACAAACAATTTGACTGAAAATTAGTAACACCTCTTCTGTATTGGCGGAGTATTTTGTATTAACACAGACAAACGGACAGACGGACATGGCTATATCGACTTCTCTATTCATGCTGATCAAGAATATATATAGTTTATGGGGTCGCAGAGTTTTTTTAAAAGAATTACAAACATTTGACAAAGTGATATATACCCTCCTGCACTATGGGATGGAGGGTTTAAAAAAAATAAGTGTATTATTTTAGCGGCCCAATCTCACGTTGAAGGGTTCAAAGGTTTGGCTATAGCTAATATATTTTTGTATTGTAACATGTCTGAAATAAATGAAATGCGTCTCCTAAAGCTCTTCAGTTGCTACCCAATTTGTCTAATATTTCTCTGAAACTTTTCGAAATAAGAAAAAAAACTAAAAATTGGGTAATATTTAACCCCACTTTTTAATACCTAAACATTGATAAGATTGAGCCGCTAGTAAAAAATACGTGTCCCTTAATTTCAAGTTCAATCTTGATGGTGCTGATGGTTTAAACAGCTATTGGCGAGAACCTAGATGTTTCTCAAAAAGAAATTTTGGAGGCGGATCCTTAATGTTTCCTTTTTGTTTCGACGGTATGGTTGATTTGGCATTTCGAAACACTAGAATAAATTTTTCTGAGTACATCACAGTATTAGAGGAGAAATTGGTGTAATTTATTGAAATTAGCAACGAAGAAGAATTCAGTTTAAAATAAGATACTGCCTCAGTACATGTAAGGGCGTCGGGCGAGATTGAATGTCTGTCATTTAAAAACATAAGAGTATTTGAATGTTCTCCGAATCAAAACCCCATTGATACTTGGGGAGTATTAACCCGTCGAGTTTACGCAGAAAACCGTCAATATGAAAGCGTTTTGCATCTAAAAGAAGCAGTTATAAATGCGTGAAGTCTATAACGGAAGAACGTCGAATAAATCTGGTAGACAGTATATATGATTGAATTTTCTAGTTGTTAAAAAAAATTGCGGTCTCACGCATTATTAAAACTGCTGCTTTGAAATATTTTTCTTAATTTTTTGAAAAATTTTATATATAAAGTTAATTGTAAATATTAGTATGAAACACTAATTGATTTTGTTTTTTGTTCTAAATAGTAAAATAAAAAATAAATTAATTGTTTTTTTTGTTAAATATTATTAATTTTCCATTGGTTTTACATGTATGCCGGTTAAACTCTTCTACTTTTTTAACTTACTGCATTTAGTAAAATTGATGTGGAATTATAGTTTTGCAACGCAGTGTGTAACAACTTTTAAATTTTCTTAACAAACAAACCGCCCTAATAAACTTGCTTGTAAAAAGCTAATATCATTTAGACTTTTGGGGAATAACTAATAAAAATTAATTAATTAAAAATAAGCTAAATACACTCAAAAAATTAAGTTAGTAAAAAGTTAGTGAAACGTCTTGTAAATCAGGTATACTTTTTTCAGTTATTTTTTTCCCAAAATTATGTTTTCAGTTAGTTATACTTATTCAGCATTTAACTGTTTTGAACTAATATTTTACTAACGATTTACTAATTTATTTTGCTAAAAAAAACTATGCTGATGCGCACATCAACAGTGCGGACGACAACCACATTGAAAGATATACGCAGAATGAAGTAGAAGTCGCGGCATGTCAACATGTAGTAGAGACGAGGAAAATTATACTAAAAAGTACAACTTTTGTAAGACATATACCAAAATCAACCATGGAAGATTTTTGTATCTGTTTTTCATACATACAACCAAATTGTGTAATAAAACAGCTTAAATGTTGTGTTGTCACCGGCTTGGCAAAGTAATTGTCTATTTATTAAATAAAAGCCAAAATAAAATATTTAAATACAATAAATATTAAAGGTGTATGTGTAAACTAGTGGGCGTTGTGGTGTAAAATAACTAATCAGGGCTATGAATCAAAAAGCTTGTTGAAGCTTTAGCCAACTCTCCATCATTTTCAGCAAATAAATTAACTAAAGTGTAGTTTTTCTACAATTTTTTTGAGTTTTTTCAGTCTACTATTATTCAGAAAATTTTTTTTTTTTTTTTTGCTGAATCTTCAAAGTTTGTTGCTAAAAATCAGTACGCTTCAGATTTTCAGTAAAAGAATTTGCTGACATTAACATTTTTTTTGCATACACCCTCCTGCCTAAAATTTTGCCGACTCAGCAAAAGTGAGTGCTTATTTTACTAAATTTTTTTGAGTGTACATTTATATTACTAATGGCGAGTGACTTTTCTAAAATAACCAATTTTAACCACAGATATTTCCATGTAAAATTTACATTTATAACTATGGTTAAGCCCCAAGCTTTGGTTATTTTGAGATAAGTTAACTAATGCAAACAATAATTTAAATTGATTTAATGAAACTCGTTTCATTGATTTAATGAAACATTTCTTTGGGGATTCAACATTTCTTTTTATGAAAAAATTCATTGTATTAATGAAGAAAGCATTCGTGGATCCAGGAGTGTGAAAAAGGACATTCCTCATATACATATGCTTATTTTACGAATAATTTTGTCGTTTTGCATTCAAAAAAGAAAAAATACAAACTTGTGTTTTAAGAAAAATTACACAGGAGGACAAGTCTCAACTTTAAAAAATTAATGAGGTTATGACCACCAATTCAATTTCAGGCACGCTTATTTCAATGGCGCACTTAATTTTTCGATCGAAGGTACATTTTTACCACAAATTTGCTTTCAAATTTGGCGCATGTAAATACAGTATTTTACATATAACGTTTTTAAAATGCAATCAACCTGTCTCATTTCTGTTGAATTGTAAAGGCAACCCCTGTGTTCTTATTTGAGGTACATATTTGATTCAGAAAACTGCCCTATGGGGAATGAGGAGTCAATCGACCTAAAAGTGACTGGTTAAAAAAGGACTTATCACAGGACTGGTATAATTTAATACTGAAGTGGGTTAAGCAGTGTCAATTGTCCTAAAATTACCAATCCTGTGACTGGCAAATGGAGGACATTCCACTTAACCAGAAGGCTTATTAACACGAAAAAGCCAGTTGGCCAGAATTTTACCCATTGGAACCTGTTTAGTTTTCGTTTATTTTATACGGCATTGCCCTTTTGCGACAGTCTTATGGTTAGTCCTGTGGCATGCCAACATGTGGTTTAAAGCAGGACAAATGACCCCCTCCTATGACAAGTCAATGTTAAAGTTGCCAGTTGTTTACATAGGGTAGGGTTTAGCAGAGGACCGGTCTCTGGCAGGAAGGAACCGATGCTGTGGCACACGCAGAACCGGTCCCATTCCCCATGGGGTATAGATAAAACCTATTACGATAGATAAAACCTATTATTTTAATATGGCCCCTCAAATGAAAAACGCGCGCTTTATCAAAAATTTTATATGGCAGCATAGCTTTTCAAAATGAACCCAGAGTCCAATTTTTAGTATACTATCGGAATACCTTTGACAAGTATATGTGCAAAAAAACAGCTAAAAATGTTTATATTAGAAAAACGTTTTCTAACAAAAACCCTACTTTTGTGACAAATATCCCTACAGGGATATAGGAGTCAATTGACCTAAAAGTGACTGGTTAAAGATTGACTTATCACAGGACTGGTATAATTTAATACTGAAGTGGGTTAAGCAGTCTCAATTGTCCTAAAATTACCAATACTGTGACTGGTAAAGGGATGACATTCCACTTAACCAGAATGCTTATTAACAAGAAAAAGCCAGTTTTCCAGAATTGTACCCATTGGAAGCTGTTAAGTTTTTGTTTATTTTTTAAACTAAAAATTATTAATTTTGTGTTTTTTTTGTCGATATTTATGGTTTTTTTTTGGGTTTATTAAAAAATTATCGGCATGCGAAAATTGACCTAACAGAACCTGGACTACTGGAAAAGGACTTATTACAGGACTAGTATTATTTACAATTGATGTGAGTTATGTAGTGTAAATTGATCTAAAAAGACTAGTTTCGTGACTGGTATAAGTAAGACACATCACATATCATATTGTTTCATTTTCTACCATTTTTTACATTAAAAATTATTAAACTGTACGACATGTCCCTCTCAGGATAGTCATGTGGTTAGTCCGTTTTGGTTAGTCCTCCGTCCTTGCGACAGTCTTGTGGTATGCCCATCTGTAGTTAGTCCTGTGACATGCCACTAAGTGGTTTAAAGCAGGACAAATGACTCCCTCCTATGACAAGCCCATGTTAAAGTTGCCAGTTGTTTACATAGGGTAGGGTTTAGCAGAGGACCGGTCTCTGGCACGAAGGGACCGATCCTGTGGCACACGCAGGACCGGTCAAATTCCCCATAGGGATGTACCAAAACGGAGGATGTTTTCTATTACGAAAACTTTTGGAAATATAAACATTTTAAGTTGAAATTTTGACAACATTCTTTTGAAATATATTTACATGTCATACTAAAAGCTGGACCTGGGGATCATCCTGGACAGTTATGGTGTCATGTAAAATTATAGACAAATCGGGAATTTTGCATCAAAACGCTTTGATAAAATAATTTTTTACTAACACGCATAACTCCTTTTAAATGACTCTTTCCACTGTGTGAACATTTGTTTAGCTCGATTAATTATTTTGCGATAGAATTCGCGAACAAATTTAAAAAAAGGCTTAACAGCGAATTTGATTTTAAGCTTTGAGAATCATATATGTATGTACCATAAATATTAATACTGGTCATGTCCTTAGATTTCGATAGGAAAAAATCAAATTTATTGCATTTGCAAATTTTTGAATATAAAAAACAGCAAGAAGCCATTTTGCGGAAAAACTGTACCATTGATAAACAAATGGAAGCATTAAAGTCCGATGTGCCGAATTTGGTATAAAAAAGATTAAATTCGGCTGTGACGAATTTTTGGATACCCTCCATCTCGGTGTTTTCATAAACCAGGGAAAGTGCAAACAATATTAATATCTATATTCTTTGTAAAAATAACAAAAATAATGTTGTTTTTATAAGTAAAACAAAATATGACTGATTGATTAATGTATTTGGGATGTTACAAAAGAAAAAATGTTTAATTAAAGTTTACTAAAATGAATTTGAAATTCTGCATGCTTATAACAGTGGGTATTCAAAGGTTATTCTGATTACCTAAAGAAGAACGTGTAGTGAAAAATATATATATTTTTATAGTTCCTTATGATGTTAAAAAAACTGTTGTAAAATTCGCCTGTTGTTTGTCTCTTTGCCTATATAATAATGAAAGAAAGTTACTAAAATATATTTTTGGATCGTTAGAAGAGATGCAATGAATACAAACGCATAAAAACAGTTTCGAATAATCAGAATTTTAGATAAATTTAAGGGAACAAAAATACGCTTGCGGAGATATACAAAATGAAATAATTATGAAATGCCAGTTTACATTACAACACATGTGTTTATACTATACATCACATAAGTAAAACGGAAAGTGTGATGAAACTAAGTTTGTCAAAAATTATAAAAGAAAATCTTTCGAGTGTTTAGGGTGTTTTCGAGACACAAAAAATTGAAGAAACTGGTATTTCAAAGTATTGTTTTCCAACTTAGTTGCTTGTGCAATTCTCGTTTACGACTCCTAGAATAAGAACCCTAAGAAATTTTCCCAAAATTCGATTGGTTTTTACACATCAATACTTTAATTTAGATTATTTTTGTATGTATCAAATAAAAATTAGGGCTTTTAAGGAAAACAAATGCATATAATCAAAAGATTTTAAGATGAAGTATGCACCTTATATGTCTTAAATAAAAAAGTTCTGAAAGTGAATGTCCTTTAAATTTAATGGGGTTTTTAATAAATGTAATTAGAGTGTAAGAGTTTCCTTGCAAATTTATTAAAGGTTGAGAATGAAAATAAGTAAAAAAAAAATTGTGTACGAAAAAAAGTTATGAATTTACATTGTTGGATTCGGGGATTTTGTTCCTGGATATTTTGTTGATCTGATAACGATTAATGTGTCTGGCAACTCCGGTTAATGCAGTCAAATAAATAAAGAATTTTAACTAAACTATTTTGTTCCACCTTTTTTCTAATTGGTGATTTTTTGATTTGTTGGGGTTAACAAAAAAAGGTATATGGCAAGCCTGGTATATGGAAAACAAAAGCATACTTTATAAATTAGCTTATTCCTGGTTCACACACGGCAATTATAATTGCTCAATTCTTCTTCAATTCTCCTTTGAAATTGCTTTTGTGTTCACACAGGAAAAGTTTGTTTAAGCAATTTTCGTATATCAACCTGCAGTGTTGAAAATTGCGGATGACAAAACAAAACGGAATTGGAGTACAAGCAAGTCTTTACCCCCTATCATTCTCTTTCCCTCCCTCTTCTATAAACTCAAGAATTGCGTAATTATAATTGCCGTGTGTGAACCTAGTCTTAACAATTTTTCGAGGGCTTCTCGCATTTGCACTCATAACCAGTGTTGGCAGGTTTGCAAAGCATAAAAACGACAAATTTTCTAGAAAAAATCGTCAAAATCGTCATCATATTTTGAAAAATCGTCAAAATAAAATATATTTGTTAAAAGAGGGATAAAGTTTTAATAAAAAATAAAATACAATAATGTTATTCACATTTCAAATGTTTACGTGTTATCGTTGTAATATAACACGATTTTTGACACTTCTCTTTGGTTTAAACTTCGAAAATCATTATATTTTACAACGATATTCATATTTATAAAATGTTGAAACAGTGTGCCCCAGTAGGCTGGCTTATCAGTGTGGGTGTCGTGGGTTCGATTCCCACCAGAGGCACTGATCTGTTTTCGATACAACGCGCCGAAGGCCATAGTAGCTAGTGCTCGGTTAGGGTAATAGTATATAACTTGTAATTATATGATTATTAATTAATAAAATAACAAAAATATAATGTTGAAAGATCAAATAAATACAACTTTAAATCAAACAAATTTTACCACTTGAACTGTTAATCATTTATATCTGCATAGGTCTGTGAACAACATTTCAGTGGCACAACATTTTAAATATTAAATTCTTTTACAAAATTTGGAAATTCTTTAACAATAAGTCTGTTCGATTACTTTTCCTGTAAAGTTCAGTAAAAACTACTCAGTAACAAAATTACAAATAGTAAGACAAATTTACAAAAAGTAAACGGACAGAAAATTTGTAGGAATTATTAAATTAGATAAAATAGCTTGTTTTAAATATTAAAAAAAAATCAACTGGTCATTATGGAAAAGGAAAAAGTTAATTGAAATTATCGACCAAAAATAATTTAAATGTTTTTTAACTTCTTCCATAGTTAATTATTTAATAATTTTCACTTTCAATCCATAAACAATTAAAATTAAATTTTTGTTTTTGTTTACTAAAATACAAGCATATTTCTTTAGTCATATGTTTTTTTCATCTTACAAATTCTTACTGGCAAAAATGTATCCAGTAAAACCTTGTAAGTTCTTTGGCATCAAATTGTCACTCTACTCTCTCTTTTTACCAGTTTTTACTGCGTATTTGTCTAAACGAACACCTTCCAGTAAAAACTTGTACAAATTTTTGTGTTATCGAACAAACTTAATGTTATATTTTTTAATTATTAAATTTTGGCACTTTATTTATATTATTAGGCCTGTTTTTTAAGCACCGGATTTATTTTTGGATTTATTTTGTTTCATTTAAAGTTGTATATATATCATCTTTCAACATAAAATATATTCGGGCTAGAGATCTGTTTGTTTCGCCACAAAAGTCCATGCCTTGTGTTTTAACATGAAAATTTTTTTTATTTTTATTCAAATCTAACTCCAATTAAATTTTATAAAAATTTAAAAAAATGTTCTAAACATATAAACTCAGAAACTAAATTAAGCTAAACCCTTAATGAATTTATAAAAAAAATTAATGCGGTTTGGATTAAGTTTTATTCAATTCTAGGATTTGCATTTTTGCAAAATTGTATTTCACATCATATTAGCATATAAAGGCTAGCTATCGATCAAAAAACAATGTTTTTGCTTTCAAGTTTTAACGAAATAATATAAATTTAATAATCGAGCCGGCGATTTTATGAGAATGATAAATAAGTAGATCTTGCTGACATATTAAATTATTGTCAAAAAATCGTCATTTTGGAAGCAAAAGTCGTCAAATAGTCATTTAGTTATTTTGGGTATTAAATATCAAAATGACGACAAATCGTCAAACCTGGCAACTATGCATGCGATTGCTACTAATTCATACGTACATACATACTGTATACAAAACAAAACAAAAAACAACAACAATATTTTGTGGGTTTTTTTTTTGTTTTTAAGTGTTGATGGTAACCGATTCTATGTAGTTATTGTCGTAGTAAGGCTATTTTCTTTTATTTCGGTAACGGTATTTTAGGGGAAACTATACTTCAGTTATTTCGGTAACGGGACTTTAGCGTTAACGGTATTTTAGTGTTAACGGTATTTTATTTATTTCGCTAACGGTATTTTAGCGGTAACGATATTTTAGATATTTCGGTAACTTTATTTTAGGGAAAAAGATTTTTCAATTATTTTGGTAACGGCATTTTAAGGATAACGTTATTTTAGTTATTCAGGTAATGTTAATGCACACCACAATTTTTAACCGCATTATGCCCGAGCTTAAATGACTGTCTAGTTTATGATCATACTTTGGGAAAATATATCTATTTACAGAAGTTTTTTTGTTCAGATCTTGTTAGATTATTTCGGAAACGGTATTTTAAGGTAACGGTATTTTACGGATAACGGTATTTCAAGAATATCGGCAACGGTATTTAAGCGATAACAATAGTCAGTTGAAAGGTGTTAGAATCGAGGACGGTATTTCAGCGATATTGACAGCCATCCCTGCTTGCGTATATTCTTGTGTATAAGCATTGAATGTACGTACATATGTATGTATGATGAAATAAATAGTATAATTTAAAATTTGCTTCAAAATTTTTAGAGGTCTTCCCACATTTTCACTCATAACTTTTGAACACGTTAACCGATTTTGATCATTTTTACTAGAAAACTGCTCATGATATCAACAAACAATTTGACTGAAAATTAGCAGTACCTCTTCTGTATTGTCGGAGTATTTTGTGTTTCCACAGACAGACGGACGGACAGACGGACAGACGGACATGGCTATATCGACTTCTCTATTCATGCTGATCAAGAATATATATAGTTTATGGGGTCCCAGAATTTTTTTAAAAGAATTACAAACATTTGACAAAGTGAATATATCCTCCTGCACTATGGGATGGAGGGTATAAAAAAACATACGCCATTAAAATCAGCATGCCCGTAATACATATATAGAATTGATGGCTGCAAACTTATTAATTGCTTTTATGTTATTTCGTGCTATTTTAGTGTCTGATAAAACAGTTCGATAAGAAAATGTTTAAAAAAATAAATATTGCTAATGGAAAAATGTTTGTTGGCCCAATTAGGTTGGATTTGAAATTCAATTTTAGGTAAAATTCTAAAGTTAAACAACGAATTCACATTTTGGAAGCCAAATTTTAGGCAAAATAGAAAACAGTTTGGAGTTCAGTTGCTTTTATAGCTTTCGTGCTTTTCCTTAAATTTGACATTCAAAATCTCCGTGAGAAAATTTTTTTGGACGGAAAATAATAAAATTGTTCAGTGAATCTATTAAACATTATTTCACAAAGAAGACGAACATTTATGAAAAGCTACATACACACAGAGAAATAAAGTGCCAACCAAATTAAAAAGTGTATTTTAATGGTAACAACGTATAAATTCAGTTAGTACAACGTTATTTTCATTAGATTTCAGAATATTTTAGATCTTGCAACTAACATTCAGATGAATTAACCGAACTTTGTTGTGAAAACTAATTTTAAGTTGTGCCAACCGACTGAAATTCTTAATAACCGAATTTGAGTCGTAGTAAATGAATTTCAGTTGGCAAATAACAAAATTTTTCTCTGTGTGTATGTTTAATGATACCAGTATTTTAATGAAACCTTTCATTGAGTGAAACAAATTTTTTTAAAACAAACTGATATTTCTTCTTAGCCTTAACTTAATAAAAAGTTTCAATAGACGAATTCCAGTACAATGCAATACAAAAAGCACAAAATGTATAATTTTTTGACTTACAAGGAAACTTCACCACTATGAATGCGCAGATTCAAATGAAACTTAAATACAGTGTATCACATAAGTAAGTATGCAGCATAAAAATAATTAAAAATCTCTATTTTTTTTCAAAAATATGCCTAAGTATTTACAAAAATACGAACATACCAAAAAATAATTATCCCGTTATCATTTCTTAAAAAATAGCAAGAATCACATCACAAATGTAAGTATGCACTATTTAAAGTTTTGACCTTCGCTTAAACTAAACGCATTTAAATCGCGGAAAAAGTGAACAATTGTGCTTATAAATTGTATTCAATGCCGAAATGGCATTTTTATTGCAAATTTTTCTAAATTCGAATTATGTCTCCTTGTGGAAAAGAACTTTCATAAGATTAAAAATATGTTATTGTTAAACTTTATAAAGAGAAGAAAAGCCAACGTGAAATTGCCAAACTTATTAATAAAGCAGTTCCACAATACAGAAAATTATAGAAAAATATAATAAGGAGGGCAATACTAATAACAAGACTCGAACTGGGCGTCCAAAAACCTTCAATGACAGGGAGAAACGAATTATCACTCGAAAAATAGAATCAAATCCCAAGATGTGCGCTCCAAAAGTAATGGCAGAAATAGAAAAAGAGACTGGTAAAATCTGTAACCCACAAACCATTCGTCGGGTGCTGTATTCTTTTGGTTACCATGGACATAACATCCGCAAAAAGCCATTTGTGAACAGCACCAATAGAAGAAAACGGTTGGACTTCGTAATAGAGTACGAAAATAAAGATAAAAATTTCTGGAAATCAGTTATTTTTCCCCACGAGAGTGAATATAATATTTTTGGCTCAGATGGGTGTCAAAAAGTGTGGAGAAAAGTAAACACTGAGCTCGATCCGAAAAATATGGCTGCAACAGTAAAACATGGTGGTGGATCGGTTATGGTATGGGGGTGTATGGCAGCATCAGGTGCTTGAAATCTGGTGATGATCGAAGGAACAATGGATAAGGCGGTTTATTTGAAAATTTTAAAAAATAACTTACATCAAAGTGCAGCTAAATTGGGTCTAACAGGATCATTTGTATTCCAACAAGACAATGATCCGAAGCATACAGCCCTGCCCAATTGAACATCTGTGGGATTATCTCGAAAAAAAATAAGTCATAACAAGCAAAGATACCCTTAAAGCTGCACTAATTGGCGAGTGGAATAAAATTCCACCTTCGGTTACCCAAAATCTTATTGCATCTAAGCCATCAAGGTTGAAATCGGTCAAAAAGGCCAAGGGCTATCCAACAATATATTAAATGTCCGTCTGACTTCATAGATTCAATCATAGTGTCGGTTTTTGTGAACTGCATACTTACTTTTATGACATGAATTCGAACCATTTTCTTAATTATATTGTTATTACTAAGTAATGAATTAGAAACACTTTTGTATTTGTCTAAATCTAAAAATATTTTTTCTATCATTTCAATTAGAAATATCGCTGCGTCGCCGAAAATCATCAGAGCACCAATAATTTACCCAAATTATAATTTTTTTTGAAGGAAAAATATAAACCAACAGTTTACCCGTATGTTTTATTTACTTGATGAGATGTTAAATACAAAATAGGAATAATTGAACTAATCAGTGGGTATCTATCCACCTCAGTTTCTCTCAATCTGCCCTCTTCTTATTTGTTCGTAAACTAGCACCGAGCAAATGAAAACGTGCTTCAGAAATTTAAATGTTTAAATAAATTTTTTACCATCTTTTTTAATTATAATTTAATAAGATTTTTGTTTATCTCAAACATAAACATTTTAATAGAAAGTAACGAAATATAAGCAAAATAAAAGTGAGTGTTGTAACCAACGATTCGTTATCAACATGTTTAAATTATTTTTTAGTGTAAAAAAATACCGAGTTCGGTAATTTGTTGCTGAGAGGCGTAGGAAGTCTAGTCTCTCTTTTGTATATACTCTTTGAACTAATTCAAATCAAAAATAAAATATGTTTCACTAATAAACATTGTTCGTACACAGGCTAGAATTTCTAGTCATAATACACTGTGTTTTTAGTGTTTATTAAATAAACAATTACACTTTCTGACTACATATAACATTAGGGCCATAAGTCAGTTTTGACGTACTCGGCAATTTTCAAATGTTTTACTTTTAAATTTAAAAAAATTAAAACAAAAAGTTTATTTTTCGATATTTTATCATTCTGATGTGAACAAGATTATTTAAGTTTAAGAACGTTTGCTGTTTGTTAAAGAAAAAACCGTCCAATGTTTATTTATTTATTAAAAATGTCTTCATCCGCTAATTTAATGCAATTAAATTACTGACAATTAAATTATCAGATGAAGACATTTCCAATTAATAAATAAACATTGCACGCTTATTTTGTTTAACAAAAAACAATTAATCTTGAACTTGAATAATCTTGTTCACATCATAATTTATTATAAAATATCGAAAAATAAACTTTTTGTTTTAATTTTTTAAAATTTAAAAATGAAACATGTGAATTTCCCTTATTATATTAAAAAGTTAATGAGCCTAATGAAAAAGTTTGGTTTGAAAATAGTTTCATAAAAATTATAAGGCTTTTTCATTAAATAGAAAACATTTTTTTTTTATTAATTTTGTAAAAATGTAATAGTTCAAAAAAAAAACCGCCTTGTAATTATGCATTTAAAAAAATTCACTCCAAAAACGGTTTCTTTTCAAAGAATATTTCAAATTCTAAGAAGCTTTCATACAGAAAAAACTTAAAATTTTTAAATATTTATATTATTAAGGGCCATTATTACAACTTGCCTTTAAAGTAAATGTTAGTAAAAAGTAACTTTAGCTAAAGTGAGAAATAAAGTGAGCTATAATGTTTTTCGTTATTACAACTTCCCAATAAAATAAAATTAATATTTTTGATAATGTGGCAGCACCAAACTAAAAACCTATTATTGGTTTATGAATTGGTTTATAAAAATACGTAGTGGCAACGTACTTTTATTTATTTGTTTAATAATTTGTGAAATTCGGTTGTGAAATTCGGTATTTTCTTCTTCTTCTTTATAGAGCAGAAAATGTGGTAACTTTAAACACATAAACCTTACGTTTAAAGTTAAAGGCAACAACATCTTCCCTTTAGCTTATCGGTCACTTTTAGCTTAAAGTATACTTATAATAACGAAAAACTATTAATCTGTCAGATAACATCCGAACTTTAGATATTGGCAAGTTGTAATAATGGCCCTAAGTTTGTTATAATTTTTATTAAATTTAAAAATTATGTTTTTTTCGACCTTTAATTGTGCAATGATCAATGGTTATAATCTTTAACTTCAAACTCATATGTATATTAGTTCTCATGTAGTGAGTAAACTAGTTCATATGAATGTTTGATGTTTGGCATGGGATTGTTACCGCTTTCAAAACGTGTTCTGATGATGGGAACCTAGAAAATTCCCGAAATAGATCTATCAACACATTCCTGAAAGGGTCAAATAATAAATTTGAAAACAAAAAACTCTATAGATTATTCGTTAGGTCAATATCCTAATGAAGAAATATAGAGTATGGCCTCGAACTTGAATAATTTTCATTTTCATTATTTATATTATCTTTTGAAAACAATGCAGACTGACTACGGTTTCATTTTGCGACCTTAATATTTGTTTTCCTAAAAGACCCAAGATTTTAAAATATCGACGCTCTCACTTTTAAACTCTTCCTTTAGAACTAATCTCAGATTTTTAACGAGTTTTCCACATAATTGCTTATAGTTCTCAAGAATTTGTTTGACAGTTTCCATCAGAATAACTAAAAGTTCCCAAGTTCTGAAAACTGTATTCTAAATGGATCAAAACTTGAGTTTTTACGGGAAAAATATAATTTGCTGGAAATGTTAAAAATCAGTACAAATTAAAAAAAAAAATTTTTTATCAGAACATATGATCAAAAACCAGTACATCTACAGATGAAATCAGCATGAATGGTCAGCCTTAACTTACGCCTAAAGTAGACAACGAAAAATGTATTTTATTGCAAAAAGCATAAACCGGGTAAAGGAGTAAGTATGTGTGTGGTGTTCCATCTCTTTGGTTTACATATAAATGAAAGCAAAATACATATGGCAAAAATAAATTTACATACCCTAATATTCCAAATCCGTTTTCAGCCGTTTCATCATATATAAGTTGTCTGTCCGAATCAGAAAAACAAACACCTATGTAAACTCCGGTTTTTGAATTACGTAAACTAGAAGGGTTAACACCAGCATCCATAACAGCCTTGTACGATTCCTCGAGTATCAAACGCATTTGTGCATCCATTTTTTCAGCTTGACTATGGTGAACACCAAAAAATGTTGCATCGAATTTGTTATTATATGGAATTTTTCCAATGACTCTAGGAATATCTGGACGGGTATGTGGCCAACGTGTTTCCTTGTCATCCATCATATTAATCTAACCAAGCAAAAAAGTTTATATAATTTTATACACTTCAATATATAATTGTAAATAGTCATATAAACATATATATTACAGGAGTTCAAAAAAAATTAAAATAAATTCTAAAGTCAATGAATAGGCTAATTCGGTTCCCCTTTGTACACAAAAACATTTAATACGAAGTTTGGTGACGATTGGATAAAGAAAAGTCGAGGCGGAAATAGAGTGAAAATTTAAACTGTGTTTTGTATTGAAAATCGATTGAGTCCATTAAATAAAAAAATTATGTTGCAGTAATGAATTTTAAATAATTTAAGGATGTGTGCTCGAATTTCGTGATCTAGGCCGATTTCGGATTTTTTATCTTTTGGAAAACATTGTTTTGTCTTTATATCAATTAATATATCTTGTAGAATAAAATGTATTACGGCATAAACATTTTATTTTGCAAATATTTAAAAAAAGTAATATTTTCCTCATACAAAACACAGTTTAAATTTTCAATCGATTTTCACCTCAACTTTTCTTTATCCAACGGCACCCAAATTTGTGTAAAATGAGGTCCGATTATAATTAAAAAACTATCAAACGATTTTTATTAAGCAATGAAATAGAATGAAAGTCATTTAATAGTTTTAAATTTATTCGGACCTGCAGAGACAAGCAACAAAAATCAGTAAATATAAGAAAAATATTCGAAATATCCAAATATGAATATACAGTTGAACCTCGATTATACGGGTTGCACGGGACCGGACTCAGCACGGATAATCGAAAACACGGTTAATAGAAGTTATTTATTTTTCCCGAAATTTTAACTCTGTATGTAGGTGAAAAGAAAAAAACAAGCAAATAAATATGTGTGCTGCACGGATAGTAGAGGTGAAGCACGGTTAATAGAGGAAAAAATAATAGCACGGATAACAGAGGTAAACACGGTTAATAGAGGTATAAAACAAACCACCAGCATGCCGGTTAAAAGATGTACCCGGTTAATAGAGGCCCTGATAATCGAGGTTCGACTGTATGACCTAAAATATATGGTCATGTATGAGCCATATACTGCCATTTGCCCCCTGTTTACGGATACGAACATATATGACACTTCATACATGATAATATTCACATGGACTCCACTACCTTTTTATTGTAAAATCGCAAAAAGAAATACATTTTTTTGCAATTTGTTTTTCAAATGCACTTTTCCCAAATTTGGCCAATATCGATTTGAAAAGAGAAGCGTATTTGCAAAATATGGAAGTTTTACTTAAAAAAACACTAGGTTTTTTTGGGGTCCCGGGGTTTTTCTATTATACAGTATGTGACAACGACACGACCAAATCTCTGGGACATGTAAACTTAATTTTGGGGAGTAGAATCCTGTGGTGTAGGGTAGAAGGGGGAGGTTTCGCCACTGGGCCACATATACCAGCCCAGATTTTCACTGTATTTTAAGTATTCCTTTCCATGGTCAATGATGGATATGTTTTTGTGTTTTTTGGGTTGCAAAAAAATAATAGAGAGTTAGTATATTTGGGATAACATTTGACATTAATTTTGGGATACCGTTGACATTAATTTATAACATTAATAAGATTTTTTTTTTAAACTATTTCCGAAAAGTGTACGGTTTCTTACGGTGTACTTGTGATCTTAAACGTTTCCTTGAAAACATTTTCAATTTTGTCAACACCAGACATGGAACATAATACCAATATTTACAATTACATGTACATGCACTTTAAAGGATGTGCCCGTGTAAAATGAGTAATATATAATTATATCTAATTGGATATAATGATATATAATCATATCTGATCATATATGAAGAAATTGTTAATTATATCTTGGTATATATGAAAGCAGATATGATTATATCTGGTTACAGATATAATTATATGATTATATGATTATATCTGGTTACAGATACAATTATATCTAAGTGATCTGTATTTAGATAAGCATATTTGCTACAAGATCTTTTTATATCTGATATCATATACGCAATATGTTATTTTAATTTATTAAGCTATTTATTATTTAACGTTTAATTTCCAATTTCAATATTTCTTTTAATTTTTCTTTTTTTTTTTTTTGATTCTTTTTGATTTGTTTATTTAAAAAAATTTTGTAAAACTTAAAAAAAATTATATATTTTTTTTTCTTAAACAAATGATATTTTGCTGATTTATGCAAAAAAAAAAACAATAAATAAGAGGAAAAAACTATATAGACAATTAAAGGGCCCCATACCACTATATTTTTAAATTTAATACATATTTATAAATCTGAAAAATAAAAATAACGTATCAAATTGTCATTTTTGCTATGTAGAAGAGCTAAAAGCTTTTTTTAAAAAAAAATATTAAACACAGTTAAACAACGGGACCCAAAAAAGTGAATGTACAACTTTTTGTTCAAAATACCCCATTTTAGAAAAAAAATTTAAAAAACAAATTGCTTAAAAGATGCAATTCTTTTGATGCATTTTATATGATATTGATCCGTTATATATTAACGAATGTTAAAATTTACACACTTTTAGCTTATTTTATAATTTAAAAAAAAAAAAAAAAATCGCGATCAAAACCATGCTTTTTTTGAATTTTGAAAAATAAAAAAACCTCAATCCTTAACTGGCTCCTTAAAGTTGCTGCGTACAAAATATAATTTAAATCAGAGGTCTCAAGGTCAGATTTTGGCCTATATATCGTGGGATGGCCGATATATATCCGCAAAGTTTGGTTAAAAAACATTCAGCGGATCTATAACGTGTCCTTCATGAATTAATAAGGACTATTGTGTAAGTACTGAGCATCGATTTATGTCCATTTTGCTATACCTGGCTAAGTTTCCGAGATATTTCCCATATTACGATTCTATAATTAAAAACGTTAATTAACACCGCACACTGGTACAATTTAGAGAAGGCGGCAAATTCGATTTTAAAACAAATTAGCTCATTCGAAAGAAAACACCTTAGAACTTATGGAGCCAAAAAATCAAGACAAAATTTTTACTATTTCACTGTGAACAGATACAGACTGATCCAAAATACACTTTATCTGTGCTTTTGTTTAGTTATAACTTTCATTAATTTTTCCTCAGTTTAAAGTTTCATATTTTGTTTTGTTTTTTTAGAGATATTAAATTCGGGTAATTTTTTTTAATTATCCGTTAAAATAACTGATAGCAGATATACACTTTATTATTCTACATTACTCAGTAGTTTTTTTTTATAATTTTTCGATTAGGGTATGTTTTTAACGAATATTTTCGCCTTTGTTGGAGTATAACTAGCTTGCTTCAAAAGTCTTCAAAACAGATTGTATATTGCCAGAAAACTCATATTATCCTCTACAAGTTTGCGCGCGGATCAGCTAGAGTAATTTTTCAATAAAAGTTACAAACTTTTCAAGTTATTTTCAAATTTCATAGAAACTGGCTATATTATCAATAAAATTATACATATATAATGCCGTAGTCAATGATTTATAAAAAAGTTCTACGTAGGATTTATTTTCCACCTTCAGTAGTAACATTAAAATTAACCCTTAAATTCTTACAGTACCTTTAAAGATACAACCTTAAAAAAAAAATTTTGAAATCTGAACAAATTTTAAAATTAAAAAATTCTGAGAAAATGTTGGGGTTGATAATATAATGGGAGTCGGTCATACACCCTTGACCGAGTCGGTCATACACCCTTGACTCACCCTTGGATGAGTTATAAAACTTTAGTTCTTGTATGGGAGCCTGCTTAGGGAGTGGTGTTAGGGTGTAGGTATATTTGGAGAAAATGTTGGGGGTTGAAAAAAATATTGGGGGGGGTTAGTTATACATTTGACTCCTCTAGGTGCATCCTTGGGACGGTTCGAGCGGCTGGAAAACATTTTTTAAAATTTTATTGTTGTGTGTGAACCCCTTAGGAAGTTTATATAGGGGGTAGGTATGATCAGAAAAAGTAATAGGGGTCGGTCTTACATTTTACCCCTCTATGGACGCAGTTGTGGGGCTTTTTGTCTCTTTTATTACCCCTTCACCACCATCTTTGGGCATCCATTTGCTTCCACCCCACCTCCCTTATTTATTATCTCATGCATTTGGGGTTCTAGCATATAAAAGTCTTGTGACTGAGGATCTCCATACAACACTATAACACCCATATTGATGACTAGCTCCATATATTGAACTAAAGTAACTGGAAAATTTACTTTTAAAAAATGTAAACTTCTGGTTTTTTATTAAAAAGATAAATAAATAATAAATGAATTCATTTGTTTATATTTATTAGCACTCTAGAGTGTACACTAAAAAAATTAGTAAAGTCAGCCAAAAAGCCTGCAGTGTCAGAAAATGCTTAGTTAGAGAAGGGGTGAAAAGTCCCTAAAAATAGAAAAAGTGGTTTGCGGAAAATCAATGAGCTGATTGTTAGAAAATAATTGATCAATTTATCAATTATTTTGCTAACCCTTAGTTATTATGAAAAAAGGACAACTTACATTTCAGTAAATACAACTAACATTGTCATTTGTTTTTTACTGTTCAAAAAATGAACCACAATGGTAGTAAAAATGAACCACATATGCAGTAAAAAATAAGCAAACAATTATTTGCTTTATTTTATTAAATAAAAAAAAACTACTGTAACAAATAAATGTAAAATCATAATACAGCAATTTGATGTGGTTTGTTTTTTTAAATAAACTACAATTGTAGTCAAACTTAATTTTCTTCTACAAATGACTGTTTTTTTCACTCAAACAACTACAAATATTTACAGCAGAAGTTTTCTGAGTGCATGAATATGTAACCAACTGAAATTAAATAGGCATTTTTGCTGATTTTGTTAGTTATGTAAGTCTAAAAAACTAATAAAAAGTCTGATACATGTATATTTTTGGAAAATAGTGAAATACTTTTATTCAGGGGCCGAAAATAACAGTTATTTTAGAATTTTTAAAACAATGCATTAATTTATATATTTTTTTTTTTTTAAAAGCTCATCATAATGTGAGGAATACAGATAAATATAATCTTTTTAATAAAAAATTATATCAAACTTGTAAAAAAGACGAATTACGGTCTTAGTTAACTTCCCCTTTACATCTTGTTTTTAAATAAAACAAAACAAGTGTACAAATAAAAGTCAGAATAAAAACAAAAAGCGTGTATTGTATATCTACCAAAGGTAGAGCTTGCACATAATAAACAAGTTTTCAAATATTTTTGATCAATGGTGATAATCTTTAACTTCGAACTCATATATAAGTTCTCATTTAGTGGGATAACTAGGTTATATGAATGTTTGATGTTGGCATAGGATTGTCACCTCTTTCAATACGTGTTCTGATGATGGGAACCTAGAAAATTCCGGAAATAGATCTATCAACAAATTCCTCAAAATTGTCAATTAATAAATTTGAAAACAAAAACTCTATAAATTATTTGTTAGGACAATATCCTAATAAAGAAATATAGAGTATGGCCTCGAACTTGAATAATTTTCATTTTCATTGCACAATTAAAGGTCGAAAAAACATAGTTTTTATTTTTAATAAAAATCATATCAAACTTATAATCTTCATAACTATTTTTAATTGCCATCAATTTAAAAATAATACAGAAAAAAGTTGCTTAAAAATAAAAATCAAAAATAACTTTTATTTTGGACCAAAAAAAAAATAAAAATCATAAAATAGCTCGAAAAAATAAAAGTCAAAAAATAACTTTTTGCATTTGAATGTTATGATGAAGGTATAAGGTTCCTCGTTTTAATTTATAAAAACGCAATTTTAACAAAAAAAATTTTTTTGAGTGTATCAATGGAACAATTTAGAAAAACTATAGTGTCTTACTTTGTCTAATTTTAAGAGAAGTTACGAGCCCATAGTTGTTAAAAACTTTGTGTATTGCACTAAAATTAAGCAAAAACTGGTTTTATATAAGTTTGATCCTTAACATATAATATCGTTAGCACTCGAATTTTACGAACGATCCCAGTTACGAATTTTCCGAGTAGTGAGAATTGTAAGCCAAAGAGTGACACAGAGTTTGCTTCAACTTACTTTGTATTGTACAATGTACAATACGTATGTACACAGTCAGAGAGAAAGTAAGTTGAATGTGGTATAGAATTGTGTGTAACACACTTTCTCATTGTACAAAGTATCCTAGGCGTAGACGCTGTTGCTTACTTTTTAATGTACAAAGTGTGTGATGGTGGGCTGCCAATAGAAAACAAGAAGAAGAACAAGAAAAACTTCGAAAGTGTTTATAGTTTTGAGGTAAAAAGCACGCGTTGTTTTACAAAATTAATTTTTTATTAATTATTACTAAAAAAAAAGTATAAAGATGTTGGAAGGATTTAGTAAGCGTCATTTACGACGTTTGGCAGCTCGGGAAAGAAAAGAAATGACTTTGTCTAGTGATTTTATTGATAGAGAAGTCGAGGGAAACCAATAAAAGTGTTGAAGTATTAAATATTGGAGCAACATCGTCTACGGACAATTTTGAAGGCACAGATATTGAAATGCCTTTAATAAGAGAAACTCAAAAGCCTGCATTGAAGGATGTATTGGCCGACTGGTATCTAGAATGAAGGCCCTAAATATAAAAACATAAATTGCGCATATACTCATATTTTCTTTTTTTGTTTTTAATTCATGGAAAATGTGTACATAAATATGTATTCTTGTCTATTGTACTGTATAAAAATGTTTAAGTTTTATTATATTAATTCATAAAACAATAAAAATAATAAGTGAAGTACCAACAAGTGGAAGCATTAAAGTCCGATGTGCCGAATTTGGTATAAAAAAGATTAAATTCGGCTGTGACGAATTTTTGGATACCCTCCATCTCGGTGTTTTCATTAACCAGGGAAAGTGGAAACAATATTAATATCTATATTCTTTGTAAAAATAACAAAAATAATGTTGTTTTTATAAGTAAAACAAAATATGACTGATTGATTAATGTATTTGGGATGTTACAAAAGAAAAATGTTTAATTAAAGTTTACTAAAATGAATCTGAAATTCTGCATGCTTATAACAACACATGTGTTTATACTATACATCACATAAGTAAAACGGAAAGTGTGATGAAACTAAGTTTGTCAAAAATTATAAAAGAAAATCTTTCGAGTGTTTAGGGTGTTTTCGAGACACAAAAAATTAAAGAAACTGATATTTCAAATTATTGTTTTTCAGCTCAGTTGCTTGTGCAATTCTCGTTTACGACTCCTAGAATAAGAACCCTAAGAAATTTTCCCAAAATTCGATTGGTTTTTACACATCAATACTTTAATTTAGATTATTTTTGTATGTATCAAATAAAAATTAGGGCTTTTAAGGAAAACAAATGCATATAATCAAAAGATTTTAAGATGAAGTATGCACCTTATATGTTTTAAATAAAAAAGTTCTGAAAGTGAATGTCCTTTAAATTTAATGGTGTTTTTAATAAATGTAATTAGAGTGTAAGAGTTTCCTTGCAAAATTATTAAAGGTTGAGAATGAGAATAAGTAAAAATAGTGTACGAAAAAAAGTTATGAATTTACATTGTTGGATTCGGGGATTTTGTTCCTGGATATTTTTTAGATCTGATAACGATTTATGTGTCTGGCAACTCCGGTTAATGCAGTCGAATAAATAAAGAATTTTAACTAAACTATTTTGTTCTACCTTTTTTCTAATTGGTGATTTTTTTGATTTGTTGGGGTTAACAAAAAAAGGTATATGGCAAGCCTGGTATATGGAAAACAAAAGCATACTTTATAAATTAGCTTAACAATTTTTCGAGAGCTTCTCGCATTTGCACTCATAACCAGTGTTGCCAGGTTTGCGAAGCATAAAAACGACAAATTTTCTAGAAAAAATCGTCAAAATCGTCATCATATTTTGAAAAATCGTCCAAATAAAATATATTTGTTAGAAGAGGGATAAAGTTTTAATAAAAAATAAAATACAATAATGTTATTCACATTTCAAATGTTAACGTGTTATCGTTGTAATATAACACGATTTTTGACATTTCTCTTTGGTTTAAACTTCGAAAATCATTATATTTTACAACGATATTCATATTTATAAAATGTTGAAACAGTTTGCCCCAGTAGGCTAGTTGGTAGCGTGCTGGCTTATCAGTGCGGGGGTCGTGGGTTCGATTCCCACCAGAGGCTCTGATCTGTTTTCGCTACAACGCGCCGAAGGCCATAGTAGCTAGTGCTCGGTTAGGGTAATAGTAAATAACTTGTAAATTTATGATTATTAATTAATAAAATAACAAAAATATAATGTTGAAAGATCAAATAAATACAACTTTAAATCAAACAAATTTTACCACTTGAACTGTTAATCACTTATATCTGCATAATTCTGTGAACAACATTTCAGTGGCACAACTTTTTAAATATTAAATTCTTTTTTAAATTTGGAAATTCTTTAACAATAAGTCTGTTCGATTACTTTTCCTGTAAAGTTCAGTAAAAACTACTCAGTAACAAAATTACAAATAGTAAGACAAATTTACAAAAAAGTAAACGAACAGAAACTTTGTAGGAATTATTAAATTAGATAAAATAGCTTGTTTTAAATATTAAAAAAAAATCAACTGGTCATTATGGAAAAGGAAAAAGTTAATTGAAATTATCGACCAAAAATAATTTTAATGTTTTTTAACTTCTTCCATAGTTAATTATTTAATAATTTTCACTTTCAATCCATAAACAATTAAAATTTAATTTAATTTTTGTTTTTGTTTACTAAATATACAAGCATATTTTTAATTTTTTATTCATATGTTTTTTTCATTTTACAAATTCTTTCTGGCAAAAATGTATCCAGTAAAAACTTGTAAGTTCTTTGGCATTAAACTGTCACTTTACTCTCTCTTTTTACCAGTTTTTACTGCGTATTTGTCTAAACGAACACCTTCCAGTAAAAACTTGTACAAATTTTTGTGTTATCGAACAAACTTAATGTTATATTTTTTAATTATTAAATTTTGGCACTTTATTTATATTATTAGGCCTGTTTTTTAAGCACCGGATTTATTTTTGGATTTATTTTGTTTCATTTAAAGTTGTATATATATCATCTTTCAACATGAAATATATTCGGGCTAGAGATCTGTTTGTTTCGCAAAAAAAGTCCATGCCGTGTGTTTTAACATGAAAATTTTTTTATTTTTATTTAAATCTAACTCCAATTAAATTTTATAAAAATTTAAAAAATGTTCTAAACATATAAACACAGAAACTAAATTAAGCTAAACCCGTAATGAATTTATAAAAAAATAAATGCGGTTTGGATTAAGTTTTATTCAATTCTAGGATTTTCATTTTTGCAAAATTGTATTTCACATCATATTAGCATATAAAAGCTAGCTATTGATCAAAAAACAATGTTTTTGGTTTCAATTTTTAACGAAATAATATAAATTTAATAATCGAGCCGGCGATTTTATGAGAATGATAAATAATTAGATCTTGCTGACATATTAAATTATTGTCAAAAAATCGTCATTTTGGAAGCAAAAGTCGTCAAATAGTCATTTAGTTATTTTGGGTATTAAATATCATCAAAATGACGACAAATCGTCAAACCTGGCAACTCTGCATGCGATTGCTACTAATTCATACGTACATACATACTGTATATAAAACAAAAAAACAACAACAATATTTTGTGGGTTTTTTTTTTTGTTTTTAAGTGTTGATCATGACCATGGATGGTAACCGATTCTATGTGGTTATTGGTCGTAGTAACGCTATTTTCTATAATTTCGGTAACGGTATTTTAGGGGAAACTATACTTCAGTTATTTCGGTAACGGGATTTTAGCGCTAACGGTATTTTAGCGTTAACGGTATTTTATTTATTACGCTAACGGTATTTTAGCGGTAACGATATTTTAGATATTTCGGTAACTTTATTTTAGGGAAAAAGATTTTTCAATTATTTTGGTAACGGCATTTTAAGGATAACGTTATTTTAGTTATTCAGGTAATGTTAATGCACACCACAATTTTTAACCGCATTATGCCCGAGTTTAAATGACTGTCTAGTTTATGATCATACTTTGGGAAAATATATCTATTTACAGAAGTTTTTTTGTTCAGATCTTGTTAGATTATTTCGGTAACGGTATTTTAAGGTAACGGTATTTTACGGATAACGGTATTTCAAGAATATCGGTAACGGCATTTAAGCGATAACGATAGTCAGTTGAAAGGTGTTAGAATCGTGGACTGTATTTCAGCGATATTGACAGCCATCCCTGCTTGCGTATATTCTTGTGTATAAGCATTGAATGTACATACGTATGTATGTATGTATGATGAAATAAATAGTATAATTTAAAATTTGCTTCAAAATTTTTAGAGGTCTTCCCACATTTTCACTCATAACTTTTGAATGCGTTAACCGATTTTGATCATTTTCACTAGAAAACTGCTCATGATATCAACAAACAATTTGACTGAAAATTAGCAGTACCTCTTCTGTATTGTCGGAGTATTTTGTGTTTCCACAGACAGACGGACGGACAGACGGACAGACGGACATGGCTATATCGACTTCTCTATTCATGCTGATCAAGAATATATATAGTTTATGGGGTCCCAGAATTTTTTTAAAAGAATTACAAATATTTGACAAAGTGAATATACCCTCCTGCACTATGGGATGGAGGGTTTAAAAATACTTTTTTTTTATTTATATTAAATAGTATGGTACTTGTTTTAATCTGTTAAATGCCTCTTATAACTCTTAAACTCTTACATTTCAAAATTTTTATATCAAAATTTTGAAATTTAAAGAGTTTATGAGATATAAGAGGGATTTAATAGCTTGAACGAGTACCTGTAAAAAAGTGGGTATATCTAACGTTTTCCTTATGGTGTATTTAATGTACACTTCCATATACTCAGTATATGAACAGATACTTTATGTTAACTACAGCACCGTATACTAAGTATATGAGAAAATACTTCATTTTAATTACAAAACCAAACACAAAGTACATGGAATTGTATGAAGAACGGATACTTTCTCGTATACTTTGTGGGTTGGTGGTAATCAATGAAAAAGCGGCCATGTTATTCTAAAAGTAAGCCTAAAACGTATATAGAGTTCCGAGGACTCTGTACACACAAAGTATGCTATACGTATTTAAGTACGTAGAACAAACGTTCGTTACTGGGATATATTAAATCAAAGCTAAAGCTTAGGATCTCCCACAAAAAAAACCGGTTTGAAATATGTCGACTCCGGCAAAATTTTTGACCGCCTTCTCTGACAATGTACGACTGTACGCCGTCTTAAAAACTAATGGTTTGTTTACAAACAATTGTGGTTTAAATTAAATTTCACAAACAGGTTTACCAACTATTAGCACGAACAAATTAGTTCAAGTACGGAAGAAACTCGTTCTTGTGGTAAAAGGAGACAACTACTAACTTTAGCTAATTTAAATGACAACACCATAAAATATTTGTTTAATTCAATTGTAATCCGTTTAGCAGACTATTTTATTTTATTATACACTCAAGGAAATATATATACAGCTAATACTAAATAGCGAAGGATTAAAGACAAAATTATAATGTGGCAATATTTAGTTAAGTACCACTACTGGTATTTTATTTTTATTGTAATTGTTCATAAAACTACTAGCGGTTTGTTTTCAAATTATACACTCACAATATTTTAACAGTAACTGATTGTACTTTATTTAAAAAGTAATCAGTAAACTTAGTTTTTTAAGGAATATACATTTAAACTACAAAGAAATATTTTTAAGCTTTTTTACCATTTATTAAAAATTAAAATTCCATTAACAACTGTTTTTCTGTAGCAGTTATTATTTTCATTAATTCATTTTATTTCTACAAAAAAACCTTTATTTGCACCAAAATGTTAATGATAGCAAAAAAAAAACAGAAAAACTGTTGTTTTCACTAATTAAGGAGTTAAATTTTCATAGTTAATTTATTTATTTTTTTTTTTTATTTTATTAATTAATAATCATATAATTACAAATTATATACTATTACCCTAACCGAGCACTAGCTACTATGGCTTTCGGCGCGTTGTAGCGAAAACAGACCAGTGCCTCTGGTGGGAATCGAACCCACGACCCCCGCACTGATAAGCCAGCACGCTACCAACTAGCCTACCGGGGCGCACTTAATTTATTTATTTTTATGGATTTGGGAGTTTTTTTTAAATTTTTTATTTTAACGGATTTTGAGTTTTTAATAGTTACAAGAAATTAAAAATACATTTTATTCTAAAGAAAAGTGAGTAGACCGATATTAAATTAATTCATGTCGTCAATGTAAAAATATGAAGATTTTTATATTTTGTAAGGTATTGTAAATTATTTTTATAAGAATCACGCAAAAATGTTTAAGATTTTCATTAAATATATTAACTGAAGTATAATTTTTTGTGCAATTTTTTATAGTTTTTTTTTTTCAGTCTACGAATATTTAGCAAAATTTTAATTTTTAATCAAGTAAGTGTTAGCAAAACTTTTTGCTAAATCTCCCAATTTGTTTACTATCTTTTTTATGAGTGTATGTAAAACAATTTTCAAAAGGTTAACCACGCGGTGTTGTATGATAATCCAAATTTATTGAATTTGTAATGTTTTTCCCTTTTTATAACCTCAACCTAAATATATTTAAAATTGAATAAATGCATTTTAATTATAATATTTTATTAACTTCAACTGGCTCTGTGACATTAATAACACTCCACTAAATTATTGTAAATTACTTTAATTCAAGATATTAACTTAAAATTCCGTTTCTTCAGAGATCCATTAGGATCTAATTAGATTATATTTAGGTATAAGTAAGTATAAAGTTCATATATGCTTTGTTTTTTTTTTTTTTTTTTTTACTCGGGGTTTTATTTTACGCATTTATTCACAATTCCACATTAAAAAAAAGACACACACACACACCTTGTTGTATAAATTATATTCAAATTCCTTTACATTATGACTATTTGGAAATAGTCCAGACATTCCCGTTATGACAATTTCATGCGTATTGCTTTCATTATTGTCTTTATTCAACATTTTGAATCAATTAAAATGGTATTCACTGTATATTAATATTATTGTAGCAAAGCTCTAGAAAAACTGCTGGTGAGTTTTTTGTATGTTTTCTTTTTATAGCAAAAACTTAATTTTGGTATAATTTTATGCATTGTATTTAATATTCTTTTTAATGTACAGAGTGTTCTAGGAAAAAGTTTACGCAAATATTATATCATCATAGTTGGGTAATAAGTTCGTTCTACGCTAGGGTGTCCCGACAAAACACAACTTTAGTAATATACAAAACTTGCCAGTATGGGTTCCTCTAGACTTAATGAATTCGTTGGCATGAGGGGGGGAGGGGGCCACCTAGATGGCCCGATTTCTAAGGTTGCGGACAGAGTGTCGCCGGAGTGGATCTTTGATAGATATTTTGATGTGTTATTGTTTGACAGAGACATGTGGACCAATCAATCCTGGGAACCCGAAGATGGTTCTCAGGTGTGGTTCACTGATGGCTCTAAGCAGTCGAATGGGAACACGGGTGCGGGCGTCTTTGGACCGGCTTCCAGCGTGCTTTACCGATGGGAAAATATCCGTCCATTTTTCAGGCGGAGATTTGGGCGATCTGTGTCTGTACAGGGGAATGCCTGCGAAGGGGAACTCGCAGATCTCGCATCTACATTCTTTCTGATAGTCAGGCTGCACTGATGGCCTTAATGGCTTATAAGGTGTCGTCCGGGTTGGTCATGGAATGCATTCAGATTCTCAATAGGCTCGGTAGGGGCAACTCTCTAACCTTGGGGTGGATTCCTGGTCATGAGGGGCATGAGGGCAACGAGAGGGCAGATTGTCTTGACAACCGCGGGGCCCGAAGGCCCTTTATTGGTCCTGAACCATTCTGTGGAATACCTGCGGGGTATGTTAGGGAAAGGCTCAGGGTATGGAGAGAGTCTGAATTCTCTGGTTACTGGGAAACTCTCCTGGTCAGCGCCAGGCTAAAAGATTGATCTCTTTTTCCAGTAGGGGGTCTAGGCGACTCTTGTCGCTTGAAAGGGGGGGGGGGGGTTTGAGGACCCTGGCGTCGTACTTAACTGGACACTGTAATCTCAGATACCATCTGCACAAGAAATTTCAATCGGACACGGATATGTGTAGGTTTTGTGAGATGGTGTCTGAGACCTCGGAGCATGTTCTCTGCGAATGTCCCAGGCTTTGTGATAGGAGACTTAGGTTTCTAGGTGATCGCTTCATTTCGCCTTCCGACATCACGAACATTTTGCCTAATAGGTTAATTGGCTTTATAGGTAGCTTGAATCTGTAGGTAACTTTAGGCAGCACAAAAGACCTACATTGGTCGCGGTGCATAGTGCCTTCTGATCTAATCTAATATACATACATAAACATAATTACAAATGATTTTTGCTATTTTTACTAATTCCGATTGAAAAAGTTCAGTTATAGGTATATATAGTCATATATAAAAAAAAAAAAATAAAACCCATGTGATCTCATTTAATATAATTTGATCAAGTTGTATATAATTTGATACAATTTGATCTTCACATTCCAAATAATATAAAAAAAATTAAATTTAAATCAAGGAATTGGAAAATTAGACATGATTTCATTTTGACTTGTACACTGAGTTTCATAGCTATAGCGCTAATTTGTTTTCCAATAATTTCTTAAACAACTGAACCCATCCCTTAAGTGTCTTCAGAATATGAACTCATCTCTGTCTGAGCTTTCGATACACGCAACATAGAAATTTGGTATTGTACGTTGTAGTTTTTGGTTTGATTATTAACTGCTGTATTCATAAGTTTAAGTTGCAGATTCGATGTGAGCTACACGCAACGAGTTCGCAGTTCTTTGGTTTCCGTGAAACCATTCATAAGCCTTTTGAACATCCGCTTTCAAACAGAAATTGTAACAACCTTGTTTTTGTAAAAATTAAATTAAATTTTCGAGTTAATACGCATTATAAAACATTACAAAAAGTTGAAATAGAATAATTAAAAATAATTGGAAAAGAATAATATAACTGAAATCAAATGAAAAAAAATAAGATTTTGCACTAAATAAAAAAAAAAAATCCAATATTAAAAGCAATTATTCATGAGATGAGCTGAGTTTGTTCTTCGTTTAAGAAAGAGTGTTATGAAAAAGAAATCCTTATTCAGGGGGACATTCAGTGTCTGAATTTTGCTTATGAACACCGCATTAAGTCATTTAGTGTTATAACGTCATTTTAAGAAAATTTTAAAAATTTGTAGAAAATTTTTCATAAATTCAAACAAATTTAAGAAGAGACTTGATTTTTTTTAACAATCCTACTTATTAGATTGAAGACAAATAACTTTGATAAAAAAACAGTTAATTTCTGGAGATATATATCTGATATTATGTTTTTTTCGGCTAAATTCAATTCGATTCTTTTTTGTTATAAAGCTATTTAATTGCTTATTTTAAGATTTTCTGACTTTAAGCGTTTTTTTTTTTTTTACTTATGTATAAAATATTTTCTATTCTACTGTACTTTGCTATGTTTATACTTTTGCTTTTTTACAATTTTCTTTAGCTTAAATACATTGAATTTTGTTTTTTTGTGTTCTCTGATAATTATATTTAAAAGTGATAGATATTTTTTTGTGAATTTCTACAACCTACAAAAGTGATCGAATTTTTCTTTTTTAATTTTTACGCGTATATTCGCATAGAATTATGTGATCAAATATATAATTATAATATAAAAATTATAGAATTTGTTTGGCTTTTCTCTTTTAATATGTACTTATATATAATTATACATGGAAGTATATATGGTCTAATATATAGCCATTATAATATGATGAGATAAAAAGATCAACTTATATATAACATAAGATATAATGATATAGCGCCAATATTATAAATGTTGGTAAAAAAAGGTACGAGATGTAAGTATATATTGTTACAAATGGTCACATATACAGTAATATACCACTATATCAAGCGATATACGACTATATATACAACTTTTTCTCGTCGGAATATTACAAACAACTTTTCAAAACTTATAACTGGCCGATGAAAAGAGTTTATATATACTCATATACAACTTGACATCATTATATATGCTTACATGTGTGACAATATATTACGATATATGTTCATAAATTATACTTAGTTTATGCAAATTTTTAATATGGCATATTATATCGTTATTTATTATTGTATCGTATGTTATATATTAGCATATATTGTATATCATATCTATCATATATATATATATATATATATATGTATGCACAGCGCATAGTCCAGAGACCATTTATTCGTTCCCCCGCATAGTTTATGGGACATTTCCTACTTTGGGGACTGTCCCCAAAATTTTCGCGCCTTTTCATACATCTAGCGTTTAAGATGAGGACAATTTTTCTATACACCGACATATTCCGGCCACAATTTGGCCATGTCCCTAAAGTATGCGCTACGCATACATAAAGATATATATATGTATGCGTAGCGCATACTTTAGGGGACAAGCCCAAAATTGTCGCTGAAATATGGCGGTTGTATAGAATAAATGTCCTCATCTCATACGCTAGATGTATGAAAAAGGCGCGAAAACTTTGGGGGACAGTTCCCCAAGGTAAGCAAATGTCCCTAATCTATGCGGGGGAAACGAATAAATGTCTCTAAAGTATGCGCTTGTGCATACATATATATATATATATATATATATATATATGACAATATATTCTACCATATATGATCATATGAAAGTGTATATGGTACAATTAATCAAAAGTAATTATGTCACTTTAATATATTATATATATGGCAACACATATCATCATATATAATTTTTTTTTTTTTTTTTTTGCAGTTTTTCTATTTTATTGAATCCTTCACTCAAATAATGTGAACTAACAATAAGTTTACAAATCTTAAAACTAACTCTTAATTATTATGTCCAGCCAGCAGTGCCAGGACAAATTTTTGACGATTCGATGGAGATAATCTATTGCTCCTTGTTAACGGACCAGATCCGCCGTGTCCCTCCTTCTAAGACGTTGGTGGCCATGATTATTAAATCAGGTTACGGGCTAATAAGTTGGGATGAGTTTCCAGTTTATTTAAATAAAGTTGACTGTCTCTAATTATTTCATCTTTGACCAGGGTTACATTTAAATCTTTATGTATGTTGCAATTTCTGACATACCAGGGTGAGTTTGTGATCATTCTTAAGAAACTTATTTTGCCTTCTTTGTATTTTTTCAATATTGACGCGGAGGCAGTACCCCAGAGCTGGATTCCATAGCACCATATGGGTTTCACGATAGAATTGTAGATGAGTAACTTGCAGTCCAGACGCAGTTTAGAGTTTCTGCCGGTTAGCCAAGAGATTTGGGCCGTTTTTAGTTTCATCTGGGTTAGTTTAGCATCTATATGAGTTTTTCCACGTGAGTCGACGGTCAAGGTCAATACCGAGATCTTTTACAGATGTGTGTTGAGGGTATATTCTGATTATTAATTTTGATGGGTGGACACGTCTCCCTTCTAAGCGTGAAAGTGATGTGGATACATTTCTGCTCATTCACTTTAATTTTCCACTTATCCAACCAAGCTTCCAATTGTGAAATGTGGGTCTGCAACATTCTAGGACGCTATGTTTGAGTCATCATGGACGCTTAAAATTGCGGTATCGTCAGCGAATGTTGACGTGTGGGTATTAATATCTAACGGCATGTCTGAAGTATAAAGGACATACAACAGAGGGCCCAAAATGCTGCCCTGTGGGGACACCGGCTGTATATCTTGGGGAGGGCTGACAAAGCTATTTTCAGCAAGAGTAAATTTAGATTCGTTAAATAGCGTTCAAGAAGCTTGTGAGTATTAGAAGGCAACAAACGTTTCATTTTAAAGAGTAATCCTTCGTGCCAAACTTTATCGAAAGCTTGTGAGACATCGATAATAGAGCAGAGCAGTATTTTTTTTCCTCGAAAGTTTTCTTACAGTAGAAACTATCCTATAAGCTTGTTCAATGGTGCTATGCTTTCTCCTGAAACCAAATTGGTGAGCTGGAATGGAGTTGTTTCGGTCAACAAAATAAACAGCTTTTCCATAAGCAATTTCTCGAAGAGCTTTGACAAGTTGGAATAAAAGACTAATAGGCCTATATGATTCTACTTTTGTGAGATTTTTGCCTGTCTTTGGTATCATTTTAACGAGAGAAACTTTCCACTCTGTAGGGAAGTATTCAAGGCGTAAAACAGCGTTAAAAATAAAAAAATTATTTTTATTCCTATGCTGGGGTAGCTCCATAAGCATCTTATTGCTGGTATTGTCAATACCAGGGGCTTTTTTGGGGTTTAGTTCACAAATAGCCTTTTCGATCTCTCTCATCTCAAACGATAATTGGGTATCTGTTTGGTACTGAGGAACAACAGGTGGCCAACACAGTTTACAGATCTTGTTATGTTTGGCGTGAATACTTTTTTTAATGTTCTATATAATAACATTTAATGATAAAAATCTATCACTTTTTATATTTTTTTAGAAACGTTTAGAATATGAATTTAATGCGAAAAAAAGAAAACTACGGTTTTTTGGTTTGTAATGATTATTAATATTTTTTTATTAAAGTACTAAAAAACAACGTTATAATTACACTGTGCTCGAATCGGACACTTTTTTTTGTAACAAACGGGGCACCCGGTGGGTAAACCTAATTCGAGTACGCTGAATCCTGTGGTGCTAACCGTTTTTTTAGGTTTAGCTCTTGTTTTAAAAGATAATTAAGATTGAAAATTATGGCTCCCTCCCATACAAAGTAAATATTTAATATCATATATCTACAGTACTATAATAGTCTTAGTCTTAGAAATTTGTGCACGGTGATTATTTGAGTAGTGTAATAGTCATGGGAAAAATGGGCGTGATCGGACCAGTGGGCGTGTCAGCTCCCATACAAGTAAATATTTAATATCATATATCTACAGTTCTATAATAGCCAGAGTCTTAGAAATTTGTACACGTTGATTATATTATGAATAGTCATGGGAAAAATTGGGCGGGATCATACCAGTGGGCGTGGCAGCTCCATACAAAGTGAATATTAAGCTCATATACAAAATTAATATTAATATTAAATATCTAGGGTTCTATATTAGCTATATAGCCTTCAAATTTTGTACGAGTCCATCAAATTTACAAATATTGGTAGTCGAATTTAAAATGGGCGGAATGCGATATTCACTTTTAGGTGACATTTGTTGGAATTTGCAAGAGGAAGATAATGATATAGAAGAATCAGGAAATGAAAATTGAAAAAATCATGAAAAATTTATTTATTAAAAAAAAAAAATTATAAATCACTTTAAAATTGTTGTAGTCAATTACATTTTGTTGCAAATAGTTTATTGTTGATGTTTGTTTCATAAAATGTTCTCAATTTCATACATTTAAATCAATAATGGTAAAAAAAACTTAAAAAAATTGTTTTTTTTAGGTACTTGGAACCATAATTTTCATCTTAATTATTTTTTAAACGAGAGCTAACCTAAAAAAACGGTTAGCACCACTGGATTCAGCGTACTTGAATTAGCTTTACCCGCCGGGTGCCCCGCTTGTTACGTTTTTGAACTAGCACAGTGTTATTAGACTTTATGCAGGGTTGGCCTTCATTACCTTTTCATACTAAAACAGGTACACTAAGACCGAAATAAAAATTTTAAAAAAGCGATTCCATTAAGGACAAGCGCGTTCTTGTTTCAACGGGCCTATTATATTATTTTACCGGTTTGATTTTAAAATATCTTGAACCAAAGTTTAAATAACGCTTTAATACAGAAAAAATCGATTTATAACGGTATTTCGTTTCGTTTATAAACAAAATTTAATTGGTTAAATTTGAAATAAACCCTTTGATATTAGAAGACGCCCACTATTTTAATAATAGTTTAAAAATTGTTTGCCAGCCATGATCTTAAGCCAATGAACATATAGACTAAAGAAGAGATTTTTTAATGCATATTTTTAGTAAAGGGTGAATTTATAGCAACTTTCCTTGTGGCAACCACTGTTTTTGGCTGCTCAGCTGTTTTCGTGTAACATGTTACTGTTAAACATGTTCAGTTTGGTCTATAATTTAACCATGAATCGTGTTTCATACGAACAACACTTGCACTTCTTCCATTTAATGGTCAGTTATGGCGACCCTTCTTTGGCGGCTATTCGGAATCTTAGGACTAAATTTCGCACCAAATTTACATTTATTGGACATTAAAAACACCAACATGCATACGCAGATTGCGGCCAGAGGAAAATATTGCAGCTTTATCCGGCAGGTGTTGTTGATGACCGTGAATTATCGATTTGCGCAGTTCGCAGCATTTGGACATCTGTTTCTCCACTACGTGGAAGGTATTTGGGTGTAAAACCTTTAAATACAGCTGACGTAAGAATTGAAGCCAAACGACCTACCCCAACGACTAAATTTGGTGAATGGGCGCTGGCAAAGTTGGAACGAAGATCACTCTTTTATCGAAAAATTGTGTTCCAGCGACGAAGCTCATTTCTGATTGAATGGATACGTGAACAACAAAAATGTTGTGTCAATTATACAAAACTTTTGCAAAGAATACATTATCAACACAAGTTACCTTTAAAATTTAATTAAATTGCTTAAAAAGCATGAACATTAATAAATTAAAAGTACCACCTGTTAACACATTTGTTACGAAACTCTCTTATTTTTTAGAAGAGCGTTGGAAAGGGCGTTTTTAAACAATGAAACACCCAACATGCGTAATGGATTGTAAATTTTAAAAATTAAATAGTTGCTTAGTTCCACTATAGGATCCTGTTTTGTGGTTAACGAAATAGTTGTTTTGCACAATCTGAAATTGCTGAAGTACTATATGGGGATATTTATCCTTCGTAAACAATATCGTATTGTTTAATAATACCGACCGTATAGGGGTTATTTTTAATTATTTTTTTCTTTTATTTCTGCTCTTGACAAAATCTGTAGGTCTTCTGCTTTAAAATTTGCGAACAAAGAATTTGATTTTCTTTCGCTGTAAATGGTTTTCTTTTGTTCTACCTAGTGTTTGAATTTTTTTTTTTGTTCCAACTTCAGGTTCATAAAGAAAAAAAATAAATTTTTCGATTTAACAATATTTTTACAAATTAATATTTATTAGCGTCCGACCGAACGATGCGATAAAAACAAAAAATGCCGAAGTTAAGCAATGAATTCAAACAAAATCAAATTAAATCGGCTCAACGAAAATGTTTACAATAAAATAAAATGTATCCTCATTGCTCTCTAGATAC
>CM037851.1:107446020-107466679 GCA_021234595.1 Delia radicum | reverse complement strand
TTTTTTTTAAAACAAAAAAATTTGCTATTTTCACGTAAAAAAAAATATTTTTTCCCTCAATTTTTTATTATAACTCCGAAACTACTGAGCCGATTGAAACGCAATATATTAACGGATTAAAGGCTATGTAAATTTCAGTTTTTCTAAATTTATTTGAATAATATCGGACTAATTTTTTTTTAGATATCATTAATTATGTGGAGAAACGTCTAAAAAAATTTATAATTTTACTTAAAAATTTTTAAAAAACAAACCTCTCCATAGAATTTCAAAATTGAACCATATTTGTACTACTGGGACCACAATACATCAAAATTGTATAGTGGTTTTCAAAGCCCCTAAAATTTTTTCAAAATTGTTGCCTTGTGTAATTGTACATGGCAAATATATATAAAATTTTTAATTATAATATAAATGAGTTTCGAAACTCAATGCAAAAAAAAGTACTTAAAGTACTAAAAAACATACTAGGGATTTTTTCATTAGCATTGAAATTGAACTAATGCTAATGCCAAAAAAATTTTCATTACCAGTTAATTGTAATGAATTTTTTTGTCATTAGCTTTTGTGCTACTAATGCTAATGATATCTCACTAATGCCTAAACAACTAATGGCACTTGAGCAAAAAAAAAGTAAATTGTAATCCGTTTCATTCTTGTGTTAAAGCAATTTTTACATAGGAATGGAACGGATATCGATAGGAATTGCAAAACTTTATACGAGAAACAAAAATGGTACGAGAAACTAGCTTTATATTATCCGACTAAGTCTATTTTTATTATCACGTAAAGAAGTAAAAAAACAAATAATACATATCTATCACTTAGGATCTCTCCCGCATTTATATTATAAAGGTGCTTACTTTTGTAGATACTGGCCATTTAAAAAAAATCGCCATTTTATAAAATGGCTAGTATCTCGAAAACTAAGCGAGGGTATCGCAATACATTGGTCCAAAATGGAACGATATGGAATGAAACGGGTAACGAGTGGAATCGGAACACTTAATACATTTGAATTATCGGAACGCCTTATATTAATTTCGTTTTGCAGAAATTTTGTCCGTTTTGCCCTATATCGCTTAGGTTCGGAGATACTGGCCATTTTAAAAAAATGGACATTTTTAAAATTGGCTAGTATCTCGAAAAATAGAAAATTCCGGATATATTTCTATTTGTTTGCAAAACTTAGCATGTTCCGATAACTGAAATGTATTAAGTGTTCCGATTTCAGTCGCTCCCCGTTTCTTTCCATATCGTTACATTTTTGGACCAATGTTTCATTATATTATCGGGCACAATGTGGCTGTTTTATAAAAAATTAATATCTAGGAATCTTTCCCGGACATAGCCTATTTGTCTTATGAGGGTTACTTAATTCTCCTGTCAAGCCCTGATTTCATTGATATTCACCATTAGTTTTCGAAAATCTTATTTGTCAACTTAACCTTCTAACTGGCAAATATTGTTTTGCACCGAAATGCATACCATGTGCTCCACTCGAAAAACAAATAATAAGTTCTTCAACAAAATTGTTTATACGTTGCCTAATTTAGGGCGATATGAGCCAAAATATTTTAGGGTGCATTTTGGAACTGCAACGCTTTGCTATTAGTACTTAATGTCTCCTTTCTGAAAAATTGCATAAAAATCCGTCTATTAGTTAAAAAGTTAAGACGATGTCTTTTAGAGCAAACCTGATAAAATCCTGTGAGTCCTTAGACTAAAGTAAGGACTTATTTTAAAGATAAAGCTTCAATCTTACTTATATTTTATTATAAAGAGTTTTTAGTCAACTTAATTGGTTTTTTTTAGATTTTGAAAACTATTTTTTTTTAAATAATTAGTTTTTAAAACTTTACGAAATTTTAATTTTTAATCTTTCTCGCTTCCAAACCGTGGACAGCATACGAAAGATTTCTTAGCAAAATATTTAGCAAATTAGTTTTCTATCGGAATATACTAATTTCTAAGTATAAAACGCTCATTTGACGCATTTGTGGTAAATTTTATGAAGACTGCCCTGAGGCAGCCTTACCCGTTAGAGGGTTAATTTGTTTCCTTTAATTAATGCAATGAATGATAAATTTAATTAAAAAAATGCTAATGAAAATATTTACTTTACATCAAAGAAATCGTAATGAATCATTTATTAATTAGTCCATTCAATTAATTAGTCCCATGTATGTTTAAAAAACAACGTTACTTCACGACCGAAATGAAAAATTTTAAAAAAGTGATTCCATTAACGACATATGTGTTCTTGTATAACCGGTCCTATTTTGATATTTTGCCGGTTTTATTTCTGAAATATCTTAAACCAAAGTTAAAATATCGCTAAAATACCAAAAAATCGATTTATTGCGGTGTTTTGTTTATATAACAAAATTTAATTTGTAAAATTTTTAAATAAGCCCTTTGATATTGGAAGACGCCACTATTGGAATAATAGTTTAAAAATTTTCATATCGGTATTGAGATAGGCGTGGCAGGCAACTACCGTTACAACGAAAAGCTATTGTTTGCCATCCATGATCTTAAGCCAACGAACATATAGACTTAAGACGAACCAATGTTCTCAACATCTGTTGGTTTTAAGAGAAACAGTTTTTAGAGATTTTTTAATGCATACTTTTTAGTATACACAAATAAAATTTTGTGTTAATTATACAAAACTTATGCAGAGAATACATTAAACAACACAAGTTACCTTTAAAATTTAATTAAAATTGCTTAAAAGCATGAAAATTAATTAATTAAAAGTACCACTGCTAACACATTTGTTACGAAACTCTCTTATTTTTTAGAAGAGCGTTGGAAAGGGCTTTTTTTAATAAATGAAATACCCAACCTGTATAACATGCGTAATGGATTGTAAATTTTAAAAATTAAATAGTTGCTTAGTTTCACTATAGGTAATATACTGTGACTGATCCAGTTTGTGGCTAACGAAATAGTTGTTTTAAACTATGTGAAATTGCTGAAGTACTAATGCCCGTAATTTCAAGCAATATTTACCTACCGGTGCTTAGATACCTACCCGATTTTGTTCGTGTATACGGGTAGATATCTAAGCACCGGTAGGTATCTATTGCTTGAAATTACGGGCATAAATAGGGAGATTTATCCTTCATAAACAACATATCGTATTCATCCATAATACCGACCTTTTAGTTGTTAATATTTGTTTGCTATTATTTCTGCTCTTGACTAAATCTGTAGGTCTTCTACTTTAAAATTTTGCGTACAAAGAATTTGATTTTCTTAATCGGTAAATGTTGTTGTTTTTTTTTGTTTATCTAGCGTTTTAAATTTATTATATGTTCCAACTTCAGGTTCATAAAATGCATACATATGTATTTATATATAACAATATTTTTTTAAATTAATATTTATTAGTGTCCGACCGAACAGTTCGGCCAGAAAATGCATTTGTTCGGTATTTTATAGCATAATAGACAAATTTGACGAATGTAAATTAAAAAAAAAAATCAGAAGTTAAGCAATAAATTCAATGTTCGGTCTCCGAAAGTTCGGCCAAATCGAAAATAGTTCGGCGGCGCTGAACTTTTAACTTTATATCTTAACTTATACTTTTTCCTCAAATTTTATACACAAAATCGAATTACATTGGCTCAACAAACATGTTTTCAATGCGAAAATGTATCCTCATTGCCATAAAAACCGACCATGTATAGTTTTTTGGTCCAACTGTTCGCTCGGACACTAATATTTATATTTGTTACGAGTATAAATGAATTACAAGCAGCAGGTCTCTAGTACTGGTCTCTAATACACTAAAAATTTGAATTAAAAAACTTATTCGATAAAATTGCATCAAATTATATACATTTGATCTTATTTGAAAGACCAATTTTTCGGATCGAACTATATGAGATTAGATCCAATGAGATACCATGAGACAAGCTTATGTATGTAATTTTTCGGATCAGATGTGATGTTAAGTTATGATTATATCGGAACTTTTTCGTCGGGTGTTTTTAAGAGTGTGATAACTGCAAGTAAAGAAATTTCAATAAAATGCAGCGCGGGTTAATATCTAATTGGCAGAAAAATAAACCATTTACATATGGCAGTCACAAATTTTGCAAATAATCCGAGTGCTTATGGTAAAAATATAACAGGCGGACCGAAAAAAGCTTTCTGATCGGGACCTGCGTAAAATAATCACAAAATAGTCAACTGTACCAGCAACCCAATGAAGAGTCTCAGAATGTAAGGTAAATGTATTCAAATCCACCATAAGTAGTTTCTTAAAGAATGTCTGTGCCAAGGTTATTACCCCGCCACAAAACTGCTCGACTTGAATTCGCTAAAAGTAAAAGTGCAAAAAGTTACTTTGTAAAAAATTTAAAATATAAAAGTATTTTTAAGTACCAACCAACCAACTTCTTGCCAAAAACAAACTAAAAAAAAGCAGTACCTCTTCCAAAAAAGTACTGTTTTTCAAAAAAAAAGTATCTTTTTCAAAAAACGCCATTTAAAAAAGTAAAGTTTTTCAAAAAAAAGTACCTTTTCCAAACATGTACCCTTTGTGAAAAAGTACCCCTTTTATAGAAAACAGTACCAAAGTATGAAAAATAAGTGACATTATTTAGGCTGTAGTAGTTTGTGAGATATTAGCGATTTTAAAATCTAGAAAAGCTAAGTCAAATTTTATTTTAGCGACAAGGTTTTAGGGGTGCATTAACACCGATAGGGCAAACATTTCAACCATTTTGCTCTATCTTGGCTAGTTTTTAAGTTAGAGTCAATAAACCACTGTGATTTTTGAAAAACATTTGTTCCACAACCTGGGTGGAGGTTTATAAATCTTCGTTGAATTTACGTCTATATTATTTCCTGAGAGTTTAAGCATATTTGAAAAACTGTATAAAAACACCGCATTTTATACGCCCTTAATGGGCGGAGGTCTATAATTCTTAGTCCAATTTATGCTGTAGACTGTTTCCTGTAAGCACATTCGGAGCTACGGTATGAAAACGTCGTACTACTACCCGAAAAGACCGTGGCATTTTCATGTAAATGTATGGAAAATATAGAACTTTCTGAATTCCACTGTGATTGTTAAAAGGTTTTTGTTCCAGATCTCAACAAACTAAGCCGCTCTTCTACTTTAATCGATCTTCGACAATTTCGTTCACTCTTTCGTCAGATCGTTTGTTTGATCAAATTTAAGCGAATTTTGTATTTTATATTTCGTCTTTATTCTCGACGAAAAAGTTCCGATATAATCATATAGAATTATATATAGTATCACATATAACTAAACATCAAATCTCATCTGATCCGAAAAATGGTATGCATAGCTGATCTCTAGGTATCCCATCGGATGTAATCTCCTATAATTTTATCTAATACGTTTTTTATTAAAACTTATTAATTCAATTAAGTACTAAAGGGTCCGCCAAATAACTTTTTTTTTTGAAAATGCTATAAAAAAAAACTACTGAATATTTTCTCAAATTTCTTTTTTTATTTGAAGTACAATCCTTCCGGTTAATAATGGAAAATAATTTCATTCAAATGGCTGCCTCGGCTGGCCATGCAGTAGCCTACACGATCGGTCCAATTTTTAAGCACATTATCGATTGTGTGCAGCTGTATTTCACCAATGGCTTCACGAATATTGTCCTTTAAAGCGTCAATTGTCTCTAGCTTGTTGGCGTAACACTTATTTTTGAGGGCACCCCACAAATAATAGTCCAACGGTGTCAAATCGCAGCTCCGAGGTGGCCAAACGACATCAGCTCTGCGGCTGATAATGCGATCTTCAAAAACAGGGCGCAAATCATCGAGTGCAGCTTCGGTTGTGTGGCACGTAGCGCCGTCCTGTTGAAACCAAATGTTGCCAATATCCTCCTCTTCAATTTTTGGGAACAAAAATTCGTTCAACATGGCCCGATAACGATCGCCATTGACTGTAACGGCCACTCCTTGCTCATTACCATGATTTTCAAAGTAATGTCGCAATATTTCCCAGCGTTGTTCAAGCGTATACACAACCATATTCGTTCAGCGAAAGGATAAAACTAATTATCTGTCAAATCAGACATGACCTAAGTGTTACCATTCACGAAATAAGCACTAGTTGAAAAAAAACGTTAGATGGCGGACCCTTTACTTGTAATTCATTTATAACACATGTAAATATAAGTGTCCGACCTAACAGTTCGGCTAAAAAACTATACTTGGTGGTTTTTTTTGGTATCTAGAGGCAATGAGGATACATTTTATTTTATTGTAAACATTTTCGTTGAGCCGATTTAATTTGATTTTGTTTGAATTCATTGCTTAACTTCGGCATTTTTTGTTTTTTATCGCATCGTTCGGTCGGACGCTAATAAATATTAATTTGTAAAAATGTTGTTAAATTGAAAAATTTATTTTTTTTTTCTTTTATGAACCTGAAGTTGGAACAAAAAAAATTCAAAACATAATCAAAATCAAATTCTTTGTTCGCAAAATTTTAAGCAGAAGACCTACAGATTTTGTCAAGAGCCGAAATAAAGAGAAAAAAATAATTAAAAATAACCCCTATACGGTCGGTATTATTAAACAATACGATATATTGTTTATGAAGGATAAATATCCCTATTTAGTACTTCAGCAATTTCAGATTGTGCAAAACAACTATTTCGTTAACCACAAAACAGGATCCTATAGTGGAACTAAGCAACTATTTAATTTTTAAATTTACAATCCATTACGCATGTTGGGTGTTTCATTTGTTTAAAAAGCCATTTCCAACGCTCTTCTAAAAATAAGAGAGTTTCGTAACAAATGTGTTAACAGTGGTACTTTTAATTTATTAATTTTCATGCTTTTAAGCAATTTTAATTAAATTTTAAAGGTAACTTGTGTTGTTTAATGTATTCTTTGCAAAAGTTTTGTATAATTGACACAACATTTTGTTTGTTTACGTATCCATTCAATCAGAAATGAGCTTCGTCGCTGAACACAATTTTTCGATAAAAGAGTGGATCTTCGTCCAACTTTGCCAGCGCCCATTCACTAAAATTTAGTCGTTGTGGTAGGTCGTTTGGCTTCAATTCTTACGTCAGCTGTATTTTTAAAAGGTTTTTACACCCAAATCCTTCCACGTAGTGGAGAAGAACAGATGTCCAAATGCTGCGAACTGCGCCAAATCGATAATTCACGGTCATCAACAACACTGCCGGATAAAGCTGCAATATTTTCCTCTGTCCGCAATCTGCGTATGCATGTTGGTGTTTTAATGTCCAATAATGTAAATTTGGTGCGAAATTTAGTCCTAAGATTCCGAATAGCCGCCAAAGAAGGTCGCCATAACTGACCATTAAATGGAAGAAGTGCAAATGTTGTTCGTATGAAACACGATTCATGGTTAAATTATAGACCAAACTGAACATGTTTAACAGTAACATGTTACACGAAAACAGCTGAGCAGCCAAAAACAGTGTTGCCACAAGGAAAGTTGCTATAAATTCACCCTTTACTAAAAAATATGCATTAAAAAATCTTCTTCTTTAGTCTATATGTTCATTGGCTTAAGATCATGGCTGGCAAACAATTTTTAAACTATTATTAAAATAGTGGCGTCTTCTAATATCATAGGGTTTATTTCAAAATTTAACCAATTAAATTTTGTTATAAAAACGAAATACCGTTATAAATCGATTTTTTCTGTATTTAAGCGTTATTTAAACTTTGGTTCAAGATATTTTAAAATCAAACCGGTAAAATAATATAATAGGCCCGTTGAAACAAGAACGCGCTTGTCCTTAATGGAATCGCTTTTTAAAATTTTTATTTCGGTCTTAGTGTAACTGTTTTAGTATGAAAAGGTAATGAAGGCCAACCCTGCATAAAGTCTAATAACACTGTGCTAGTTCAAAAACGTAACAAGCGGGGCACCCGGCGGGTAAAGCTAATTCGAGTACGCTGAATCCAGTGGTGCTAACCGTTTTTTTAGGTTAGCTCTCGTTTAAAAAATAATTAAGATTGAAAATTATGGTTCCAAGTACCTTAAAAAAACAATTTTTTTTAAGTTTTTTTTTACCATTTATTGATTTTAAATGTATGAAATTGAGAACATTTTATGAAACAACATCAACAATAAACTATTTGCAACAAAATTTAATTGACTACAACAATTTTAAAGTGATTTATAATTTTTTTTTTTTTAATAAATAAATTTTTCATGATTTTTTCAATTTTCATTTCCTGATTCTTCTATATCATTATCTTCCTCTTGCAAATTCCAACAAATGTCACCTAAAAGTGAATATCGCATTCCGCCCATTTTCAGTTCGACTACCAATATTTGTAATTGATGGACTCGTACAAAATTGAAGGCTATATAGCTAATATAGAACCCTAGATATTTAATATTAATATTAATGTTGTATATGAGCTTAATATTCACTTTGTATGGGAGCTGCCACGCCCACTGGTATGATCCCGCCCAATTTTCCCATGACTATTCATAATATAATCAACGTGTACAAATTTCTAAGACTCTGGCTATTATAGAACTGTAGATATATGATATTAAATATTTACTTTGTATGGGAGCTGACACGCCCACTGGTCCGATCACGCCCATTTTTCCCATGACTATTAACACTATCAAATAATCAACGTGCACAAATTTCTAAGACTAAGACTATTATAGTACTGTAGATATATGATATTAAATATTTACTTTGTATGGGAGGGAACCATAATTTTCAATCTTAATTATCTTTTAAACAAGAGCTAACCTAAAAAAACGGTTAGCACCACAGGATTCAGCGTACTCGAATTAGGTTTACCCACCGGGTGCCCCGTTTGTTACAAAAAAAAAGTGTCCGATTCGAGCACAGTGTAATTATAACGTTGTTTTTTAGTACTTTAATAAAAAAATATTAATAATCATTACAAACCAAAAACCGTAGTTTTCTTTTTTTCGCATTAAATTCATATTCTAAACGTTTCTAAAAAATATAAAAAGTGATAGATTTTTTCATTAAATGTTATTATATAGAACATTTAAAAAAGTATTCACGCCAAACATAACAAGATCTGTAACTGTGTTGCCACCTGTTGTTCCTCAGTACCAAACAGATACCCAATTATCGTTTGAGATGAGAGAGATCGAAAAGGCTATTTGTGAACTAAACCCCAAAAAAGCCCCTGGTATTGACAATACCAGCAATAAGATGCTTATGGAGCTACCCAGCATAGGAATAAAAATAATTTTTTTTATTTTTAACGCTGTTTTACGCCTTGAATACTTCCCTACAGAGTGGAAAGTTTTCTCTCGTTAAAATGATACCAAAGACAGGCAAAAAATCTCATAAAAGTAGAATCATATAGGCCTATTAGTCTTTTATCCAACTTGTCAAAGCTCTTCGAGAAATTGCTTATGGAAAAGCTGTTTATTTTTGTTGACCGAAACAACTCCATTCCAGCTCACCAATTTGGTTTCAGGAGAAAGCATAGCACCATTGAACAAGCTCATAGGATAGTTTCTACTGTAAGAAAAACTTTCGAGGAAAAAAAATACTGCTCTGCTCTATTTATCGATGTCTCACAAGCTTTCGATAAAGTTTGGCACGAAGGATTACTCTTTAAAATGAAACGTTTGTTGCCTTCTAATACTCACAAGCTTCTTGAACGCTATTTAACGAATCGAAAATTTACTCTTGCTGAAAATAGCTTTGTCAGCCCTCCCCAAGATATACAAGCCGGTTGTCCCACAGGGCAGCATTTTGGGCCCTCTGTTGTATGTCCTTTATACTTCAGACATGCCGTTAGATATTAATACCCACACGTCAACATTCGCTGACGATACCGCAATTTTAAGCGTCCATGATGACTCAAACATAGCGTCTAGAATGTTGCAGACCCACATTTCACAATTGGAAGCTTGGTTGGATAAGTGGAAAATTAAAGTGAATGAGCAGAAATGTATCCACATCACTTTCACGCTTAGAAGGGAGACGTGTCCACCCATCAAAATTAATAATCAGAATATACCTCAACACACATCTGTAAAAGATCTCGGTATTGACCTTGACCGTCGACTCACGTGGAAAAACTCATATAGATGCTAAACTAACCCAGATGAAACTAAAAACGGCCCAAATCTCTTGGCTAACCGGCAGAAACTCTAAACTGCGTCTGGACTGCAAGTTACTCATCTACAATTCTATCGTGAAACCCATATGGTGCTATGGAATCCAGCTCTGGGGTACTGCCTCCGCGTCAAATATTGAAAAAATACAAAGAAGGCAAAATAAGTTCTTAAGAATGATCACAAACTCACCCTGGTATGTCAGAAATTGCAACATACATAAAGATTTAAATGTAACCCTGGTCAAAGATGAAATAATTAGAGACAGTCAACTTTATTTAAATAAACTGGAAACTCATCCCAACTTATTAGCCCGTAACCTGATTAATAATCATGGCCACCAACGTCTTAGAAGGAGGGACACGGCGGATCTGGTCCGCTAACAAGGAGCAATAGATTATCTCCATCGAATCGTCAAAAATTTGTCTGGCACTGGCTGGACATAATAATTAAGAGTTAGTTTTAAGATTTGTAAACTTATTGTTAGTTCACATTATTTGAGTGAAGATTCAATAAATAGAAAAACTGCAAAAAAAAAAAAAAAAAAATTATATATGATGATATGTGTTGCCATATATAATAATATATTAAAGTGACATAATTACTTTTGATTAATTGTACCATATACACTTTCATATGATCATATATGGTAGAATATATTGTCATATATATATATATATATATATATATATATATATATATATATATATATATATATATATATATATATATATATATATATATATATATGTATGCACAGCGCATACTTTAGAGACATTTATTCGTTCCCCCGCATAGATTAGGGACATTTGCTTACCTTGGGGAACTGTCCCCAAAGTTTTCGCGCCTTTTCATACATCTAGCGTATGAGATGAGGACAATTTATTCTATACACCGCATATTTCAGCGACAATTTTGGGCTTGTCCCTAAAGTATGCGCTACGCATACATATACATATATATTTATGTATGCGTAGCGCATACTTTAGGGACATGGCCAAAATTGTCGCCGGAATATGCGGTGTATAGAAAAAATTGTCCTCATCTTAAACGCTAGATGTATGAAAAGGCGCGAAAATTTTGGGGACAGTCCCCAAAGTAAGGAAATGTCCCTAAACTATGCGGGGGAACGAATAAATGTCTCTGGACTATGCGCTGTGCATACATATATATATATATATATATATATGATAGATATGATATACAATATATGCTAATATATAACATACGATACAATAATATATAACGATATAATATGCCATATTAAAAAATTTGCATAAACTAAGTATAATTTATGAACATATATCGTAATATATTGTCACACATGTAAGCATATATAATGATGTCAAGTTGTATATGAGTATATATAAACTCTTTTCATCGGCCAGTTATAAGTTTTGAAAAGTTGTTTGTAATATTCCGACGAGAAAAGTGTATATATAGTCGTATATCGCTTGATATAGTGGTATATTACTGTATATGTGACCATTTGTAACAATATATACTTACATCTCGTACCTTTTTTTACCAACATTTATAATATGGCGCTATATCATTATATCTTATGTTATATATAAGTTGATCTTTTTATCTCATCATATATAATGGCTATATATTAGACCATATATACTTCCATGTATAATTATATATAAGTACATATAAAAGAGAAAAGCCAAACAAATTCTATAATTTTTATATTATAATACGCGTAAAATTAAAAAGAAAAATTCGATCACTTTTGTAGGTTGTAGAAATTCACAAAAAAATATCTATCACTTTTAAATATAATTATCAGAGAACACAAAAAACAAAATTCAATGTATTTAAGCTAAAGAAAATTGTAAAAAAGCAAAAGTATAAACATAGCAAAGTACAGTAGAATAGAAAATATTTTATACATAAGTAAAAAAAAAAACGCTTTAAAGTCAGAAAATCTTAAAATAAGCAATTAAATAGCTTTATAACAAAAAAGAATCGAATTGAATTTAGCCGAAAAAAACATAATATCAGATATTTATCTCCAGAAATTAACTGTTTTTTTATCAAAGTTATTTGTCTTCAATCTAATAAGTAGGATTGTTAAAAAACATCAAGTCTCTTCTTAAATTTGTTTGAATTTATGAAAAATTTTCTACAAATTTTTAAAATTTTCTTAAATGACGTTATAATTATAAACACTAAATGACTTAATGCGGTGTTCATAAGCAAAATTCAGACACTGAATATCCCCCTGAATAAGGATTTATTTTTCATAACACTCTTTATTAAACGAAGAACAAACTCAGCTCATCTCATGAATAATTGCTTTTAATATTGGATTTTTTTTTTTTATTTAGTGCAAAATCTTATTTTTTTTTTCATTTGATTTCAGTTATATTATTCTTTTCCAATTATTTTTAATTATTCTATTTCAACTTTTTGTAATGTTTTATAATGCGTATTAACTCGAAAATTTAATTTAATTTTTACAAAAACAAGGTTGTTAAAATTTCTGTTCGAAAGCGGATGTTCAAAAGGCTTATGAATGGTTTCACGGAAACCAAAGAACTGCGAACTCGTTGCGTGTAGCTCACATCGAATCTGCAACTTAAACTTATGAATACAGCAGTTAATAATCAAACCAAAAACTACAACGTACAATACCAAATTTCTATGTTGCGTGTATCGAAAGCTCAGACAGAGATGAGTTCATATTCTGAAGACACTTAAGGGATGGGTTCAGTTGTTTAAGAAATTATTGGAAAACAAATTGGCGCTATAGCTATGAAACTCAGTGTACAAGTCAAAATGAAATCATGTCGAATTTTCCAATTCCTTGATTTAAATTTAATTTTTTTTATATTATTTGGAATGTGAAGATCAAATTGTATCAAATTATATACAACTTGATCAAATTATATTAAATGAGATCACATGGGATTTATTTTTTTTTTTTTTTATATATGACTATATATACCTATAACTGAACTTTTTTCATCGGAATTAGTAAAAATAGCAAAAATCATTTGTAATTATGTTTATGTATGTATAATATACATACTATGCACCGCGACCAATGTAGGTCTTTTGTGCTGCCTAAAGTTACCTACAGATTCAAGCTACCTATAAAGCCAATTAACCTATTAGGCAAAATGTTCGCGATGTCGGAAGGCGAAATGAAGCGATCACCTAGAAGCCTAAGTCTCCTATCACAAAGCCTGGGACATTCGCAGAGAACATGCTCCGAGGTCTCAGACACCATCTCACAAAACCTACACATATCCGTGTCCGATTGAAATTTCTTGTGCAGATGGTATCTGAGATTACAGTGTCCAGTTAAGTACGACGCCAGGGTCCTCAAACCCCCCCCCCCCTTTCAAGCGACAAGAGTCGCCTAGACCCCCTACTGGAAAAAGAGATCAATCTTTTAGCCTGGCGCTGACCAGGAGAGTTTTTCCCAGTAACCAGAGAATTCAGACTCTCTCCCATTCGACTGCTTAGAGCCATCAGTGAACCACACCTGAGAACCATCTTCGGGTTCCCAGGATTGATTGGTCCACATGTCTCTGTCAAACAATAACACATCAAAATATCTATCAAAGATCCACTCCGGCGACACTCTGTCCGCAACCTTAGAAATCGGGCCATCTAGGTGGCCCCCTCCCCCCCTCATGCCAACGAATTCATTAAGTCTAGAGGAACCCATACTGGCAAGTTTTGTATATTAGTAAAGTTGTGTTTTGTCGGGACACCCTAGCGTAGAACGAACTTATTACCCAACTATGATGATATAATATTTGCGTAAACTTTTTCCTAGAACTCTCTGTACATTAAAAAGAATATTAAATACAATGCATAAAATTATACCAAAATTAAGTTTTTGCTATAAAAAGAAAACATACAAAAAACTCACCAGCAGTTTTTCTAGAGCTTTGCTACAATAATATTAATATACAGTGAATACCATTTTAATTGATTCAAAATGTTGAATAAAGACAATAATGAAAGCAATACGCATGAAATTGTCATAACGGGAATGTCTGGACTATTTCCAAATAGTCATAATGTAAAGGAATTTGAATATAATTTATACAACAAGGTGTGTGTGTGTGTCTTTTTTTTAATGTGGAATTGTGAATAAAAGCGTAAAATAAAAACCCGAGTAAAAAAAACAAAGCATATATGAACTTTATACTTACTTATACCTAAATATAATCTAATTAGATCCTAATGGATCTCTGAAGAAACGGAATTTTAAGTTAATATCTTGAATTAAAGTAATTTACAATAATTTAGTGGAGTGTTATTAATGTCACAGAGCCAGTTGAAGTTAATAAAATATTATAATTAAAATGCATTTATTCAATTTTAAATATATTTAGGTTGAGGTTATAAAAAGGGAAAAAACATTACAAATTCAATAAATTTGGATTATCATACAACACCGCGTGGTTAACCTTTTGAAAATTGTTTTACATACACTCATAAAAAAGATAGTAACGTCAGCAAAATTTTAGTCAGGAGGATGCTGGAAAAAAATTGCAAATGTCAGCAAAATATTTTGCGAGCTGATTTTTAGCAACCAAATTGGGAGATTTAGCAAAAAGTTTTGCTAACACTTACTTGATTAAAAATTAAAATTTTGCTAAATATTCGTAGACTGAAAAAAACTATAAAAAATTGCAGAAAAATTATACTTCAGTTAATATATTTAATGAAAATCTTAAACATTTTTGCGTGATTCTTATAAAAATAATTTACAATACCTTACAAAATATAAAAATCTTCATATTTTTACATTGACGACATGAATTAATTTAATATCGGTCTACTCACTTTTCTTTAGAATAAAATGTATATTTAATTTCTTGTAACTATTAAAACTCAAAATCCGTTAAAATAAAAAATTTTAAAAAAACTCCCAAATCCATAAAATAAATAAATTAAGTGCGCCCCGGTAGGCTAGTTGGTAGCGTGCTGGCTTATCAGTGCGGGGGTCGTGGGTTCGATTCCCACCAGAGGCACTGGTCTGTTTTCGCTACAACGCGCCGAAAGCCATAGTAGCTAGTGCTCGGTTAGGGTAATAGTATATAATTTGTAATTATATGATTATTAATTAATAAAATAAAAAAAAATAAATAAATTAACTATGAAAATTTAACTCCTTAATTAGTGAAAACAACAGTTTTTCTGTTTTTTTTTTTTTTGCTATCATTAACATTTTGGTGCAAATAAAGGTTTTTTTTGCAGAAATAAAATGAATTAATGAAAATAATAACTGCTACAGAAAAACAGTAGTTAATGGAATTTTAATTTTTAATAAATGGTAAAAAAGCTTAAAAATATTTCTTTGTAGTTTAAATGTATATTCCTTAAAAAACTAAGTTTACTGATTACTTTTTAAATAAAGTACAATCAGTTACTGTTAAAATATTGTGAGTGTATAATTTGAAAACAAACCGCTAGTAGTTTTATGAACAATTACAATAAAAATAAAATACCAGTAGTGGTACTTAACTAAATATTGCCACATTATAATTTTGTCTTTAATCCTTCGCTATTTAGTATTAGCTGTATATATATTTCCTTGAGTGTATAATAAAATAAAATAGTCTGCTAAACGGATTACAATTGAATTAAACAAATATTTTATGGTGTTGTCATTTAAATTAGCTAAAGTTAGTAGTTGTCTCCTTTTACCACAAGAACGAGTTTCTTCCGTACTTGAACTAATTTGTTCGTGCTAATAGTTGGTAAACCTGTTTGTGAAATTTTATTTAAACCACAATTGTTTGTAAACAAACCATTAGTTTTTAAGACGGCGTACTGTCGTACATTGTCAGAGAAGGCGGTCAAAAATTTTGCCGGAGTCGACATATTTCAAACCGGTTTTTTTTTGTGGGAGATACTAAGCTTTAGCTTTGATTTAATATATCGTTCGTAAAATTCGAGTGCTAACGATGTTATATGTTAAGGATCAAACTTATATAAAACCAGTTTTTTGCTTAATTTTAGTGCAATACACAAAGTTTTTAACAACTATGGGCTCGTAACTTCTCTTAAAATTAGACAAAGTAAGACACTATAGTTTTTCTAAATTGTTCCATTGATTAAAATTGCGTTTTTATAAATTAAAACGAGGAACCTTATACCTTTCATCATAACATTCAAATGCAAAAAGTTATTTTTTGACTTTTATTTTTTCGAGCAGAAATAAGTTTTTTTAGTTTTAATTTTATTTTTTTGAGCTATTTTATGATTTTTATTTTTTTTTTGGTCCAAAATAAAAGTTATTTTTGATTTTTATTTTTTAAGCAACTTTTTTCTGTATTATTTTTAAATTGATGGCAATTAAAAATAACTATGAAGATTATAAATTTGATATAATTTTTATTAAAAACTATGTTTTTTCGACCTTTAATTGTGCAATGAAAATGAAAATTATTCAAGTTCGAGGCCATAGTCTATATTTCTTTATTAGGATATTGTCCTAACAAATAATTTATAGAGTTTTTGTTTTCAAATTTATTAATTGACCATTTTGAGGAATTTGTTGATAGATCTATTTCCGGAATTTTCTAGGTTTCCATCATCAGAACACGTATTGAAAGAGGTGACAATCCTATGCCAACATCAAACATTCATATAACCTAGTTATCCCACTAAATGAGAACTTATATATGAGTTCGAAGTTAAAGATTATCACCATTGATCAAAATAATTTGAAAACTTGTTCTACCTTTGGTAGATATACAATACACGCTTTTTGTTTTTATTCTGACTTTTATTTGTACACTTGTTTTGTTTTGTTTTGTTTAAAAACAAGATGTAAAGGGGAAGTTAACTAAGACCGTAATTCGTCTTTTTTACAAGTTTGATATAATTTTTTATTAAAAAGATTATATTTATTTATTTATTTATTTATTTATTTATTTATTTATTTATTTATTTATTTATTTATTTATTTATTTATTTATTTATTTATTTATTTATTTATTTATTTATTTATTTATTTATTTATTTTATTTATTTCAAATTTAAGAACCAAGCCTATAAGGCCAAATATGGTTCAAATACTACTCCATTATCAAAAATTACAAATCAAAAGAAAAAAAAAGTATATATATAAAAAAAAAAACAATTTCTTAAAACTAAAAAGTTATATAATTAACCTAAATACTAAAAACTAAAGGCCCTAACTAGCTTATAACAGAAATTTATATATAAGAAATTATAGTCAGTGATGGAAACCCTCGTAAAAGAACAGGGGGTAAATTAATCAATTAAAGAGCATCAAAATGTTGTTTAAGTTTACGCTTAAAGGTGGTATCTGTGAATGCAAATAATTTTAAATCTATGGGAAGGATATTCCACACCCTAGTTATACGTACATGAAAAGATCTTTCATATATAGATGAGGATATACGGTGACATATTATCTGAGGGTTTCTACTTGATCTAGAAAATCTAAAATCATCTCTAATGTACTCAGGACAATTTCGCATAACGACCTTTCGAAAAAGTAACAAAATTCTCAAAAGAAAATCCAACAAAGTCCATTACAAAGGGAGACACATGATCCCTTAATCTCAGTTTATAAATATATCTAATAATACGGTAAAAAGTAAGATGCAGCCTTCTTAGAACAACACTGTTTGTACCTGAAAATACTTCCATAGCATAAATAATCTGCGACATGAGCAGTGAACTGGCAACATGCTTCCTCACGCGGAGAGGCAAATATTCCTCACATTATGATGAGCTTTTTAAAAAAAATATATAAATTAATGCATTGTTTTAAAAATTCTAAAATAACTGTTATTTTCGGCCCCTGAATAAAAGTATTTCACTATTTTCCAAAAATATACATGTATCAGACTTTTTATTAGTTTTTTTAGACTTACATAACTAACAAAATCAGCAAAAAAGCCTATTTAATTTCAGTTGGTTACATATTCATGCACTCAGAAAACTTCTGCTGTAAATATTTGTAGTTGTTTGAGTGAAAAAACAGTCATTTGTTGAAGCAAATTAAGTTTTGACTACAATTGTAGTTTATTTAAAAAAACAAACCACATCAAATTGCTGTATTATGATTTTACATTCATTTGTTACAGTAGTTTTTTTTTTTTTATTTAATAAAATAAAGCAAATAATTGTTTGCTTATTTTTTACTGCATATGTGATTCATTTTTACTACCATTGTGGTTCATTTTTTGAACAGTAAAAAACAAATGACAATGTTAGTTGTATTTACTGGAATGTAAGTTGTCATTTTTTCATAATAACTAAGGGTTAGCAAAATAATTGATAAATTGATCAATTATTTTCTAACAATCAGCTCATTGATTTTCCGCAAACCACTTTTTCTGTTTTTAGGGACTTTTCACCCTTCTCTAACTAAGCATTTTCTGACACTGCAAGCTTTTTGGCTGACTTTACTAATTTTTTTAGTGTACACTCTAGAGTCCTAATAAATATAAACAAATGAATTCATTTATTATTTATTTATCTTTTTAATAAAAAAACCAGAAGTTTACATTTTTTAAAAGTAAATTTTCCAGTTACTTTTAGTTCAATATATGGAGCTAGTCATCAATATGGGTGTTATAGTGTTGTATGGAGATCCTCAGTTACAAGACTTTTATATGCTAGAACCCCAAATGCATGAGATAAAAAATAAGGGAGGTGGGGTGGAAGCAAATGGCTGCCCAAAGATGGTGGTGAAGGGGTAATAAAAGAGACAAAAAGCCCCACAACTGCGTCCATAGAGGGGTAAAATGTAAGACCGACCCCTATTACTTTTTCTGATCATACATACCCCCTATATAAACTTTCTAAGGGGTTCACACACAACAATAAAATTCTAAAAAATGTTTTCCAGCCGCTCGAACCGTCCCAAAGATGCACCTAGAGGAGTCAAATGTATAACTAACCCCTCAATATTTTTTTCAACCCCCAACATTTTCTCCAAATATAACTACACCCTAACACCATTCCCTAAGCAGGCTCCCATACAAGAACTCAAGTTTTATAAAATTTGCTGCAACCGCTCTAACTCATCCAAGGGTGAGTCAAGGGTGTATGACCGACTCGGTCATGGGTGTATGACCGACTCCCATTATATTATCAACCCCAACATTTTCTCAGAATTTTTTAATTTTAAAATTTGTTCAGATTTCAAAATTTTTTTTTTCAAGGTTGTATCTTTAAAGGTACTGTAAGAATTTAAGGGTTAATTTTAATGTTACTACTGAAGGTGGAAAATGAATCCTACGTAGAACTTTTTTATAAATCATTTACTACGGCATTATATATGTATAATTTTATTGATAATATAGCCAGTTTCTATGAAATTTGAAAATAACTTGAAAAGTTTGTAACTTTTATTGAAAAATTACTCTAGCTGATCCGCGCGCAAACTTGTAGAGGATAATATGAGTTTTCTGGCAATATACAATCTGTTTTGAAGCAAGCTAGTTATACTCCAACAAAGGCGAAAATATTCGTTAAAAACATACCCTAATCGAAAAATTATAAAAAAAACTACTGAGTAATGTAGAATAATAAAGTGTATATCTGCTATCAGTTATTTTAACGGATAATTAAAAAAAATTACCCGAATTTAATATCTCTGAAAACAAAACAAAATATTAAACTTTAAACTGAGGAAAATTAACGAAAGTTATAACTTAACAAAAGCACAGAAAAAGTGTATTTTGGATCGATCTGTATCTGTTCACAGTGAAATAGTAAAAATTTTTGTCTTGATTTTTTGGCTCCATAAGTTCTAAGGTGTTTTTCTTTCGAATGAGCTAATTGTTTTAAAATCCGATGCAAAAAAAATTTTTTTTTGCCGCCTTCTCTAAATTGTACTAGTGTGCGGTGTTAATTAACGTTTTTAATTATAGAATCGTAATATGGGAAATATCTCGGAAACTTAGCCAGGTATAGCAAAATGGGCATAAATCGATGCTCAGTACTTACACAATAGTCCTTATTAATTCATGAAGGACACGTTATAGATCCGCTGAATGTTTTTTAACCAAACTTTGCGGATATATATCGGCCATCCCACGATATATAGGCCAAATCTGACCTTGACACCTCTGATTTAAATTATATTTTGTACGCAGCAACTTTAAGGATCCAGTTAAGGATTTGAGGTTATTTTATTTTTCAAAATTCAAAAAAAGCATGGTTTTGTTCGCGAATTTTTTTTTTTTTTTTTTTAATTATAAAATAAGCTAAAAGTGTGTAATTTTAACATTCGTTAATATATAACGGATCAATATCATATAAAATGCATTGGAATGGTTACGCTCCTCAACTTTTATATTGTGAATTAAAATTTTCGAGCATCAAAAGAATTGCATCTCTTTAAGCAATTTGTTTTTTAAATTTTTTTTCTAAAATTTGGCCGCTCTCACATGGGGGTATTTGAACAAAAAGTTGCGCATTCACTTTTTTGGGTCCCGTTGTTTAACTGTGTTTAATATTTTTTTTTTTTTAAGAAGCTTTTAGCTCTTCTACATAGCAAAAATGACAATTTGATACATT
>CM037851.1:107407944-107445920 GCA_021234595.1 Delia radicum | reverse complement strand
TTTATTTCCATTATGCAAAAGGACACACTTCAATCTGCGTTTTGATGAGTCGATAATAAACGCCATTCGTTTGAATCATATTCTGTAAGCCCATGGCCAGTCATCAAACCAGAAATATCTGTGCAGTACACAAATCATCCTCTTCAGCAAAATAATGAAGTAAGTCTTTTTCTCGAGTACGGTAATACGAAACTTTAGTTTCTTTAGTTATGAGACCTGTTTCTTTCAATCCGGGACGCAAGTAATTCAGAAATCTTTTCGACAATCCAAGGTCTCTAATTACATCATTAAGCTGATCTTGATTCCATGGTCTCGGCGAGAAATGTTTGTGTGGGATGAACTCGTAATTTTCACTGTAGATGTTAGTGCTGGATCTGACATATCTGATTGGTAAGACATACTTGAGGTTGAGTGTCCTGGTGAGATGAAAGCACATGACTACAGCTTGCACCCCGATCTTGAGCATATTCTATTTCTTGTGAATGTAGAACTTGCAAGTGTAAACCCATCAGCAGACCTCGTGGGGTAGACCATCGCGCATATGTTTTCCAAAACCGCTTTTTGTACTTAAACAAAATAACACTCGGATGCGTGGTTCGCTGTTTCTCTCCATAGCATAGGCTTCAAAATTTTCCAAGTGTCGTCTGTAAAATGAAAAAAAAAATTGAATCAGGAATATGAAGAATTCAAATTTTAATTAAGAAATATTGTAATTATAAATATTTCCAAATCTATTAATTTATACTACTTTACGTTAGAAGACTTCATAGATAAATTCAATCGACATGGAATGCATATATTACTCTCGGTTCCCATGCTGTTCAATTGTGCGGATAGATATTTAGCAATCTTGATATGACTTTTGCAATGAAGTTAAGAGCACTTCCGTTTTTTCCCGGTGATATATTGGCCGCACACATAACAAAATAAATCTGGATCGTTTTTACATAAAAATGTTCTGGCTTTCTGGCTCATTTTTATTAATATTTGAAAATTGTTTTTACTTCTAAGCTGTATGACTCTAATTTTTGTGTAGGTATTAAATGATGTTTGCGTTATCGCAAACACTTCTTGAATAAATAAAAAGGGTCAAGGAGATCTTATAAATACTGATACTATAATTTGGGATAACCCTTTGTGGGTCAGTTTGTGTGTGCTGCAATTTTTTATTATTCCCAAGAATCCTAAAAAACATTAAGGACTTTATGAAAAAAAAAAAATCATCCGTTACAGGTAGCTAACGGAAATAAGAGCACATCAGCGTACACGCACATTTATGAGCGTTTTATTACTATCCTACCGCAATCGTAAAAATTAAACAATCTTTTGTTTATTACTCATTTTTTTTTTTAATTATTAGAATCATAAAAATGTCATAGAGGTTTTCCCAAAGGGTTTTTGACAAAATGCGTGTCGTAAAATGCACCCTGAGTTTTTATGTTCTGCATTTTCATTATATAGTAGGTACAATTTTCTACAGTGCTTGTAAATATGCGATACCTTCAATTAATTGTAATAAAAATGTAAAGCATGCATCGATTTTTATGATCCATATCTAGTTTAATTCGCATGATATGTAGCTTTACTACAAAAAAATAAAAAGTAATATTTTTTGCAGTTTTTCGATTTTTTCCAGATTTTTTGTTTTTCAATTTTTTTTTTTTTTTTTAGCATTTTTTTTTTTTTTTTGCTAACAATTTGTTTCATAACTTTGAAACTATTGATCGCATTAAAAAAATTTGTACACGTTCTTTAAAGATATTGTAACCTTAATTTGTGTAAATTTAAATTGACAAAATCGGACTAGTTGTTTTTCAGTTATGACAACATAAGTGGAGAAATGTCTCAAAATATTGTCAATTTTACTTAAAAAATTTTAAAAAAAAAAATTATCCATAGAATTGAAAAATTTTACCATTTTTGTACTTAGGCAGCCATGATGCATCAAATCTATATAGTGGTTAGTCAAAGCCTTTTTTTGCTGTTGACCTGTGTTATATATAAAAGTGATAGAATTATTTTAGATTAATTGTACCATATCCACTTATTATGTTCATATATGGAAGATATGCTTATATACAATGATATGTAATGATATATAACGCCATATCAAAAACTCTGCATAAACTAAATATAAGATATGAACATATTTAAATTTCAAAAATATAAATTATACGAGTATCAAACATATCAAAAATATATTATTTTTATAAAAATAAAGAAAAATGTGTTTGCAAAAACAACATATTTTGTATGCATTTCATTTCATTTGGGTGTCAAATATATTAGTCTAAAAAATAGGTGCGTATTGAAAGAAATAAAATTGTGCCATGAGTAAAACAACGAAATGAACTAAAGTATAGAAAAATGGGTGAACTAGGTCATTTCGTTCAATTGGGTGAGTAGTTTAATTAAACTAGTTCGTTCACGAACAACACAAGTTTAATCTATTTTGTTCGTGTTCTAGGTAGAAACATATCCTTCTCTTCTAAATGCAATATATTCTTCTCACTATCACAAAATATCTAAATAGGTTTTGAAGAAACTTCAAGAAAGAAAAAACACATTAGTCGCGTATATTTATTTATTAATTTATATACATATTGTTTTTTAAAAGACATTATTAAACAATTGCTTAATAATAGGTTCATTGGAGGTAATTTTGGGTAAAGCCTGGTAAAATGAGATTAATCAAAGTATTCGCTCAAAAAAAGACAAAAAAAAACTTAAAAATACCTGGAACGCTCAAAACGTCTAAATGTTTCATATAAAACAATTTTTATTAATAATTAAAATATAGAAAAATAAATTATATATTAATAATATATATGATATTTTATAAAGCAATTATTATTTTTCTGAATTTGTGTTAGTTTTTTAGTTTATTTTTACAAATTCAGAACATGCGTTTTATTAACAGCTGTTGATTTGATAGTTTTACCATTTTACCAAAGAAAAAGTACGGCTAACTTCTGGTAAAATGAAAAAACACAATAACACTCTCAGCAACGCTCTCTTTTGTTCAATTTTAGACAATAAAAAACGCTTTTTGTTAAGATTGGGTTCCCCTTGTTACAGTGTATATTATTTTTCAAGAAAATTAGTTAAGCATAAACATATAACGAGTGTTTCTTCTTTAAAATTCAGGGTTAGGTTATTGAGGATGACACCATTCAAAAATTGAATGAGGCCGTGTGTGGTCCATTATGATTCCTGCTGGTGATTAAACCTTCCCCAAGCAAAATCATTCTAGATTTCCGATTTAGATGCCTTTATATAAGCGCATATTTGCGTTGGATCTGTTCCCTAATATCATAAAGATTCTGAAAAAATAAGAGCCAAAAATTTTAAATCTTCTTAAGAATATTGCAGGGCATTCACAAAGGAAGTGGAAACTGTCTTCGACAGATTCTCTGCACCATCTAAAGGTATCATCCGACCATAATCTAATTCGAACCATGTATTTACCTAGGGTGTTGTGGCCTGTGATAAGGTTAGTTACAGCCCTTAGCTCTCTACTATTCATGCCAAGAAGAGTCTTACTGTTTTTATCCAGTTTCTCGTCCCACAAGTATATCGTATGTTCCCCGACACTGGAATTTATCCATCTATTTATCCAGATACTTTCCGTATTACATTTTACCCCACTAAACTCGAGAGAAAGTGGTGGGAGAACGTCCAAAAATGCTGATTGTTTAGGAAGGTTGGCACCGGCCTTTACAAGTCTGATTGTCTCCTCATTACCTACCCCAAATACCCGTGTGTCCCGGTACCCAGCACAGTCATACATTATGCTGCTCAGTGAGAACTTTTAGCTCTCTATGGCAGCGACTGACTACCTTGGATCTGATATTTCCTGCAATTAGAGCCCTTATTGCCGGTTGGCTATCAATGAAAAAAACTGATATCGCATCTAAATATTGGCCTCATCGATATATGCCTTGTAGCCGCAGCTATCGCAAATACTTCAGCCTGAAATATATTGAAGTCATCGAACAGCCCATATGATTCCTCAATGCCAAGTTTGATGCAGTGAAATCCACTTCCCGTGCCCGTCGACGTTTTCGAGCCGTTCGTGTAAACATTCACCTGGGAAAATCTAACTCTGCCCATTTCCCCTTCCCCTATCGAAGGTAATACAACTTTTGGATTTCCCTCGTTAAGTTGTATGTAATCATGTAGTCCTTTACAAGACCATTCACCAAATCGCCCAGAAAAACATCTTAGACAGCATATCTGATGTAACCCCATTAGTGTTATTGTCGCGGTCTCCCGGACATGAAAATCAAGTGGCGTAATGCCAAGGAGAACCTCTTATGCTGCAGTGGAAGTTTTTCCATTGTCAGCTGTTAAGATTAATAAAGCTTTTCTATTTACTCTAGTAAGTTTGGCCAGTATGAGTAGCACGTTCCAACACTGGCTACCAAACGTGGCAACCATAACTTACCACTGACCTTACCCTGTCGGGATATGAGTTAGCTTAAAGCTAACTCATGGTTAATCAGAAATGAGTAACAGGTCACTAAAAGCTAACTCATTTTCCTTGTTTAATCCTATTCACTTATTTATATTATTAATTTTCACCTAATATAAACAAGCACTAATTTTCTTTTAATTTGCACAATTTTTCGATACGCGTTAGCACAAATTACAGAGCAAACTGATAGAAAAAACAAAAAACCCAGCCATTGACAGTTATTTTTTTTAATTGTCTTTTTTTTATTCGTTTTTTTTTGTATTTTTAGTGTGTTCAAAGTAAAATCTGTATCAATTTTGAGTGAACAAAAAGTTAGTTCAATACTTATCGAGACGAATTAAGAAATAACAAAAAAAACAATGACTCATTTGTGCATCACTTTTGAGTTAGTTTGAAGTCAGTTGTAAATAAGTTAACAAAAGTCAACTTGATTTTGAATTAGCTCATAAAAGTCCCGACAGGGTACCAACGCGTGTACAGCCAGTGATACAGCTTTGGCTTTTACACCAGTTCCCGCATCAGAACTTCTCACACGAGTAAAGAGCTGCATGCAGTCATGATCGAAATTGATAATATATTTGTAAACAACAACTAAAACTATTTCATTGAAGTTGCAGTTTGGATGTATTGCTATTGCATGTATTTTGTTTTTTTGTATTACAAATATTTTGTTATTCTATCTTCGTCCTTCTTAAGCAATCCATGAAGGCAACAATAAAGGTAAAAAACATTGTTCTCATTTTGAATTTTATTTCAGATCATTTGCATTTTATTCTCTTTTCAGAGTCAACACAATTAACGAAATGTGATGCGTTTTCACTTCCCTGCCAATTATGATTTTATAATGCATCTTTGGATATTCAAAATAAATTTCTATTATAATAAATACATTCTAATTATAAAGAAAACATATCGCAAAGTTTTTGAAACAGATTTAATGAAATCCATAAAGTTTTATGAAATATTTGCATAGTAAACATTTTATGTCATGTTATTGTTATTTTATTTACTACAATTGACTACTTTTACAACATGTGGAAATTTCCACACAAAAGTAAACAAAATTTTAATTTTAGAAAATGTAATAAGGCTCATGATTATTAAAATTTAGTAAGTTTTTGGATGACAGTTTTATTTCAATTTTTTTTTTTGCAACAGTTTTACTAAGTACTTTTACTTATTTTTATACTTAATTAATTTCACTAATATTTAGTACAAATATTGGTTCATTTTAGCAAATCGATTTCCATTATGAGTTTTTTAAAATTTTACTAAGCAAGTTTGATATAATTTTTATTAAAAATAAAATTTATGTTTTTTTTCGACCTTAATTGTGCAATGAAAATAAAAAATTATTCAAGTTCGAGGCCATACTCTATATTTCTTTATTAGGCTATTGTCCTAACAAATAATCTATAGAGTTTATAGAATTGTTACCTCTTTCAAAACGTTTTCTGATGATGGGAACCTAAAAATTCCCGAAATAGATCTATCAACCCTGAAAGGGTCAAAAATTATATTGAAAACAAAAACTCTATAGATTATTTGTTAGGACAATATCCTAATAAAGAAATATAGAGTATGGCCTCGAACTTGAATAATTTTCATTTTCAATTTTACTAACCTTTAGTAACTTTTACTAATTTTTTTACTACTTTTACAAATTTTGTTTACTACTTTTACTGTACTAAAAAGTTACCGTCGCGTTTTGCTAAAATTAGCAAAACGACTTGCTAACCAAATTTTCTGTAACATTTACAGTTTTTGCTGTAACTTTTACAGCCGTTTTATTTGAGTGTAGGCATTATTTTAATTAATGAGTCATCCTGCAATTTGGATAGCTACATTACCACTTGAAAGTGGACTACTAAAATTTTAAAAATGCTTAATGTTGAATAATCTCAAATATATTGGAACAAAATTTGCCGTTTTATAAAATCTCTTAATACGGAACATATTCGAACTAAACTTGAAGTGGAGTTTTATACTAACTTTTAAGCACTGTGCAAAATATGGTCGGAAGCGGAAAGAGAAACGCTACATATTCTGCACACAAGACAATTTAAGATACTTTAAAGCATCTCCTGTTTTACTTATACAAACAAATTTGGCATTATATTTCAAGCTTGGTACCAAGTATGATGCCGGTTTGTGTTAATTTCCGAAATTTGATTAACAGCTAGCAAAATTGGGCATTTTGCGGGCAAATTAAAAAAAAATATGATTTCAAATCTGCTGTCATTATTTTATTTGATACAAATTAAATCAAACTGAAAATAATATCTTTTTTACTGTCATTATGTATAATTTCTCTGTTGTAATTAATAATTTAATTCCTTTCTTTAAATATTGTTTATAATGTGTATCAATGAAGCAGAATACGAACTTTGATCTTAATATTAACATAAAAAAAAAAATAAAGTTTGGTTGACTTTAGGTATTTATTTAAAATAGAAAAAAAAAAATAAGTTTTATAAAAATCCTCCATTAGTCAGATAACTTTAATTTTTATAAATTCGCTTAAAACAATAAGCTGTAGGCAAATTTGCTAAAAAAAATCTAATTGTCCCCATTGTGCCCGTAATAAATTCGTTGAAACATCTACTATTTGATTTGGTAACTTTCTCTATTATTTATTTTTATATAAACTTCTTATTAGCGTTCTTCTCCGTAAAATTCCATTTTGAAGAGCTTTAATATTTACCTTATTTATAATACCTTATCACCTGGGGACTCCGGGCAAGACCGGGCTTTAGCCAGCCTTGTTCATCCTATAATACATTTAGAATATATTTTTTTACTTTGAAACACAATTCATAATTTTTAATTATTCCTGAAAAGCAATTGTCAACTTAGAATATAAAAAATACATGCGTTATATATACGAAAATCGAAGTGTTTTGTACAATGCACGGAAGTAATTTACGTTTTACGAAATATTTCTTATATCCCAGCAAAGTAAGAGCAGAGGAAGAAGTAGTAAAAACACCACATCTACTGATCCCGATGTGGTGAAAACTTCTGTGAATCGTTAATGATTTTAACATTGTCGTGTCATTGGGCGGATGGAGTGAATATTTAACTTCTTTAATAGCATTTTAAACAGTGCATGAATGCTATTTTCAATAGTTCATGGAAGGTCTTTTTCAAATATATATTAACATTTTTTATTTAATAAAAATGTGCAGCGTACTCTAGGGGAAGTTTCTTTAAATATTAAAAAAAATCTTTTCGCTGGTATTGAACACACGAATCTGAATCACGATCTGTTGTATTGAAGTAGACCGCACTACCATTTGCACTTATGCAGTACAACAAACTTAAAACGAACTTAAGTTGAATATATTGATATATTTTTATGAAAACAAAAACCACAAAAATATGCTACACAAATATATAATAAAAAGATAAATAATGATTTTGAAAGCATTTTTATTGTGTGATTTCGTATCAATGAGATATTATAATTTTTTTTTAAATATTTTTAAGTTGCGATTAGGTTAAAAAAAAGTACTCGTATATAAAGAAATAATAAAAGAACTCATTTAACAAATTTGAATTCATTGCATGTTTTAAAATATTTTTTTTTAATAATTAATTTAAGAATATAAATATACCAGACAATTATAAAAAAAAATTGGAGAAGTAGTTTAACTACAGGTAGGGAAAAGTGGCCTGTAATGAAACGAGTATGCCCTGGAACGTACGATCTTCTAATGTTTTCGGTATTTTTTACACTGAAATGTGCTTTTAAAAAGGGATGATAATGTTTTATTTTTATTAAAGGGAAAAAAGTTCGGTAATAACTCCATAGCTAAATTAAAATGATATATTTAAATTAAGTAAAAGTTAATTAATTAATTTACTAATTAATTATTATTGTTATCACAAAAATAGTTTTCTTCAATATTTGGCTTTGATATTTTTCGCTTTTTCTAACTTTGTAAGAACCGAAACAATAGCATTAAAAATTAAAAATATTTTCAAGCCAATTTTTCTGAATATTGCATACGTTTCAAGGAACGCCTAAAACGTATATCTTGAAACAAATATGAAAAATTCGTGTTCCGATCGGTCAGATCTTCAAAAATTTTACATACAATCGATGAACTAATTTTTAGTGAAATACAGTATTGCATTTTTTTTATCAACATACGAGGGCGGATTAATAAGTCAGTGACTTTTTGAATAAAACACAGTTTTTAAAAAAAAAAAAAAAAAAATTATTTTCAACATAATCTCCGTTTAGCTCAATACACTTAGTCCAACGTTTCTCCAATTTTTGTATCCCTTCCAAAAAATAGGATTTTTCGAAGACCATAAAATAGGCATTTCGTGGCCATATGGGGTCGTTTTTTTTTTAAATACTAGTTAAATCGGTCCAATAAGTTAGCATAATATTCGCCGTTTATTGTTTTTTCCTTTTTGCAGGTAATCGATGTCGATTATCCCGCGTGCCTCCCAAAAAACTGCTTGCCATCACCTTATTGGCCACGCTTACGTTTATGGTCAATTGAGAGCAAACGCGGCACCCATCACATCAATAATCTCACGCACTTTTACTCTTCGATCGGTCAACACCATATCGTGGATTTTTTCGACATTTTTGGGGTGTATTGCCCTCAATTGGACGTCCAGAACGTTCAGCGTCATTTGTACTGAGTGACCTCAACGAAAGTCAGTAAACCACTTTTTTACCATTGAAATCGACGAGTCCCCATAGTATTTATCAAGCTTTTCCTAGGTTTGATTGACCGGTTTTTTTTGCAAAAAACAATATTTAATGAGCACTCGAAATTCACTTTTTTCCATTTTAAAAACATCCACGAGGTTGTATGCTTTGAACAGCTGTTAAACGCAAAGACATTGACGAAACTTGCTCAAACATTTAACAGTAGTCTATTAACAGGCGATACTTGATGGGAGCAGTGTTGCATTTCATATAACTCGAGGGAAGTTCGAAAAGTCACGAACTTATTTAATCCGCACTCGTAACAATAAAAATATATAAAACTTTAGTTTTTTGAGTTGTTGATAAGTTCGGTTTAAAGATCATGAATATTTTTCCATATTAACAGAAAAATTATAATTTTATTTGTGATAATTTACTTTAATTAACAGAAAAAACAATTAGAAAAAAAGTTATTTGACACCTGCATGAATGGAGTTAACTTTCTAGCCCGCAACGGCCTTCATCAACATTCTTCGTGCCTTTTTTTTTATATTTTTAAATAATTTTTACAAAATGTCCCATTGCACAGGCCAACAATAGATTTTATCAAACAATTATTTGTCAACCCGCGATAACAATTTTTTACATTTTTTTCTTTCCGGTTAAAGTCAAGATGTAAATAATGTTTTTAAATAAGTTAATTATCTTAAAATACACAGAAAAAACTGAATTAAATAAAAGAAAATACTAAAATATTAATAAGAATTAACAAAAAAAATTATCTCCCCAGTCCGGAATCGATCTCGCAACCTTCTGATTGCAAATCCAACCACTTACCACCTCAACCTCCATGTAAAAAAAAGAATATATGAACTTATGAAAAAGCTCTTCTTACGATGTTATTAATTTAGATACCAATTAATTTATATATTTTTTTTTTTTTATAATTTAACCAATACTCAGGGGATGCCCCCTACTCATGCAGTGCATTGTATTGATCAGGAAAATAAGGTATGGGAAGGAGGAAAGAGGGAGTAGTGTTTGTGGATATTTGATTTAAATTTTTCTAAATTGTAAGTAACAGGGAAGACTTCTGCGGGAAGTTTGTTCCACATACGAATCGTTCGACTAAAAAACGATTTTTGTCTGTAATGCGTTGTGCGAAACACAGGACAATCAACTACAAACGGATGTGCTCTACTAGATAAGCGAGTATTACGAATAAAAACTCGGGCTCGTGGAATAAGTTCACTTATCTCAGATGAGCATCTCCCATGGTAATATCGATAGAAAAGTGTCACACAACCCACATTCCGACGATGCTCCAATGAATCAATAGAGTTGGATACACTACTGTCATTGATAAGCTTCACCGCCCTCCCCTGAACACGGTCCAGAAGCTTCAGAATAGACAATGGAGCCCCTGCCCATATATGAGAGTTGTATTCTATTTTTGGACGGATATAGCTGGTATAAATAGTAAGGAGATCGGATGGAGTGAAGTAAGTCTTGCACCGTTTTAGAAAACCGAGACACTTGAAATGCCTCTTTCGACACTTGAAATACGTGCTTATTCCAACGGACATCATACTGTATTCTCATGCCCTGAACATCAAGAGTATCCGATTCCTCAATACCTATACCATCCATAGTTACAGATGACAATGTCAATTCCACAGCCCGTCTGTGGGTTAACATACAACATTGGGTCTTGCGTGCATTAAAATCTACCTTATTCGCGTAGGAGAAAGAACAGAACCTTGCGGTACCCCTGAATTTAGCTGAACACTCGTTTGATGAGACCCCATCTAAAACAACACGTATAGTGCGGTCTCTGAGAAAACTCGTTATAAATCGAGAGAAGACATTACCGACACCAAAAGCAACTAGCTTAGTCACGAGTGCCCCGTGCCACACACGATCGAACGCCTTAGAAATATCTAGAGCAACCACTTTACTCTCACCAAAGCGGTGGATTGACCGGCTCCAACGTTCCGATAGAAACGCCAACAGGTCTCCCGTAGGTCGACCACTACGGAAGCCATACTGTCGATCATTTAAAAGTGAATTGGTCTCTAAATATTTCACAAAATGGTGGTTAACCATGGTCTCCATCACTTTGGAGAGCGCAGAGCAAATTGCGATTGGGCGGTAATTTTCAGGGTTGTTAGCCGCACCCTTTTTAGGGATAGGCTGGACATTGGCCACCTTCCAGCATGAGGGGAAAATTCCCGCACGGTACGAAGAGCTGAAAAGTTTTGCCAATGGACGTGCCAACGTTAAAGAGCACTGTTTCAGCACCAGTGCTGATATGCCATCCGGCCCCGGTGACTTATTTACGTTGAGATCCGCAAGAACCCTTTTGACTGCCCGGGCCCGAAAGAAAATCAAAGGCATAGTATAGGATACCCTTTCGAGAACGGGCAGTGGTTGATCGCTTTCCGGCAAGAAAGAATTTCTTGCAAAAAGTTCAGCGAAAAGGTTGGCCTTATCAACCGGGTCAGTGAATGATTGATCGTCCTTTAAAAGAGTTGGAATAGAAGAACTAGCATTATCCCTTACTCTTTTAACAAACGACCAAAAGGTCTTACTGCCCCGAGGAGCAGAAAGAACTTTGGCACGTAGACGCTGTTCGTATAAAACCTTTTCGCGTCTAAGTACCTTGGCACACTCGGTTCTCGCCTTTTTGCGGTGCAGATCAGTAACGGCGTTCTTATTCGAACGCCAATTACTGAACGCTGCCTCTCTGGATCTGACTGCATTTTTGCAGAATATTGAATATTTACCAAAGGTAGACATACACACAAAAAACAAGTTTTCAATTTATTTTTTGATCAATGGTAATAATCTTTTACTTCGAGCTCATATAATATATATTAGTTCTCATGTAGTGAGTAAACTAGTTTATATGAATGTTTGATGTTTGGCATAGGATTGTTACCGCTTTCAAAACGTGTTCTGATGATGGGAACCTAGAAAATTCCCGAAATAGATCTATCAACACATTCCTGAAAGGGGTCAAAGAATAAATTTGAAAACAAAAACTCTATAGATTATTTGTTAGGACAATATCCTAATAAAGAAATATAGAGTATGGCCTCGAACTTGAATAATTTTCATTTTCATTTTATTTTTATTTTTTTATTACAAAAATAATATATAACTTATTAATATATAACTACCACCCAGCAAAAACTTTGGTAATGGGGTGCGATAAAGTAATGCATTACCTTGTAATGTGTACTACTTACCTGTAACGATTATTTTCCAACAAGATGTAATGAGTTACCGATAATTGAACACTCATAGATTACCTTGTAATGATACCTCAATACATTTTACATTACTTCAAATATAAAATAATGACTTACCCATCATCAATTATATAATGCGTCAATTATAAACGTAAAGTAATTATTAATATATATTTTTGAAATGTATTTATAGACACATTACTTTGTTATTTTTTGTAAACATGCGGGTAAGGTGCATGACTAATTGTTAAATACCACAGACCCCAGGTTCGAATTCCAGCACGACCACGTAATTTAATTAATAAAAAAAAAAAGTTATTTATTTAATTAAAAAAATATCTGTAAAAAAAAATTTTTATCCATTTTTTTTTATGAAAATCTATTTATAGACACATTACTATTTCTCACCATGTAACCATATAAGTAACCAGTTACTTTACCCCCTACAAGGTAATGAGTTAAACCCATTACTTTTAGGCTCATCGCCTGTAAAATTCATCAGTGAAGTAAGGTGTAATGTAATGCGTGAAGCCCAATGGCGATACATTACTTTACCCATGATTTGGTAATGTGTGGTTTTGCTGGGTAACTTACTCGTTTGAATTAATTCAAAATCAATTCAAGTCAAATGAATTGGAAATGAATTGCAATTCATTTCGCCAAACTCATTTGAAGTGAAAATGAATTGCAATTCATTTGCCAAATTCATTTGATAATAATGAATTATTAAAAAAAATAAAAAAAATGGTGACAACACATGTGTTTATACTATACAACACATGTGTTTATACAACACATGTGTTTATACTATACATCACATAAGTCAAACGGAAAGTGTGATAAAATTATGTTTGTCAAACAATTTAAAAAGAAAATATTTTGTGTGTTTAGAGCGTTTTCCAGACACAAAATATTAAAGAAACTCATGTTTTTTCAATCATATGCCTTTTTCTTACTACAAATTTTTACTGGCAAAAACGTATCCAGTAAAAACTTGTAAGTTCTTTGGCATCAACCTGTCACTTTACTCTCTCTTTTTACCAGTTTTAACTTAGTATTTGTGTAAACGAACACCTTTCAGTAAAAACTTGTACAAATTTTTGTGTTGTCAAACAAACTTAATGTTATATTTTTTAATTATTAAATTTTGGCACTTTATTTATAATATTAGGCCTGTTTATTTTTTTATTTATTTTATTTCATTTAAAGTTGTATTTATTTCTTCTTTCAACATTTTATAAATATGAATTTTCGGGTTAGAGATCTGTTTGTTTCGCAAAAAGTAAAAGCCTTCTTTTTTAATATAAAATTTTTTTCTTTTTTATTAAAATCTAACACCAATTTAATTTCATAAAAATGTAAAAAAATGTTCTAAAACACGGAAACTAAATTAAGCTAACCCCATATTGAATTTATAAAAAAATAAATATGGTTTGGATTAAGTTTTATTTAATTCTAGGATTTTCATTTTTGCAAAATTGTATTTCACATCACATTAGCAAATAAAGGTTAGCTTTCGATAAAAAAACAATGTTTTTTTTTAATTTCGAACGAAATAATATAAATTTAATAATTGAGCCGGCGAATTTATGAGAATGATAAATAAATAGGTTTTGCCAACATATTAAACTATTGTCAAAAAATCATCATTTTGGAAGCAAAAATCGTCCAATAGTCATTTAGTTATATAGGGTATTAGATATCATCAATATTACGATAAATCGTAAAAGCTGGCAACACTGCATGTGATTGCTACTAATGCATACATACATAACATTTAAAAAAACCTACATACACAGGGTGGCTGATGAATATTGCTACATTAAGAAAATCAAGTAACTTTTTTTTCAATACATACCTATAAAAATTTTTTAATTGTTTCATTTGCAAAACAATACATTTTTATTTGTATTTTTAATGGCTTTTAAAAAATAACTTAATTAAAACAACTTTAACGCCCGATGACGTCAAATGCAAGCGAAATTCCGTGAAAATTACAGAGAAAAGGGGCAAGTCTACTGTGTCAATTTGCTTGTTATTTGATTTTTTAAAGGAAAGAAATGAAAATCCTTAAGCAGAATTGTCTATATTGACTGTATGGTGGTACATATTTGGGCAAAAATATTACTTGTCGAAATTTAGAGGCGTGCCGCCTGATGTGCCCCTTAAGTTTGTTTAGGCGGCAACGCCAGCCTCCAAAGCATTGCAGTGGCGCACAATCAAAATGTTAGTTTCATTACCCATTCGTTCATTTTCCTTTAATTGAAAGACGAATCAATGAAACCAAAAAAAAATAGAACCGATTAATAACGCGGAAAAAAAGTTATTACGTTTTTTTTTTGTAGTGGCAATTATATATCTATTTATAGAAGTTTTTTTTCAGATCTTGTTAGGTATTTTAAGGTATTGCTATTTTAATTATATCAGTAACGGTATTTTACGGTTAACGGTATTTCATTAATATCGGTAACGGTATTTTAGGAATAAACGATAGTCAGTTGAAAGGGGTTTGAATCGGAGACGGTATTTTAGCGATATTGACAGCCATCCCTGATTGCGTATAAGCATTGAATGTACGTATGTATGTATGATGAAATAAATAGGATAATTTAAATTTGCTTTAAAATTTTAGATGTCTTCACACATTTTCACTCATAACTTTTTAAACGCGTTAACCGATTTTGATCATTTTCACTAGAAAACTGCTCATGATATCAACAAATAATTTGACTAAAATGTAGCAACACCTCTTCTGTATTGGCGGACTATTTTGTATTTCCACAGACAGACGGACATGAATTTATCGAATTCTCTATTCATGCTGATCAAGAATATATAGTTTAAGGGGTCCCAGAATTTTTGTAAAAGATACACAAACATTTGACAAAGTGAATATACCCTCCGCACTATGGGATGTATGGTATAATTAACTAATACTTGGTTTGAAACGGTGTTCCCGGATCAAAGATTATTTAAAACATTGATAGACTACCTGGTTTTCTAAACGTTTTTTTTTACAAAATTGTTTTTTTTGAGTGTACACTAACTTATTTATCAATTTAAAGAAATAACAAAATTATGTTTTGAATGGCATTTTATTAAAAAAATTGATTTTCGAGTTCCAAATTATCAACTACATTCAAAAAACATGTGTTCAAATAACTCTACTGTCAGTTTCTTCATCTTCACTTTCGGAATTCTCTTCGTCTGTTTGACAATTTTTCCACAAATTTTGATCCTCTGATCTCAGCATTCTATCACTTCTGGTGGAAGATTTAATTTCTTCTGGTGCTGGATGCGTTCATTCAACGAAAGGTTGGAAATGAGAGGATCTGTTGTGTCCAATGCTCTACTAAAAACGTCTGTCAAGGTCGTGCATGAAGCAATCTGTCGGATTTATATATTTTATGGCGCTATTCAGAGGTATACTCGCCAGAGCATCCAACTGGAAGCACAGTCTATTCAATAATCTGCTGCGAATGCAGATGGACCTTATGTACAGTTGCTGTCATCGGTAACCATGGATACTTCTGCATGAACATTTGGGCCGTTTGGAAACGAAATTCTTCAAATTTACTTGAATCTAAAGGAAGCTGACATGATAAACATATTAAATTGACTTCTAAATTTAAAATTAGGTTCTTGGTCAATGCCTGTAATTTCAGAAAACTTTAAATGTTCTTTTGAAAGCGAGTCGAGCCGTGTTGCCGTCATTTGTACTTCCAAAGCCACCAGTCTTAGGCTTATCAACGTACAAAACCAATTTCATCCCAAAATAACTGTTGGATGTCAGCCTTTGGTGTTGGAAATCTGTTATGCTTATAAAAACCTTTGGTGTAGCACCACATACTGAGCACGTCAGACTAGATTTAGTTTCATTCAAAATATTTAATACTTTACCATCAACTAAAGTTAAATACAATTTAAATTTAACTCACAAACTATTTTATTAACCAAACCTTACTTCAGAAGTTCTTAAGTAATTTATTTCTCCTTATATATTATTTTTTTCTTTCAAAATAGTTTCTTTAGTCTCCTTTGTGTATGCTAATTTTAATGGTCCGCAAAATCTAATAGATTGTATTAACCGATTGTTCCATAATATATTTCCGGAAGCTTCTATTAACGCAAAGGTATAATTGTTGTAGCCAAAAGAGAAGAGTCACAACTTTGAGACGAACTGCCAGTACTGCTGTCAAACCCATAGCTGACAATGAGCTTGGCGTATAAAATGTCAGTCAGACAAACTTTCAAAAAAACTTTCAAACTCCTACAACCTTTTCGCCATTTCATATTTGAACAAAATATTCGTGACTGGTCCTTTAAATATTGTTCAAAGTTTTCGGAACAATCACTCTAAGCAAGTATGATAATAAATGGGCATAAATAGCTCTTTTGTCAACTTCATCGTGTTTCTCTCGCCATATATTGAATAACTCTGAATTTGCCAAGCAGTAGTCACCGCGAAAAATGCGTTTTTTTTTTTAAAAAGTTTGCAAATATCCGAGCTGAAATATATTAAATTCGAAAGATAATCGATTGTCCTAGAGAACTGTTATGGTGTTATGTCTATCATGTGCTATATTTTTTTTGTAAGTCTAAATAAAGTTCCAATTCATAATTCCATTAATTCATTTAGAGGTCACTTTAATTTTTCCAATTTAATCAATCTATTAGACGAGTTCACCAACATTTTACTAATAAAGATGTCACCTTCGACGTTATTTTCCATTTTTTTTATTTTCAAAAACTATAAATTTTTATTATGAAAACTTTTTTTTAGAAACTATCACAAAATTCAATGCACTCCATCGCTCATTTAGAAATCGCACACAAAACAACTGATAAGTAAAAGCAAATCAATTTTGTCGAAAAATTTAAATAGGGATATTTACTCTGTTATATTTTTTTTTATATGAAAGCAAATATTGCATTTTGGCTAAAAAAAGGGGTCAAATTTTCTATAGTGCTATGCAATGAATTATTTTTTTTTTTGTTCAAATTTTTTTTGAATAAATTGGCCATTTTGTTAAAATCATTATTGTTAAATAATAATTTGGTTTTAGCATTTTTCTGTTTAAAACAATGGCTACATTTTATTAAAAAAAATTTAACGTAAAAATTACATTATAATTTTAATGATAACTTTCTAGAATAAATAAATATTTAGATTTAAAACTACTGAAATTAAATTATTTAACTTAATAAACTAATAAAGCAAATGAGAATTTGTAAATATTAGAGTTTCGTCAGAAAAGTATGAAATTTCTTTGTTTTTGGGATATTATCACTTTTAAAATGTTTTGGCATCGTAAAAATTATTTCGTTGATTTAAAAAAAACATTTTTAACCATACTTAAAGTGCACAGTTTAGGAAATAGAGTGGTCGGAAAAAACAAATTTTAAAAAAAACTTATAAAGTATAGTGTCCGACCGAACAGTTCGGCCAGAAAATGCATTTGGTCTGCATTCGGTATTTTTAAAGCATTATGATCAAATTTGGCGGATGGAAAAGTGTTTTACTGGGCTGATTAAATGCTATTTGAGTGTCAAATTAGAAGAAAGTCTGTAGTTAAGCAATGAATTCACTGTTCGGGCCAAATTGAAAATAGTTCGGCGGCCGAACTTTTAACTTTATAGCTAAACTTCGGCTTTTCTCTTAAATTTTATACACAAATCGAATTAAATCGGCTCACAAACATGTTTCCAATACCAAAATTTGTCATCATTGCCCCTAGATATCAAAAAACCGGCAAAATATAGTTTTTTGGCCGAACTGTTTCGGTCGGACACTAATAAAGTACTTTTCTATTACACACAATCAAAAATCATTTTAGCTGAAAACTGGTAAAAAAATGTTCGTTTTACGGGAACCCCGTAAATAAAATGCAATATTTGATTTATTAGCAACTTTTTAACAGGCCGGGATAATGTTTGTGGCATTTTTCTTAGCTCCGGCGTAGACACGATTTTCGATGCTCCAACTACACGGTAGCCACGGCCGAGTGTGTTTCTGCGTGTCTAATGGGCTCAAAATATACTTTTTAGAATATTAATAAAAAACCTAATAACAATGTGGTACAAAGAAAAAGTGTCCCTTAATCACCCAGCCCAAACCGTTGAAGCTAGGGGCAATGCAATTTGGCATGTAGGTTCCCTCTTCATCGTAGACGATTTTTGGAAATTGTTAGGGGGTGGAACAAAAATTATAAAAAATATTCCTCTCATCTTTTCTGCCTAAACCCCTTCGGCTAGAATCTGTAATTTCAAATAGAGTAATGGCTAATGCACTTAAAATGTACTTTTTGGAATTTCCAATAAAAATTCAATATGGTACAAAGAAAAAAATGTCCCATTAAACACCCTGACAAGGCGCTGGAGCGGGGAACTTCAAATTTAGCATGTAGGTTCATCCCCTCGCATGAACATCCACTAAGATGGGATTTTTGGAAATTTTTATGGGGAAAAGTCTCCCTATATCCAAAACCCTTCAGGTAATTCATTGAAGAAAAACTTTTTGGATAAAAACAGGGCTCAAAAGGGTAAATGGTTCCTAAAGTTCAAACCACTGGAGCTAGGAACATGAAATTAGGCAAATAATTTAATGTTTAATTATTAAAAGATGAAGTCTTAATATATGTATTCCGATATTAAAAACTACGTGTAACGGCGCACAGTGGGGTTTTTAATGAAAAAAGTGGGAATTAATTCGAGGTAACTTTCCCTGTTTCTAATTTCAACTCTTTTCAGTCAAATTCACTTTAAGAAGTAAAACTAATCAATTTTGTAATATTATTTAGTACAAGAACGGGTTGAGACTAGGGTAGCCAGATGTTGAATTGGCAAAAAAGTACATCAAAGAAAAAATAAAAAAAAGTACATTTGTATTATTATTGAAAACGTCCTTAAAAAAAAATATATATATATATCTTTAATACTAAATATCACTTGTTTGTTGAACATTTCGGTATGGTTCGTTTATATAATTATTAAATAATTATATTATTTCTTTTCTAAATAATTCAAAAATTTTACAAATATTTATCATTCTTTACCAATTAACAATTCCATTTTTGCCATTTTCAGTTTTTAAATAATTAAAAGAGTCTACACATGTAAATTCAAAATTAGTTTTAATGGTCAGTTCACTCTCTAAATTTTGAATTGAAAGCTTGTTTCTTTACTTTCTCCAAAAGGTAAACATTAAACTGAATATTCTCTCAGTTGCCGCATTTGAATGTGGTATAGAAAATATAAACATACAAATTTCAAAAAGATTTACGATTTGTTTTGATTAAGAGCTTCATCACAATGCTGGCAACTGACAATTGATTAATATAAAAAAGAAAAGTCGTCACGACTGGCGATTTTTTTCTTCTCATATAAAAAAACACGAAAAAATACTTCTGTTAGTCGCCACAAATGTGTTCAGACATTTTAAAATGAGAAATTTTTACTAGAACATGATGAAAGCAGCCATATTATTGGTGGAATATGATTGATACAACAATAATTGTATTGAAACAACCATATATGGATGTAGGAAACATAGTTTTGTGGCCGCAATCATAGTGCAATAGTATTTTAATCCGCACTTTTACTCAATTAAATGATTTTAATTATAATCAACAAATTCATTTAAAACCACAAATAGAGTTTTGAGCACCAAACTCTTGCTTTAAACGATATTTATATTTTATTATGATGGATTTTGGTATATAAATAAGCAATAAAAATAATGTTAATATTTAGATTATTATGAATCTATGACTCAATAGCCTGTAAGGATTTATGTATCCATAGACTTGCCCGGTGTTTTTATAAAGCGAACGGAATAATTCCTCTAGAGGAATGTGTGTATTTTGTTTGTTGACTACAATAACAAAATATACACATTCTCTGTAGGAATTATTCCTTTCGCTTTACAAAAACAGGGTGTTAATAAATGAAATGAAAATTGCTGAAATTTTCAAAATCTGCTATTACTAGAGCCTGAAAAATATCTCAAAGCATAACACGACAAAAGCTTATAACTAGGGTTTTCTTTCCCGTGAAAGCGGTATTCGTTTTTGAGTTTCCAGCGATCCCTCGAAATCTCGCTCAGTAAGAACATGATTAATGTCTATTTTTAATTGAAAAAATTTTCTTTAAAAAGACTATCACATTCTTTGGTTTATTGTTAAATTTTTACAACGCTTTTAATCAGAACCTTAATTTTTTTTTAACATTTTAAATAAAAATTACCTTTCCTTTATTATTTTTTTAAATCTTCTAGAATTTTTTCATGAAAAACAATTTATGGGAGTTATCAAAAAATGTGGGGAAAACCATGTAACCGGATATTATCTAAGTGATGGATCATATTTTTGACATGTTTTTTTATTTATATCGTACCAGTGATTACTTTACTAAATATTTTAAGAAATTATAACCGTTAATCAGTTATTTCTGAAAAGTTATTATCATTTTTGTAGGCCAAGTAGCTAGTAAGGCTTTTCTACTTCAACCGGTTTTATTTTAAAGACCAGTAAACTAAAACTGTAATTATTGGCAGTATTACAAAGAAGGCTGTTAGCGCTCTTACAAAAAATTATATATTTAATCTGGAGCTATTCTATTATCCATGCAAACACGACTCCAATTTTGTAACCATTTTTCGACACTTTTCAAAACACCAGTTTCAAACATACAATTTTGCAGTTTTTGACTAATTTTACTATTAGAAGTAAAAGGTTATGATACCATTTTTTAAACGTAAGACTTTAAACAATCTTGCGCACAAAGAGAATGAGTATGTATTAGTTATTTTACAAAAAAATGAGATTGTATTGGTACTATTGCACTGAACAAAATCACTTGGTTTTGTTTGTTTTTTTGTTTGCTTACATTGTTGTATTGTTTTACTATTTATGTCCTAACGTGATAAATTTCAGCTATGAGGCGAATAAAAAAAGAAATATTCATAAGAGGAGATTAATAGGTAATAAAAAAATGTTTTTTAAGAAAATAGTCACATGAGTTCTTTGCCAATAATGTACTGGGCAAACAAATATATATAATAATGTTATAAATATGGATTAATAAATTAAAAAACAAAAAGCAAAAAAATATATTTTATATTAATTCTTATAAAATACAACAAAATTCAAAATACTTGCGTTGTAATTGTTTTTAATATAAAAAATTATAGTTCAGGAATTTTTAAATTTTTTAACTTATAGATTGTTTTAATATTTTAGGTTTTGTGTGTTAAAATTAAGTTATGAATGAATAAATAAATCAAGGTATATTTATGTACGTATATGAATAATAATGAGTTAATAAAGATAATAAAACACAATGTATTGCATTAAAATATAAGTATAACTAATGTTATTCATAAATTCATATTAATTAAAAAGTATAAAATTCAATTAATTTATAAATTTCTTTGTTGTAACATTTTGTGTCGAAAGTTTGTTCTATGAACCTGTTATAAAGTGCTCAAATTTGAATACGAAAAAGGTGTTAATAAATTCAAAAAATATTAAAATTAATCGAAAAAACATTATTAATTCTTATTAACAGAGAAAAGTTGCAAAACTCTGCATTGTTTTTTTTTTTTTTTTGAAATTAGATTATTTAAATACTTTTGGTTTTGTGCGTTAAATGTAAGTAATGAATAAATGTATAAAAAAATTTATTAATGAAAAAGTTAATATGTGTAAATGAATTAATGAATGAAATAAATAAATTACGATATTTAGTGAATAAAGAAATATAAGTAAATATAATTGAAAAAAGGTATTTAAGAAGTTTGATATAATTTTTATTAAAAAATAAAAATTATGTTTTTTCGACCTTTAATTGTGCAATGAAAATGAAAATTATTCAAGTTCGAGGCCATACTCTATAACAAATAATCTATAGAGTCCTAACAAATAATCTATAGAGTTTTTTGTTTTAAATTTATTATTTGACCCTTTCAGGAATGTGTTGATAGATCTGTTTCGGGCATTTTCTAGGTTCTCATCATCAGAACACGTTTTGAAAGCGGTAACAATCCCATGCCAAACATCAAACATTCATATAAACTAGTCTACTCATTACATGAGAACTAATATATGAGCTTGAAGTTAAAAATTATAACCATTGATCAAAAAATAACAAACAAGTTTTTAATTTATTTCAATTTTTGGTTACAAACAAGGCACTCTGCTTCATTAAAAATATTCAAGTTAAATAAAAATGCGTTTTCCCAACCAAAATCCCACATAATGAATGAAAAAAAAACATTTAAAAAAAATTATAGTACTCTTGGCTTTATTAATTAAAATATCATTGGTTGTTGTCAAATACTATCTGTGTACTTATTTTATTAAACAAAGCGACACAAAGCTACATAAACCTACTCCATCCAATGCTGGCAAGCAACTTAACATTTTTTTTTTGGTTTTTTTTCGGTTTCTCTTTTTATTTTTATTTACATTCGGGTTGTGTGTGTGTGAAAAACGTTTAGTTTTCGTTGTTTCAACAAGTGTTTGCGCGTCACTGCTTTAAAGCATTTTGTGATACCAGTGGTTCTAAGATTGTTTGCATTATTAAAATTTCCCGGGATGAAGAAGTAAGTGTCATGTCAAAACAAAAAATACGAAAAGATCCAATAGCGTATGAAAATTTTAAGAAAAAGCTCGGAAAAATTAAAGTTGTTGCCGATTTGACAGACCGAGGGAAAAATGTAGAAGAAAGTATATTCGCGAAAAAGTAAAATAATGCCGAGAAAGAAAGAAAAACAATAAATCTGAAAATCAATTTTACATAAAATCAACAAGATCAACAAGAAATCAGCGACAGAAAAACGAATTAAAGATGCGAACAAAACATTGAAAGTTTATATTAAAAACTTGAAGAAAATAGTAACAAAATTTAAAGTAAGATGCACAGGAATGAAGAACGAAGTAATTGAAATTCCTATCGTCAATTCAGTTAACAAGTTTTTAGGAGAACGACGCGTATATTTAAATATTAAAAACGAGCTTCTTTATAATGAATCATTTGTACAACAATTTAAAGAGAACTATAACACCAATGGTTATTAACAAAAACAAGCGATCAGAAAAATTTTGAAAGGGTGAATTATGAAGAAGTACGGCATGATTGACACAACGCGATTCTGACAAGACTGACAAAACTCCTTCCAGTTTCTTACAGTATGTCCATGATACCAACAAGAAGCACACGTACAATCTTCGTAATTCTGTTGTTCAATATTTCGAAGATGACAAAAAGAGTCGTTTGTGTCCAAGAAAGAAAGATTGCATAACACGCAAAGGTATTAAGAAGCAAAAACGATACTTAAATGCGTCGTTAAAGGATTTGGATAAAATGTACATACAAGAATCATCCTTTAAACTGTGTTGTGTAGTAAAGCCTTCAGTTCCCGGTAGATACTTGCCTTTGTAGTACTCATGAAAATATTACTCTTCTAACTCAAGTATTACATTCCTCATTAAATATAAAATAAAACTCGATAGAAAATGTTTTCAGGTCGATTTGCTGTAAAAATAGAACTGAAAAATGTTGCCTAGATTGTGTAGACTCAAATATACCTATAATATATCGTTGACAACTAGAAAGCTGTCGCGTCTTATTAATCGTGGGTTACGAAGAAAGAAACGCGTCAATGTGAACATACTTTTAAGGAAATATGTGTTCAAAGAGCTTTAAAGAACGAATTATTTCGACTATACGGGAAATAAAAAAAAATTTTAGGAGAAACTTCCTCCTTTTCTACAACATGTTTATCGTATCGAGCATCAGTACAATGTAATAAGCTCAGTAAAAAAAGTATACCAGAAAATGAAGCATTACTTCACATAGACTTCAGCGAAAATTACGCTTGCAAATACGCAAATAATTGCAATCCGTTCATTTTGGCGCCTCTCGAGAGCAGATTACATTGCATACTGGCGAGTTTTATCAAAAAGATTTTGCGCAAGGGTTCGCCAGTATGTCCCCTAGTTTTAGACATGATGCTCATTATTGCTTATTTTGTGCCTGTGTTGAAAAACTTCCTCGGAAAATTTCCTAAAATTGAAATTTTACATTTCCTTAGCGACAGCCCAGCAACACAATATAGAAACAAGAAAATGTTTATCCTTATCCGATGTACCTATATACCCCAGAAACTTAAACAAATAAAGTTGATTTCATATAATTACTCGGAGGCTGGTCACGAAAAAAGCGCCGTGGGTGGAATTGGCGGGGCTTTAAAAAGGCAGCCCAATATCACAGTGGGCACAGAAACGACGTGCCTAATTTTGAAACCCTCGTAAGAACTTTAAAACAAAAATCAAAAAAAGTGTTGATTCTCACCTTTTTCGACATAGATATCAAAGTAGTTGATACGTTTTTAGAATCTTTCACTTTGCAAGGCTTCAAAGGCACCATGAAAGTTCATTAATTTATTAGGGACAAGGGAGAACCGCAAGTGTTAAATTTTAACAAATTAAGTGCTACTCTTGTACTTTATTAACCCAATGTGAACATTTCTACCTTGGGAACTTGCTATTAAAATCTGAAGAAAGAAAAAACTATCCACAAAATAAAAGAACAAAAAAAATTCTAAATTAGAAGAGCCATCATCTTCCAAAATAAATAATTTGAAAATCCAGTTTACAAAATTCCTATAAATTATTAATAACACAGTACAACACATGATTTTGGGACTCAATTCACAGAATTGCACGTGAAAGTAGCCCCAAAAATAAGAACTTCTGCATCATTTGTTTTGTCAAGTTGGCTACAGTAATAATTTAATGGCCAAATGATGGCCAAATAATGGACAATTTAATGAAGCAAAGTTGTAGATATTGAATAGTTGAAAAAAGTGCGGAACAAACCTACCTGAAAAATGTGCATCCGTGGCCTTAAAAAACGCAAAAATGCCCATTTTTTACCATTTTTCACCCTTTTTGCTCAATAACTGGATTTCAAATCCACAAGTATGCTGTTTTTTTTTTTTGTTTTAAGTGCCTCTTTATAATACCATAGGGACGCCGTCTGGTGTGTTTACACCAGCAAGAGTCTACACACCAGCAAATGTATACGCAATGACAAGTGTATATTACGTAACTGTGTTATATCCACTCATAATACTAATGATCGGATACTCCCTTTTGCATAGTTATATTAAGTATTCTGACACAATTGTACTACACTGATAGAATATCAAATCAAATAATAATTAAAAAAAATATTTTTTTTCGTGTTTCATATTTATTTTGTGTTAATTTTTTCTTTTTTATTATCTTATATTTATTTTTCCGTTTTTTTTATCTCCCTGAACACGACTTGAACCCGCAACCATCACCATACAAACAGCACCGCCTTACCAATTGACCTAAATTACAAAACCAAAAGGATGTGCTTATTAAGACTTTTGTAGGAAAATGTTTTTTTTCAATAGTTGAAGCGCCCTCCAGTGGAAATTTTATGGAAACTTATTGTTTGCTGTACAAAAAATATTTATGTAAAAATGATTGCATATTTTAAGGATCAAACAAATACAGTTAATGAAAATTTCATTCAGTCAATGAATTTTTCATTAATTTAATGAAAATGTTTCATTCAACCAATGAGTTCCAAGTTAATGAAACCCATTCATTAATAGTATGAAGGAAAATCCTATCAGTGCAGTGGAAATTTTATGGAACTTATGCTATAAACACATAGACCACAGCAGACTGCAGAGCTACACGACTGCAAATGCCGTTGACTACAATCGTCGCCGTGTGGTCAGCTACTTATTATTTTGGAAACGACAGCAGCATAGTAAACAGCTGATCACGATTCAATTTAAAAATATCAATAGCTGTTTTTTTATGCAAATCAGGGATGTTAAAGTTGGTACAATTGTACTTTTTTTTGGTACATTTTGACCTTCTAAAGTACCGTGGTACTACCGCTACTCATTTGGTACAATTTAAACATTTTTAATTTTTCCCCTTTCTGAATTTTTAGTATAGCAAACAAATTGTTATTGTGTCCTTTTTCATTGCATTTATTCGTTTTATGTAATGAGCTCTTAAATATATGCGACTATATCCGCCAGATTTTACGATTTATCATCATTTTTAAGGATTTTGAAGAATAAAGTTGGCAATTTTTTTTTTTTTTAATATCGATTAAAAATTTACGTTTTTTTACAAAATTTATCTGGCAGCTCTTACATATATTGACACTTGTTGCAGCCAACTTCACTTTTATTTTGAATTTATTAAAATTCTGAAGAAGTGAAAATTGTTATATAGATATGGCATCACTTATAACATATGGGAAAACAGTGGACATTAGAGTGAGGTGAGTTTCTAAAAATAGAACTGTTGTGTTGTTGGAGTTGTACTTCTGAGATTATGTATGCAAGAACAAAACACCGTGTATTGAAAAAAACTAGTTTTAATCACAACAAAACTCGACCTAACTATAGCTCAGAGGGCTAAAGCGCTCTGTCTAACGTGTAGTGCGAGTGCATGTGGCATTAGAAATCAGTTTATCTATACCACGGTCAGTGATTGCACAGAAAAATTTCATATAGACGCAATCGAACAAATAAAAACATAACAAATATTACATTATTCAAAAATTCAAAAAAAAAACAGGGTCACTGACGAACGTTCAATACCAGAAACTGCGCAGTCTGATTCAGAAAAAATTGAATATTTGCAATGTAGTTATGATTTTTAGAAAATACACTCATTCTTCTCTACCACGCCTTTCACAATTAAATTAAATAAAATTGCATATTAATTATAGTATTAACTGCAATTGTCTGAAAAAGACGTTAAAATTCAAACTCAAACGAAAATTAAATTATTGTTAAAGAAATGAAAGAAAATTCCAAACAATCTTATATATGTTTAATTTAGAACGAGCTCTCAACCTCCGTATATTTACAAAAATAAAGCAAATCAACATATTACCTAGGTTAATACTAGTATTTCGATCTGGTTAAAGATCTCATCAGAACCCAATGTTTTAGAAAAGTTATAGCCTCCATAATAGGCAGAACTTTAACAAAAAACCGATTAATCATTAATTTTGCTCCATTCTTGTCTTCTTAGTAAAAATATTACTTGAGCCAGAGTAAAAACTAAAATTTTTTTAACTGAAGTCGTTAAAAAATTAAAACGTTTGTAGTTTTTGGTCGGTAGTAGCTAATTTTCAAAATGAACTGAATGTCATATGTTTCCAGACATTTCTAGTCGTTGCTGGAATTTTATCCATTCCACAGTGGTCTGCAAATGTGGAAAGAGTTTTTTTCTTTTCAAAATATAATAAAAACTAAGGAAAGAAACAGACTACATTAGCCAACATTATCAAGTCTCATACAGACTAAGGATTGGTTAAGAGCGACAAATTTATGCTGCTATGATGTAGAAATTCCAAATAGTTTATTAACTAAACAAATAATTCCATGATTTGGTCTCATATATTCATAAGACTTTTTTATGCCTTATTTTATTCATACATATAATGTATGTTATTGGAAGGTTTTGTTTTTTTTTTCTGTACAAGAGAATTTTTATGTATTTTTTTTTTTTTGTTGTTTTAATAAATTTAAAAAAATGGTACCGTCAACGTCCAAAAAGTACAATTTTTTTTGGATGTTGGTACAAAATTGAAAACTCCATTTAACATCCCTGATACAAATGCATTTTTGTTTCAGTAGTGCAATTACATCTTTTTTTTTCTTTATTAAAATAGAACAACATGCTTGGTTGTAGACACGTATATAAAGTTCACTTAAAAATACAATTACTTATTTATAATACATTATTATAACGTGAAAATAAATTTATATAACCCCTCTTGAATATTAATGCAATTATACCATTTGATGTTGCGACGTTTTTTGTGTTTAACAAATAAAATATTTTTAAGCACTAATTTGTTACATATTTTGTTTTATTGTCAACACTATTTTTTGTTTTGCAGCCAACAAAAATAGAAATTAACCTAAGTTGACTACAGCGGCAAAAGTAGTCGGGTAGCCGTGTAGTTGTGTTGGTGCCAAATAATCGTTTTCATATAAACGTGTGTATTTTAATTTTGACAGGCTGTAGTCGTGTAGCTGCAGTCGTCTATGTGTTTATAGCATTATTGTTTGCTGTACAAAAAATATTATGTAAAAATCATTGCATATTTTAAGGATCAAACAAATACAGTTAATGAAAATTTCATTCAGTCAATGATTTTTTCATTAATTTAATGAAAATGTTTTATTCAACCAATGAGTCCAAGTTAATGAAAGACATTCATTAATAGTATGAAGGAAAATCCTATCAGTGTAGTTATAAATAACCAAATGTATTTGTAGGTCTTATCAGACAAGAGAAAAACCCACTATTACTAAGAAATTATTTTAGGTACTTTTAACAATTAGTAAAAACACACGCTAGTTATGGAAAATCTCACTATTACTTAAATAGTCTTAGGTAGATTTCCCAGAAAGGATAACAATAAGTAAAGACATGTACATTTTATTGTTCTGAAATATTATAAATAGTGAAATAATTCATTGTAATAAACATAACTTATTTTAGCATCAAAGAGAAAATATAGAAAACAACAAGTGCCCAAAATTGAATGCTTTTTGGATTGTCCCAAAATAGGCCAAAATGCATCGAAAAAAACTTGTTTACTGAAGAATTCAAATGTTACGCCGAACACAGTGGTGCTACGCATGCATAAATTCTGGTTAAAAAAAATTGAAAACAAAAAATATACACTTCCGCTTTTACTGCCACACTTCCAGTACAACGTACTGCTGTTACCGATCCACCTAAACGTCCGAGTCTGGATACTGTATCCCTGCAAGCCGAAACCGTTTTCACAATCCGACCAATGTGAATGATGCAGATAGGACACCCGATATTGAAAATAATGCACCACTACCGCTAACACAAATCGAAATTGATTACATTGTGGCTAAGATGGGACTATCACAACAAAAATCCGAAATGTTGACAAAATTTTTGAAGCGAGGTAAACTCACTCAGCGCAACATCATACCGTAAGGGCCAAGCTGATTTTCAGAAATTTTATTCCGTTGACAAGCAAATACGTTCACTTACTGTATTGATATCCCAGGTTTAGGAAAAAATTGGGAATGGATTACATCGCTGGCGACTGGCGTTTATTCATCGATGGTTCAGTTTCAAGTTTGAAGGCTGTGCTGTTGCACAAAACAGAGAAAAAACCGTTCATTCCAATGGGATTCAACACAATTATGCAGGAAACGTATGAAACATTGGGCGAAATTTTGGAGAAAATCAAATACAATGTACACAAATGGAAGATTTGTTGTGATCTAAAAATTGTCAACATAATACAAGGCATTATATTAAAGGGTGGTTTTCCAAGATACTTCTGCTTCCTTTGTAATTAAGATTCGCGTTACACAGGGAATCAATATCAATGTAAAGATTGGAAAGCAAGAACTCCCGAGCTCGAGAAACAATTAAAATTACGTAATGAACGTTTGAAAAAGGATCTAGATGCCATCGCTACATATGAAATTAGGAATAGCTGGGCAATTCGTAGAAGTGGTAGTCAAAGATTTTGAAATCCATCTTTTCAAAACTCAGTGGAGCTAAAATTAGAAACGGTACGTATCGTTGTCTGTATTTTAATATTGTCATATCTAAATTTGTTCACATCGGTATAGTTGCATTACCAATAATTTTTTCGCAAATGCTTTTTTTTTTATTTCAAACAGGTACTCTCAAAGGACCGGATATAAGAATCTTTCACAAATATGCTTTCGAACCATTATAACCACCTATGCGCATGGGACGCATGAAACAAGTTATCGAAGGCGTTTTAGGAAAGAACCGCGTACAGCGAGATGACATACAGACTCGAGTGGACAACTTGCACTATTATTTTGAAAAAATCAATGTATCCATGAGGTTAAATTACATTTCATGCATTTCCACCTTGATACCTTTTGGCACAATTACGTCAGGAATCGGACCAACAAGGAGAGGGGTTTCACCAGGTGACCACGCCAATCGAAAAGCGATTCAAAGTCAAAAGTTAGATGCATTGCTTGCGGAGGTTTGTTGCTTGAGTTCTAAAATGATGAAGTTTGAAGATTAAAGCACCGAAGATGGAGATGACACTGAAATTGGAGGGCACACTGAACAAAATATGCCCTTGAATATTATGTCTAACTCGGATGATTATACAGACTTACAACATGAGTATGAACAACCTACGAAGAAAACAAGATCATCAGAACCACAAGCGTCAACTTCAACGAGGATGGATATTGACAAAAATTGAAAATGTGATAGATAACATATAAAAATCTCCTAATTTCTGTATAAGAATAGCTGTTATATGAATCGGAATTTTTATTTTCATGCTAAATAAAGTTTATAAAGAAAAAAACAGCATATTTGTGGATTTGTAATCCAGTTATTGAGCAAAAAAGGTGAACAATGGTGGAAAATGAGAATTTTTACGATTTTAAGGAAACGGATGCACTTTTTTTCGGATAGGATTGTTCGGCATTTTTTTTTTCTCCTAATCAATATCTACAACTTTTGTTACAGACGCAAAAGAGAATATTCCGTAAGTGCTAAAAATTCGCCTTGAGCCAAAAAATTTGTATGGCCATTGAATTATACTGTAGATGCAGAAGTTCTTATTTTTGGGGCTACTTTCACGTGCAATTCCCAGAATTGAAGTTCCAAAATCATGTGTTGAAAAATGTTTGTACTGCGTAATGAAAGTAATTAAAACATTAATAATGTTAAAACATTAATAACGTTATCAAATAACAGTAAATGTTTAAAACAAAAAATAATATTTAATTCATTTTATTTAAAGAATGTAAACTCAGTACCCAAAAAAAACACTAAAATGGTCGATAAAATTTGTTTGGGGCCACTTGTAATAAATTTTTTTGAATTAGATTAATGATGATGTGACATATGTATGTATATGTAGATTCCAATAAAAAAATTTCTCAAAATTAACAATTTTTTTTTTGTACAAATTTGAGTCAAATTGAGCAAACATTTTTTGATTTCACCCTTTTACACTGATAGAATTATCCTTTATGACGATAATAACACAATTTCATAGAATTTTTTTCGGTGATTCAATGAAAAATTTTAATGAAAGACATGTAAAAGAAGATAATAAAATCGTGTTGGGAATCAGCTCTATACTTTTTTTTAAATAAATTTCCATAGTTTCATAAAAAAAAATTCATTCGATTTCATAAATTATATCTTCATAAATTTAACGAAAATTTTCTTCAGACCTATGAAATTATTTCATACATATTTTTTTTATTTTTTCATAAAATTTCATAAAAACATTTTTTAATTCTCAAGTGCTCAACATATTTTATACATTTTATTTCAATACAACCTTTTATTAATTTTGGATTTCCATCAATTGTTTAAAAAATCATATGAAGCGGTTCATTGACATTGTTCCAATGTATTTTAAGAGTGAAGAGTTTTTATTAACTTCGGAAACTTCTTAGTATAAAAAAAATGTTATAAAACTATTTCATAAATTCTATTAACTTTTCGGAATGATGCAATAGTTTTATGCATTAATTATACAAAATTTCATAAACATTGACTTTAAGAAAGCTGTTTCATAGATTTTATGAAAGTTATAATGGACGAGTTTCAGTAGCAATCTTCATTAAAGCTAGAAGAAATCTTAGAACTGAAGAAATTCTCTAATTGTAGACTCATTCATATTTATTAGTAAACAAAGTGAAATTGCAAAACTCTCAGTAGCTGAGAAAACTGTTAAGTACGATAGCTCATTATAGCCGTATTTTATAACCAAAAGTCGATGCGATTTCAAAAAATAGATTCGAACAATTTTTTTTTTTTTTTTTTTTTTTATCTTCATTTTGTATTTAATAACGAACCTTAAAACAGATTTAAGTCATTCGTTATGGAGTAACTTTGAATTTGAGATTGCAATTTCATTGCTAAACTTGGAATACTATGTAGGTAAACCCCACCTGCAAATGTAGTCAAAAACAAATGAAATTTCACTTGAAAAAAGGACGACTCACATTTCAGTAAATACAACTAACAATGTCATTTGTTTTCACTGTTCAGAAATGAACTACAATGGTAGTAAAAATGATTGTTATAATTTTTTAAATATAAAAAAACTACTGTATAAAATGAATGTAAATCATAATACAGTAATTTGATGTGATTTGTTTTTTTTAATAACTACAATTGTAGTCAGAGCTAAAATTTGGTCTACAAATTAATGTTTTTTTTTCATTTAAAAATAAAGATACTGTATTACAACTCAAACAACTACAAATATTTACAAAGGAAATTCCCTGAATTTCTGAATTTATTCTTTTTAAAAAATTATGTTTATTAATAACATTAAGAAAAAAAATCTCCGGAAATTCCCGAAGTATTTTCCGGGATTTCGGCATTGAAAAATGCAGGGCATTTCCGTGAAAAACTACACTTCTACACTGAGAGAATTATATGCACTCCAATATTGAATTTCTTCATAGTTTTAATGAAAACAGTCACTGGAACTCGTCCAAATTTTCGTAGAATCTATGAAACAATTTTTCTTTAAAGTCAATGTTTATGAAATGTTTGTATAACTAATAAAAACTTTCGTAAACTACTGAATCATTCCGACAATGAAGCGTTTATAGAATTTTATAAAACAATTTCAGACAATTCAGACTCTTCATGTCATGAATGTCTTGAAAAATGCATTGGAACTAGCCTATGAACAGCTTTTTAAACGATTTTTTTGAAACAATTTCATAGAAGTTCACTTTATAAAATATGTTGAACACTTGAAAATTAAATCTTAAAACTAAAATTTTAAAATGTTTGAAAATTTATGACATTATGAAATTTTATGAAGAAACAAACAAAAAAGTCTGAATTGAAATAATTTCATAGCTCTAAAGAGAATTTTCATCTAATTTATGAAGAGATAATTTTTTATAAAACTATAAAACCTTATGAAAAAAGTTTATGGAAAATTTCTAAATATTAAAAAAAATATCTTGGATATAATAGAATTCTACATTGAATATACAAAAAAAAAAAACTAAGGAAATTGCTTCAGTAATACCATGAAGTATAATCCCTATGGTGAATGGGACCGGTTCTGCGTGTGCCACATGATCGGTCCCTTCGTGCCAGAGACCAGTCCTCTGCTAAACCCCTCCCTATGTAAACAACTGGCAACTTTAACATTGGCTTGTCATAGGAGGGGGTCATTTGTCCTGCTTTAAACCACATAGTGGCATGCCACAGGACTAACCAAAGATGGACATACCACAAGACTGTCGCAAATGGCCCATGTCGTATAAAAGAAACGAAAACTAAGCAGCTTCCAATGGGTAAAAATTCTGGTCACTGGCTTTTTCTTGTAATAATCATTCTGGTTAAGTGGTGTGTCTCCATTTGCCAGTCACAGGATTGGTAAGTTCCTCATTCCCCATAGGATTCTTTCAGTATAACTGAGCTAGTGATATTTTTTTTTTTTTTACATCTTTTATTTTATTTAAAAAAAAATTTGCATTGTTAGAACAATAAGAATAAAATATAAAATATAATCGAGAATTGCTTTTTTAAAACTGTCAGTTCTGGAAATGCCGTTTTAAGTGAATTGGTAGAGAATTCCAAAGTTTAATGGCGTTAATGGAAAAACAAATAAGTTCTTGTATAGTTTTACAAAGAAAAAAATGCATGCAAACTGGAAATAAGGTTACTTAGTAAATAAGTGATTTTCGGGATTTTTCTACTATAAAAAATTTTTAATATTTGTTTTTTCTTATGGCAAGTAATTATTTTAGATGGAAAATATGCCTAAAGGAAGCAAAAAATTTTAAAAACAAATAAAAATATGAAAAGTAGAAATAAGTCGAATATTATTTATTTGCTAAATTAACTTTTCCAAGTTAACTTGCTAAATTTTCTTTGAAAAACCACAAGTTGGTTTGCTACAAGGTCATTACTTTGGTACAGGCGTAAACTTTTGTAGGTGATATGCTTGCAGATATTTTAAAGGCCCTACACTGAGAATATTATGTAGTTTAACTGTTAGTAGTATTCAATAAAAAAGTTTTCAGTTGAGTTTAAAATAAATGAATACGCATTTATTTTTCAAATAATATTTTATTATTTTTAGATTCAATTATTGTATTCATTTATTTAACGTTTCACAAAAATTTAAGAGCACAATATTGTAGTTTATTTGTTTTGTTACAGTTATTATAAATTATTTTTTTTTTTTAATTAAAAAAATTCATCTGTTTGTTTTTATTAAATGGTTGTTTTATATACAAAATTATTTAAATTTAAATTACAAGAAGTTGAAAATTTTACACATGTGCACACAAAAATCTTTGCCAAGTAATTAGGAGTATTTCAACTAATAAAGTTTCTTCTCTAAAATTATGTGGAAACTAGCAACATTTTACAAAGTTTTTTCTTATTTCTTCTTAATCAGGTATGTGATAGAAATATAATCGTTTTAAATTAAATCGAACGCTCAAATCGAACATATCGATTTTAGGTGTGATTGAAATCGTATCGGTTTCATTTTCCATATTTGTTTCAATTCTACGTATTTCTTAAAAAAAAAACTCTGTTGCTTTGTTTACAATCACATTTGTTTAAATTATTTTTTTTTGCTTTAAACAGACATCATTAAAAATGGCTTTTGTTGTAATATCTTCTTTAATTTTGATGAATGAAGAGAAAAACAAAGAAAATATTGAACGAAAAAAGTTGCGGGACTCATCCAACCCATTAAACTTGACAGAAAAAGTGTAAGTAAAAAAAAATACTAATTTGCATTAATAAATATTTTTCAGTTTTTAAAGGGTCCGCCATCTAACGTTTTTTTCAACTAGTGCTTATTTCGTGAATGGTAACACTTAGGTCATGTCTGATTTGACAGATAATTAGTTTTATCCTTTCGCTGAACGAATATGGTTGTGTATACGCTTGAACAACGCTGGAAATATTGCGACATTACTTTGAAAATCATGGTAATTAGCAAGGAGTGGCCGTTACAGTCAATGGCGATCGTTATCGGGCCATGTTGAACGAATTTTGTTCACAAAAATTGAAGAGGAGGATATTGGCAACATTTGGTTTCAACAGGACGGCGCTACGTGCCACACAACCGAAGCTGCACTCGATGTTTTTGCGCCCTGTTTTTGAAGATCGCATTATCAGCCGCAGAGCTGATGTCGTTTGGCCACCTCGGAGCTGCGATTTGACACCGTTGGACTATTATTTTTTGTGGGGTGCCGTCAAAGATAAGTGTTACGCCAACAAGCCAGAGACAATTGACGCTTTAAAGGACAATATTCGTGAAGCCATTGGTGAAATACAGCTGCACACAATCGATAATGTGCTTAAAAATTGGACCGATCGTGTAGGCTACTGCATGGCCAGCCGAGGCAGCCATTTAAAACGAAATTATTTTCCATTATTAACCGGAAGGATTGTACTTTCAAATATAAAAAGAAATTTGAGAAAATATTCAGTAGTTTTTTTTTATAGCATTTTCAAAAAAAAGTTATTTGGCGGACCCTTTAAAATATTTTCGAGTTAACAAAGAAGCTTTTTCATGGATTTGGATAAAATAGGTCCACACTTTATATCCACATCGATTCCTTTAACCATCCAATTGGCAGCAACGTTTAGGTTTTTCGCGGAAGGCAGCAGAAAAATACCTTTTCCAGGCATCTGGTTTCTTTCTTGGTGGGCCAATACTATTGAGATCGTCTGCAAGGCTCTGCCAAAGTTTCTCGATTTCAATTCTATCTACTTTGGCAAATCCCTTGGCCAATTGAGGATGTTTTTTCCATAAATCTATTATCATGTCTTCCTGTCGAATATTTATGTGCTTTCCCCTGAAAATTTTCTAAATAAATCTATTTTATATTATTTTAAATATTTATACTTACATTTCAACAAAAATTATTGCAAACAAACTTCAAAAAATGCGATAGTTTTAAAATCGTAAACCCCCGACTACACGTTTTAAAAACGCAAAAAAAACGAATTTCGTTTTCCGTCACACTTTCTATTTATCGATATTTCTATGGGACAATATGGAACATGAAATAGAATACGATTTCAAGTAAAACCGAAATGAAAACGACACTTATGTTGTTCATCACAACTTTTATCGGTTTTGCATCGATTTTGGATCGATTACGTTTTCCGTCACATACCTGAATGTTTGAATAAAAAACTTTATTAGTTGAAATGCTCCTAATTACTTGGCAACGATTTTTGTGTGTGTACATGTGTATAATTTTTCAATTTCTTGTAATTTGAATTGAAGTAGTTTTGTATATAAACAAACTATGTCAATAATTTTTTTTTTGTGTTTCTAGATACAACAAATGTGCTGATGTAAGTGCTTACTATTACATAATATGGAGAAGCAGCAAAAGAAGCAAACATTTTCGTATAAAATAAACAAAACTTATTTTGAGCGTACTGTTTTCCCGTACAAGAACGCAGGTTAGTTAAAAAATTACGTTGCAGAAAAACTGCTAAAATTAGCAGATTGTTTTTGGTAAATGTTAGTAAGATAAGAATAGCAAAAATAAATTTGTTGAATCTACAAATATTTAGTTATATTTGGCTAATTGTAGTTAATTGATAACAAATTAATATGCAAAAAAAGGTTTAATTTGCTAAATATTAGTAGAAAAAAATCATAAAAAATCGTGTAATTTTTAAGTTTTTTTAGATTTTTTTTTTAATATTTATAAAATTTGCCTTTCTGAAAAAAAAATTTCCAATTTACAATTTTAGCAAATCTTTTTGTTGATTTTAGCAAAAAATACTCTTATTTGCATTCTATTAAGTTTAAATATTTTGTTTTTGCTGTTTTTAGTCTACAAATATTTTGTAAATATTTTTGCTGATTTCAGCAGAGAAAATTGCTATTTTCAATTAAAAAACTCAACTATTTTATTTATGCCGAAACTGCGGATAAATTTGTCTGGTCGCCTATTTTTTTACACAACTTCATCCAATTTTAGTTATTTTCTAAAGGGTCTCAAATTTTGCGTTTTTTTTTTTTTGAGTTCATTACAATACTGGTGTTTTGTTTGAAAATTAATAAGGAACTTAATTTTACAAAATAAGATTTAGATCTGTTTTCGAAACATCGAATTGAACTCGTTTATAGTGATTCCAACCGAAGTACGGCTATAGTTAGGGAACACTAAGAAATACTTTTAAAGACCTTGTTTCGTCAATTTTAAAACTTTATGGTTCGAATTTGTAAAAACTAAGTACCTTTATAGCACTTTACGGAACTGCAAAAAGTTTTACTAAATAATTTCTTAAACTTTAAATATGACGAAAAATGTAGTCCTGCTATTTTATGATACGCAGTGTAGTATAACATTTCTTCAAATTGTTTCAGTTTTTTCAGCCTACTAATATTAGCAAACATTTTTTTTTTTTGCTTTCTAGCAAGGTTTCTTATTTTTTTTAGTTTTTTTAGTCAAACTTTACTA
>CM037851.1:107320014-107407844 GCA_021234595.1 Delia radicum | reverse complement strand
CCATCTTAATAAAAAACAGCCAATCTTGTTATCTACAAAATTTTAATTACAAAAATGAGACATTGGAAAAGAGCTTTCCAAAAAAAATTTGTTATGATGTTTTTAGGCAGGTGAACAAAAAAATGAAATTAATATTCTTTTGTTATTGTAAATATTTCCAAGCATACAAACCAAAACAAAAATCTAATACTTTACTTTAAAAACGGAATTTTGACCGTTATTTTAGTAAAATTTGAAAAATCAGCATTAACAACTTAGCGACACCTTGTGACGACAAAATGAACTACATCACAAAGGATACTTTTTATAAGATTAAGGGCCATTATTACAACTTGTCTTTAAAGTAATTGTTAGTAAAAGGTAACTTTAGCTAAAGTGAGGAAAAAAGTGAGCTATAATGTTTTTCGTTATTACAACTTCCCAATAAAATAAAATTAATATTTTTGATAATGTGGCAGCAACAAACTAAAAATCGATTATTGGTTTATGAATTGGTTTATAAAAATACGTAGTGGCAACGTACTTTTATTTATTTGTTTACAAACAAACAATAATTTGTGAAATTCGGTTGTGAAATTCGGTATTTTCTTCTTTTTCTTTATAGAGCAGAAAATGTGGTAACTTTAAACACATAAAACTTACGTTTAAAGTTAAAGGCAACAATGTCTTCCCTTTAGCTTATGGGTCACTTTTAGCTTAAAGTATACTTATAATAACGAAAAACTAATAATCTGTCAGATAACATCCGAACTTTAGCTATTGGCAAGTTGTAATAATGGCCCTAAGTATTATTTTAGTAACTTTCTGAGAAATTAATTTCGTTAAAATGGAAGGCACGTTTTTTATTCGAAACTCCGAAGACTACTACAAATGTAGTTAAAAACAAATGAAAGTTAACTTGAAAAAAGGACGACTTAAATTTCAGAAAATTCAACTAACAATGTCATTTGTTTTTACTGTTCAAAAAATGAACCGCAATTGTAGTAAAAATTAACTACATATGTAGTAAAAAATAAACAAAAATTTATTTGTTATATTTTTTTAAATAAAAAAAACGACTGTATGGAACGTATGTAAAATCATAATACAGTAATTATATTTGGTTTGTTTTTCAAGTGAACTACATACATATGTAGTCAAAAATTAAATTTATTCTACAAATGACGGGGTTTTCACTCAAAAATAAAGATACTGTATTGCAACTCAAACAATTACAAATATTTCCAGCAGAAGTTCCCTGAGTGTAACTATACAACAACTCTATTATACTACATGGTCTACACTCAAAAAAGATAGAAACTAAAATTAAGTTTACACTTTACTAATAGTTAGATTCTAAAGTTTTAATTAAAATAAATAAAATTGCGTAAAAATAATGCAAATTTATTAGATATTAATTAGTTCATATTAATTTTTAATGAACTCAAAAATAACAGAGCCTAAAAGTAACTGTTTCTTAAAAACATCAACAACATTGATTTACTTGTAAAATTTCAGTTATATTTTTGATTTTTATTTCAAAATAATTTATAAAAATTGTTTATTGATTTTGTTTTAAAACGTCGTGGTTTTGTTTGATTTGAAAATAAAAAGCATACAGGCCCAGTAAAATAAAATTAAAAACATATTTAAATAAGAAATATTAGACAAACAAGCATATTTTTGAATAGAAGTTATAACTGCTACGGCCCTGAAAAATAATAAGCCATTTTTCTTAATTTTCCCTTCTTGAATTAGGTTAATACTCCCAAAAATTTTAGAAAATGCATTTATTTTCAGTAAACAAATCTTACATTTTCAGAATTTTTTAACTAAAAGTTAAGAATTTTGACATCTTAAAATTAAGTTTATAACTTCTTAAATATTTTCTTTCAAACGATTAAAATATTTAAACCTTTGGAATTCTTATTTGGTTTGTATTATAAAGGGTGGTTAAATTGTAAGGGCCGATGTTGAATGTGAACCACACCTAAACGCCAAGTTTTTTTCCGAATTTTATTTGACATTTCTCTATTTCAGACTTACTCAATTTGAACCATGGAGAGATACACAATCCAACAACGTGTTACAGTTATCCAGACTTATTATGAAAATGGGCGTTCAAATCAAAATGCATATCGTGCACTTCGTGATTTTTCTGGTCAATTTGATCGTCCAAATGTGCGTACAATCGCAAAAATCGTGGAAAAATTCGAGCAAACCGGGTCTGTAGAAGATGTGAGAACACCAGTGCATGCTCGTACAGCTCGTACTGCAGAAAATATTGCTGCTGTTCGCGATAGTGTGGCTGAAGAGCCGTCCACCTCAACTCGTCGTCGTGCCCAACAATTGCACCTCTCACGCTCGTCGTTGATGAACATTATGCATAAAGACTCGCATTTACACTCTTACAAGGTGCAATTGGCTCAAGAACTAAAGCCTCTTGACCATTCCAAACGTCGTAAATGGGCAGAATGGTGGCAAGAAATGGCAACAGTGGATGATCAATTTTCGAAGAAAATCATCTTCAGTGATGAGGCACATTTTCACCTCAGTGGATTCGTCAATAAACAGAACTGCCGCATTTGGGCGAATGAGAATCCAAGAGTGATTGTCGAAAAACCAATGCACCCACAAAGAGTGACTGTTTGGTGCGGTTTATGGGCTGGCGACATCATCGGGCCGTATTTTTTCCAAAATGAGGCCGGTCAGGCAGTTACTGTGAATGGTGTTCGCTATCGTGAGATGATAACGAACTTTTTATGGCCCGAATTGGAAGATATGGATGTGGACGATATGTGGTTTCAGCAGGACGGTGCCACTTGCCACACAGCTAACGAAACAATGGCTCTTTTGCGCAACAAATTCAATGGCCGTGTTATCTCACGTAATGGCGATGTCAATTGGCCGCCAAGATCATGTGATTTGACACCGTTGGACTTTTTTCTTTGGGGTTATTTGAAAGAAAAGGTGTACGTCGATAAGCCAGCAACAATTCAAGAGCTAAAGGATGAGATAATTCGGCACATTAACGGCATAGAACGTCCATTATGTCTCAGCGTCATCGAAAATTTGGACCATCGGATGGAGGTGTGCCGCCGTGGTCGCGGCGCCCATTTGGCCGATATTTTGTTCCATACATAATTGAGTAATACCAATATATCATAATAAAATAAAATTACAATAATTTCCTAAATAGTTTGTGTTTTATTCAAAATCAACATCGGCCCTTGAAATTTAACCACCCTTTATAAGTGTTTTAGTTTTGTCAAGTACATTTTAAGTAATAAATTTCACATTAAAAACGTTTGTCTAACGAAAATAATCTTATTATTATTTTCATTAATATTAAATAAAAAGTTATATGCAATTGATTACTTAATGATAGTTGGCCAAACTAAGCTACTTATCTTTTTGGAAGTTAATACCTTTTGAGAATTACAAACTAATAAATATATAATAAAAAAATTAAACAGACAAGCGAAATTTTTGTTGTTGTTTATTTTAAATATACACTCAAAAAAATAAGTTAATAGAAAAGTTAGTAAAGCGTCTTGTAAACTAAGTATACTATTTTTCTGCAAAATTTTGTGCTAAAATTATGTTCTCAGCTAAAATTTTATTTATATTTATTTTATTTATACTTATGCCCAGTTTTTAATTTCGTATTTAAATATGCAATTAGTTAATTGCCATTTAAATTTAAGTTGTATTTAAATACAGTTTCAGTTTTTCAGTCTTAAATGATAACTGTTATTTATTTGCGACAAAAATATGGTAGCATCATGAAATGTCAAAAAATTAATGATCATTATTCATAAAACAGCTGTTTAAAGAATAGAAAAAACAGAAAATATAAAATATAGAAATAAAATATATATATTTAAAAACAAAATGAATTAATAAAACAAAAATGAAGAGAAGTAAAAATTTCAGTGCAACCGAAGTTGAATTTTTATTGGCTGCTGTAATTTAGTTTATTTTTTATTGTTTGTTTTACCACGCGAAAAAAAAACAAACTGTCAAAATCATATGTGATATTTGTACAATTTAAATAGACTTTAAATGTCCAAGATTGGTCACTTAAATGTGATTTAAATTTTAAGTTAACGTTTGTATTTAAATAGAACTTAAAGTCCAAATGGCATTTAAATACGAAGTGAAAAACTGTGCATTATTTAGTTTTGAACTAAAGTTTTCCTAATATTTTTATAATGTTTTACTAATTTATTTTGCTAAAAAAAATGTTCTGTTAAGCACATTAAAAGTGTGGACGACGACCAGATTGAAGGATATACGCAGAATGAAGTAGATGTCGTGTTATGTCAAGATGTAGTAGAGAAGAGGAAAATTATACTAAAAAGTACAACTCTTGTAAGGCATATAAAAAATCAACCATAAAAGATTTTTGTATCCGTTTGTCATACATAATAAAACAAAAGGAACAATGAGTACACTCAAAAAATAAGTTTGTAAAGCCAGCAAAAAATTTTGCTGAGTCAGCAAAATTTTAGTCAGGAGGAAGCTTGCAAATTTGCTAATGTCAGCAAAATCTTTTGATGAAAATCAGCGAGCTGATTTTTAAACAACAAAATTAGTAGATTCAGCAAAACACTTAATAGATTAGAAATAAAAAAGCCTTGCTAAAAATTAATAAATTTTTTGCTGAATTTTAGTAGACTGAAAAAAACACAAAAAATTTGTAAAAAAAAATTGTAATTTAGTTAATTTATTTGCTGAAAATCATAAAACATATTTTTGTGATTCTTTTAAAAATAATTTACTATAATAATGAAATATAAATATTTTCATTTTCCCACATTGACGACATGAATTATCTTTTTTTTTTTTTTTTTTAATTAATAATCATATAATTACAAATTATATAATATTACCCTAACCGAGCACTAGCTACTATGGCCTTCGGCGCGTTGTAGCGAAAACAGACCACTGCCTCTGGTGGGAATCGAACCCACGACCCCCGCACTGATAAGCCAGCACGCTACCAACTAGCCTACCAGGGCGCACGAATGAATTAATTTATTATCTGAAAATTTATAGAAATAAATATATATAACATAACAAAAATTTCTTTCAATTACTTACATCAACGGTTGACTAAATGATGCTATCTTTTAAAGGACACAACTGCCGAAGATAATTATAGAAACGAAACGAAAAAATAAACAAAAACAAACGAAACGAAAAAAAACACCCTTTTTGCAATAAGAAAAAGGAGCCATAAACGTCTACCTAAGATGTGTGTCTTTGTCTTTCGCTTTACTCTGTCTACATGTCTGTACATGTTTGTTTGCAATTTGACCACACTAGATTATTAATATATAAACATTTAGTTTAAATAAATTAATATTTTATTTTGTCTTTAATTTAATTAATATACAATTATTTTCACAAGCCGGTGACAACGTAAAATTTAAGTTGTTTTAATCCTCAATTTTGTTTTATGTATGAAAAAGAGATACAAAAATCTTCCATGGTTGATTTTTGTATGTCTTATTATATTTGTACTTTTTAGTATCATTTTCCTCTTCTCTATTACATCTTGACATGCCGCGACATCTGCTTTATTCTGCGTATATCTTTCAATCTGGTTGTCGTCCACACTATTAATGTGCTTATCAGCACAATTTTTTTTTTAGCAAAATTAATTAGTAAAATATTAGTAAATTAGTAAAGCATTAGTAAGTTAAGTGCTGAATAAGTATAACAAATATTTTAGCTGAAAACACGATTTTAGCAAAAAATTTTGCTAAAAAATAGTATACCTGATTTACAAGACGTTTTACTAACTTTTCTACTAACTTATTTTTTTAGTGTATCGTATACATATAAATTGCTGATTAAAAAATTTAGTAATTTTTGTGTTGTCACCGGCTTGCCAAAGTAATTGTCTATTAATTAAATTAAAGACAAAATAAAATATTTGAACTTAAAAAAAGATTAAATGTGTGTTTGTAAACTAAATGATTGTAGTGACTTGTAAGGTAGTGTGACCAAATTGCAAACAAATATGAGTTCAGGTAAACAGACTAAAGTGAAAGACAGTATAAATCTTACGTAATTTTGCATGTTTCCTTTTTCTTATTGCAAAACAAGGGTTGTATATTTCATATTTTGTTTTTTTCGTTTCTAGAAAGATGCCATCACTTAGACAGCCATTGATTTAAGTAGTAATTTGTTTATGTTATATATAATTATTTTTATATATAATTTCAGATATATATCATGTCGTCAATGTGGGATTATGAACATTTTTATATTTTGTAACGTATTGTAAATTATTTTTAAGATAATAACAAAAAAAATTAAGATTTTCAGCAAATAAATTAACTTAAGTATAATATTTCTACAAATTTGTTGAGTTTTTTTCATTCTACTAATATTTAGCAATAATTTTATTAACTTTTAGCAAGGGTTTTTAAATTTTGAATAAACGAAGTTTTAGCAAAAGCTTTGCTGAATCTACTTATTTTTTTGCTAAAAATCAGGTCGCTATTTTTCAGTAAACAATTTTGCTGACATTAACAAAAATTTTCCAGCAAAATTTTTTCCTAAATTTACAAAAATTTTTTTTTGAGTGTACATACTTAAGATGACTATAACTTATGAACTAAAAATAAGTTTATTTTGCATTAGCACAAGTTCAAGTGTCTTAAAATTTAAGAAATATTAACTTGATTGTAAGATATTTTTAATTAATTTACAAAATTTTAGTAAAATTTCAAAAAATTTAACACAAAATTTACAAAATTTTATTACAAGTGTTTTAATTTTTTTGTATATTAAAAAAGGAGAAATGGTATTATTATCAAAAAAAAAAAAACATTACAAATACAATGAACCTGAAAAGCGATACAGACAACACTAGCTATAGAGTGGCAATAATTTAATACACTGTGATATTATTTAAGTTGTGTGTTTAATGTACAAATTTATGTTAAATGTTTTAATGTAAAATCAGTTTCGTTTTAATGTAAAAAAGGAAAAAATTTCATTTTAATGTAAGTTAAAACTATTTTTGTGTATGATTATTGTATCGATTTATGTTTTTTATCATTTAAATAGACTGCCCTTTGAAAAAGTCAACAAAAAATTGACGAAACGTCAGGGAATATGTAATAAACGGTTGTTTTATTTACATTAATAACTTTAGGCCTTATTAGCTCAAAAATTAAAGAATAAAAAATTCTACAAAATAAGAAAAGTATTGGCCAAATAATTAATAAAAAAAAGCAGAATATGCTGAACTAAATATAATTGCAAAAGACTGAAATATAATTCTAAACATACTAATTAAAAGTTGTACACTTTCTTTTGACGTTCACTGTATATATATATTTTTTTTTAAATGTAACTTAAACACACACGCATAGGTACTTTTTGTACATACATAAATAATTCAGTTTTATGTTTAATTTATGAATTTTCACTTAAGTGACACCTTTTCGGTGTAACGAGGAAGTAATAATTTAAACATATACAAAATTTATTGTATTAAATATAAAAATATATTTAACTTGACTAGTATCGTAGTTTGTTATTTTGCGAACGTTGTTGAATTTGTTGTCTATTTGTTTGCACAATATCACGACGACTACTGAATTTGCCTGCCCGTCTGGAATCATTTGGAGGCACCGATTTGTTTCTTGATTGTTTTTTTTTGTTTGTTATTGTTATTGTTACTAACTATAAAGTACATACTATTTACGAGTATTTATTAATTGTACACACGATTGCTGCCTACGTACATATGTTTGTATGTATATATGTACATCATGTCGGTAAAATATTATTACTCACCTTGATCTTGTTAAGCTTTTCGTTTGGAGACAGATACGCTAGTTTACGTTTTACTACTAAAGATGTACTCTAAGCAAAGCTTCCCGATTCAGATAACATTTGGATATATGTATATATGTATGTGATGGAAAAAAAGATTGATCGAATTTTATGGTGTTGGTTAAGTTAATCGAAAAGCCTGTTAGACGTGTTCTGAAAAGTAGTGAAGCTGAACATAATAATCCGTGGGGTCGGAGCAAGCTTACAGCGTGCGGATATATATAAAAGTCAAAGATTTTTGGTATAAAAATTATACGGGTTCGGTTTTGTTCGAGTAACTCGATTTTTGCGGGTTTTAACTTACACTTTTAATCGACTAAGATTTAAAAATTACTCGATCAAATCGAATAACACAGTGATACAAAAAAGAAAGTTGAAATACCTGGGAAATGATACTATTTTTCTGGTAAATGTTATCGAGTACAAAAGGAATCTGATTTTTTGAAATTTGACAAACTCCTCCAAAATTTTAAAAACCCGGGGTTTTGTACCTTTGTGCACTTATAAACCAGTAACTTAGTTGAATATCGTCCGATTTTAAGTTTCTCAGCGGATTTAGAAAAAAGAAAGTGAGACATTTCGAATGCTATATATGTTATTCCAGTTGCCGTGAGAAATCTGTGTGAATTTCTCCAGCAAACACATTTTTTTTTTTATTTTTTAAAACAAAATGTTTGCATAAATACCTGCATAATGTTTTTCGAGTTCTTTGTATGTGCTTCCTATCTAGTGAAGCTGCTATCATGATGCAGGTACTATTTTATAAACACACAAATGGGCCCATAAAAGAAAATTGGTACAACAGTGTTCGCCAAACTTTTTTGCTTGAGAGCTAGATTTATTTATACAAAATTTTACATTCCGGTATATTAAAATTTATATAAATTTAAGAAAAGTTAAAAGATGGAATGATCTTACCATCTTTGATATTTCATATAAAATATTGTACAAAGACAAATTCAAATATTTTTTTCCACGCACATGTGTTTAACTGCGTACACAGATATTTGTTATGACATCTTTCGAACGGACATATGATGTGAAAACGTAATTCTGAGTACGCGGTCTCCTGTTTTAAATGCATTTCGATTTTAACATGCGCACAATGGCTGAAAATCATTTATCATTGGCCAAAATTCTATAACTTTTGAACCGATCTAAATATTTTAGTAATATTTTTTTTAGAGGATAGGTAATCAGTTGAACTTGGCTAAGTTTTAATTTCATTAAAATTGATGGCTTCTTAAGAAATTCAAGGTCAAAGTTAAACTTTTGATTTTTATACCCTTCATCCCATAGTGCAGGAGGGTATATATCACTTTGTTAAATGTTTGTAATTCTTTAAAAAAATTCTGGGACCCCATAAACTATATATATTCTTGATCAGCATGAATAGAGAAGTCGATATAGCCATGTCCGTCTGTCTGTGTTAATACAAAATTCTCCGCCAATACAGAAGAGGTATTGCTAATTTTCAGTCAAATTGTTTGTTGATATCATGAGCAGTTTCCTAGTGAAAATGATCAAAATCGGTTAACGCGTTCAAAAGTTATGAGTGAAAATGTGGGAATACCTCTTAAAATTTTGAATCAAATTTTAAAATATTCTATTTATTTCATCATACATACGTATATTCAATGCTTATACAGAAAAATATACGCAATCAGGGATGGCAGTCAATATCGCTAAAATACTATCTCCGATTCAAACCCCTTCCAACTGACTATCGTTATCCCAAAAATACCGTTACCGAAATAATTGAAATACCGTTATCCGTAAAATACCGTTACCGATATAATTAAAAAATCAATATCTTAAAATACCGTTACCGAAATAATTGAAATACCATTATCCATAAAGTACCGTTACCGATATAATTAAAATATCAATACCATAAAATACCGTTACCGAAATAATCTACCAATATCTGAAAAAAACTTCTTTAAATATATATATTTGCCCAAAGTATGATCATAAACTAGAAAGTCATTAAAACTCGGGCATAATGGGGCTAAAAATTGTGGTGTGCATTAACATTACCTGAATAACTAAATAACGTAACCCTTAAAATGTCGTTACCAAAATAACTGAAAAATCTTTTCCCTAAAATAAAGTTACCGAAATAATCAAAATGTAACGTTATTTTATATCTAAAATACCGTTAGCGAAATAAATAAAATACCGTTAACGCTAAAAGCCCGCAACCGAAATAACTTAAATATAGTTACCCCTAAAATAACGTTACCGAAATAAAAGAAAATAGCGTTAACCAAACCAATAACCACATAGAATCGGTTACCATACGTGGTCATAATCAACACGCACAAAAACAAAAAACCCGCAAAATATAGTTGTTGTTTTTTTGTTTTGTAATACAGGGGGATGATAAATGCCACTACAAAACAAAAACGTAATAACTTTTTTTCTGAGTTATTAATCGGTTCCATTTTTTCATATTTTCATAGCTTCGTCTTTCAATTTAAGGGAAACGAACGATTGGGGTAAAGAATAAAAAGAATAAAAAAAATTTTTATATGTATTGAAAAAAAGTTATTTGATTTTCTTAATATAGCACTATTTATCAGCCACCCTGTATCTATGTTGGTTTTATAAATGGTATGTATGTATGTTTAGTAGCAATCGCATGCAGTGTTGCCAGGTTTGACGATTTATCGTCATTTTGACGATATTTAATACCCAAAATAACTAAATGATGATTCTATGATTTTTGCTGCCAACAAAATTACGAATTTTTGCCAAAAGTTTAATATATCAGCAAAACATATTTATTTGTCACTGGATCTACTTTTCCATTTATATTATTATCGATTTATATTATTTGAAAAAATACCAGTTTCATTCTTTTTTGTGTCTCGAAAACACTCTAAACACATAAAATATATATTTGTTTTATTTTTTGGCAAACTTAATTTTATTACACTTTTTGTTTGATTTATGTGATGTATAGTATAAACATATGTGTCGTAATGTGAATGGGTATTTAATAATTATTTTATTATGTATGTCTCAGCAAGCGCATTTTTTTTAATTCGCGTATGCTTTTTAAACCCTAAATTCACTAAAACTAATTCACTAAAACACTAATTTCCCTCTGAAATTCAATAAAAATAAAATTTGCAAAATGGATCTTTGTTATAAAGAATTCATTTTATTTAAATTGTTTGTCTCGTCAACCAGCCTCCATACAAATGATGTCTGGTATAACGAACTTCTTATATCCACAGATTTCATAAATACTTCAATTTGCATTTCCCTTTAATTCTGTCCAATTCGACAGAATTACATATATTCGATCGAATTGGACAGAAACGATTTCCACTTAAACTATGTTTATGTAGTATTTACAAAACAGTTCAAAAGTTTCTACGTAATCACCTTCTTGGACCCCTAAATGTTTTTTTAAAAGTCCATGTGAAAAAAGCATAACTTTGCTTAAAATGTAATATTAAATTCCTGTCAGTTCATGCAAACGATTTCTCAACTCTTTCTGCAGTTTTTATCAATTCTGTAAATTGTCACTACTGATTTCAAAACCAATTATTATCCCAAAAAAAACTTCCTTCATTGAGAACAAACCTGCAGAATAACTTTGAACATTAATTTGTGTTTCAGTGAAAAATAAGATGAAAAATATTTATTAAAATATAATATTCCTAGTATGTTAAGATCAAATCGGTATGTTTTTCACTAAAATTAAAGTGTTTTTGTATTTTATACAATTCATTTTCGTTACATTGCTAATAGCCTATTTTGTGGCTTTTTTCTACTAAAATCCCGGGGATTTGTTTTAAAGAAAAATAATTATTTCAGTGCTACATTATATGTAAATATTTCATGTACGGATAATATTATTTTCTACAAATTTTGATTACTTTGAGACATCGATTTGTGCTTTTCCCCTATTTCAAGTGTTATAAGCAAACTGCATTTAATTATTGCAATAAGCTGAGTTTATTTTTGTCCACATAACCCTCGTTAATCAAATGTTAGATTTGTTTCTACTAAATTCGTTTCATTTACAAAACAAAAGTTTTTTTCCTAAGAATATTTTTTTCTATTATTTTTTTTTTTATAAACTTCCCTTCACAATTTAAAAGGTGGAACCACTTATTCTTCAAATTTGGTCCTTTCTCAATTACAATTATGTAGATATTAAATTAAATTACTAATTCACAATATATTCATTATTTTTAAACTATTTTTCTCTAATTACTGTCCCTTTAAACCTATCCCTTTATAACTTAATAGATGGCGCTATTGACAATTTTCCCAATTGGACGTTTCCATCAATTGCAATTGGATTCTTAAAAGAATATTAATTGGATTTTAGCACCCAATTCAAATATATATTTTATATCATAGAAATTAAACATAGCGATTTCAGCGCCTGAATATCGAGGAATTTTTAATAGCAAAGACACAAACCATATATATTGAATTGTGTAAATCTTTATCTGTATTTATATACAGTGCAATTCGCTTTTAACGATAATTGATACAACATTTTTTCTTCACCCCAAATACATTATTGTTATTTTTACAAAGAATATAGATATATATATATATATATATATATTGTTTGCACTTTCACTGGCTAATTCAAACAATGAGATGGAGGGTATCCAAAAATTCGGTACAGCCGAATTTAATCTTTTTTATACCAAATTCGGCACATCGGACTTTAAAGCTTCCACTTGTTTTTTTTAACATTTAGCGTGAAATATAGTTTTTTTAATTTTTTTTATTTATGAAAAAATGTCATATTTGGATTTTAATGTTTACACTCAAAAAACAAATAGTAAAATCAACTGAAAATTTTGCTATTATTACTTAAAAACTAAACATTTTTGTTGTGAAATTTGCAAATTTGTTTACATTAAAAAAATATTTACACTTAAAAAAACGTTAGTATTATTAGTATCTAGAAATTTTGCTATTACTACAAAAAAATTTATTATTTCTGACAAATTTGTTAATTTTAGCAAAATAAATCTGCTGAACATTAGCGCAATATTCTGATTTTTTTTTTTAAAGATGATATGAAAATAAGGGTTTTTATTTACTGAACCTTTCTTATTTATTAAAACATTTTATATGGGCAATAGATTTTGAAATATTTGTAACAATGTGAGGTTTATGTTTATTAATATTTTTTTTTTACTAATACTATGTTTTTCTCACTTAAATAACAATGAAAGGCAATTATAATTATTATTCATTTTATTCAAATACTGATTGCAAATATTCCATGTTCTGTTGTGTTATTTCTGTTCTGTAGTATTTTTTTGACTTCTTCATCTAAATCTCGATGTTCCACTTTCCATTGATTTCGAATACTGGAGATGAACGGATCTGACGTAGCCAATAATATATTAAATAGATCTTCATTTGTAGAATTTCGTGAAATTTTTTCTAGTATTGTGCTCTCTGTAAAATCTGTAATCCTTATTCCTTTCTTCCTGAGCTTCTTCTGATAGATCCCCAAGCACCAAATGATATTTAATGACATCTTCTCCATGATAAAGGATTTTGTGAACTGTCTCCATGGGTACTTGTTTGTATATATTTTTGCAGTTTCCTTAGCATAATCTCCCAATTTTCTGGAGTCAATTTGTTCATTGCACGCAAGTACTTCTAGAATTATTTTAAATCTCGATATAAGGTTTAAATCAACACCTGTTATTTCAAATGCTCTTTCTGGATCTGAAAAGAATCTTTTTGCGTTATTGCCATCATTTGTATTGGCTGACTCTTGTTTTGGCTAATATAAAATCAATCAAAATTTGCGATATTCATCTTGAACATGATTCTTTTTTAAACTTCTTAACTCCTTGTTGGTTTCATTGTTTCTTATTGTTCCTGAAGATCCGAAATCCAAATCATAACTGATTTTAAATATGTGTTCTATAAATCGTATTCTTGCAGGTAGCGGTGATAATTCATATTCATATGTATCAGTATTACATAATGATTTTGTCGGGACTTGGTTTAATTGGCTTGATGTTGCTTGGCATATGATCCAGCTGGATGCAGCCTTCGTATTAGTCAAAGCCTGGCCTACTTTTCCATCTATCATTGTTAGCTTTAAATCTTAGCTTACTTCAATTTTCTGTCAATTTAACTGTACTTGTAATGACTGTAGTGTTTTGATTTTTTCGTTGATAGTTTTAACTTCTTTGTTAATGGCATCATGAGTTTCTTTTTTGAATCCAAATTTGATTGGCCTGCAGTATTTCGTAGAAGATGGTGTCTCATATGAAAAGGGTTAATAAAAACCCAGTGTGTGTTCTTTATTACTTTCCTTAGTGCATTGTTAGGTAAAAAAAATGGTATAAAAAGGATTAATAAAAAAAACCAAGGTTAGAAATGAATTACCTCCGCTGTGTATTTGCACTCTTACGTACAAATATATAAAAAGGGTAATGTATTTTGTAAGCAGATATTATTACTGGTAATACAGTACTTTTCGCTTATAGCTGTGGACTATATCGCTAATGTGACTATACCGCTAGTTTTTTTATATGCCATTTTGTTGCCTATAAATAAATTGTGATATAGTCATCATAAAATGTGACTATATGCAATTTATTTATTATTATAACAGGTGGAAAATTTGGAATATAAAAACGATGTTTGAAACGATTCAGCTCAGTTTCCTTGTTCCAATTTTCGTTTTAGCCTCTTAAATTTTAAATAATTTTAAACCGAAAAAATTTCAAGATTTCACAATTATATTAGAAATTTTCTGTATTGTGACTATAACTTAAATTATTTTCATATAAATTTACTTTTAGTAGCCAGAGTTTAGTGCCACTATAAGCCAAATGTGATTATATCGTGAATGGACTATATCCTAAATATTTTGTATGCAATTTGATTTTAGATGACAGTAAAACTGTAAAAATGGACTATAAGCGATGTGACTGTAAACGAAAAGTACTGTATAATGAATACTAATGACTATTTGATGCTATAAAATACCTAAAGCACAAATTTAACAAACCGTTGTTTAATTATAGGGCTATTTAAACTACCGTCATATGAATTTGTTTTTTGAGATATTTCATTAAAATGAGAAAAGTGTTCTACCGGCGGGTGCAAAAGTATATATAGGATTAAAGAGGACACTTTCAGCTTTCTCCGGGTGGTATAAGTTTCTTGCCAACTTGTTTCCATTCGAAGTTCTATTCCACTGAAATTGAAATTTGACAAAAAATATAGTAGTTTAATAAATATTTCAGAACACCCTAATAATAAACGGTAGTGCTGTGACCACTTACAACAACTAAAGACTACAATCCTACCAACCTTACAAAAAAGACCGCAGGTCATTATCGGTGATAACTTGCTAGTAGTAACCATTTATTTTTGATAAAAAAAACAAAAAAATTATCTTTTTCTGAAATTAAAAAAACAGTTAAGTTTGACAGCATGCCATGCCCACAATTAGCAATCGTTTGACTTAATTTTTTGGCTACCTTAATTTGGACATACTAGCTACAAAATGACGTTAACATTTTAAAAATCGGTGACAAAAGAATATTGGACTTTTGGCCAGTGAAATCAAATTTTCAGCCACTGTGATGCGTAGCAAAAAATGTGGAAATTTCTTTGTATGAGAAATATACAACATTTTATATTAAATATCAAATAAACTTTGGTGATTTCAATTCAAATATTTTAGTTGAAAGTCACTTAGTAAACGATATGCAATCTTTTGGCCTCTATCCTACTAATACAACAGTACCCACTCACTACCCCTCCACTAGAAACTCGTTACTGGATATTATTTTTGTTAGTAATAAAGATAAAGTCCTTATCTACGACCAACTTACAGCCTCTTGCTTTTCAAAACATGATCTACTATTTCTCACGTACGATTTTAAACTAACGCTATCAACTAATGCTATAACTTATCATGATTTTAAACACATGGATCTAAACATTGCATCATTTGAGCTTTCAAATATTGACTGGGATTCTATTTATTATATGCCTTCAGTGGAAAGCCAACTTAACTTTTTAGAACAAAATCTTGGAGAAGTCTTCGTCAAATCTGTACCTGTGAAAACACTAACGAAAAACTATAAGAGAAAGCCATGGTTCAGCACTGATATAAAAGCTGCAATTATACAGAGAGATTTGATTTTCAGCCGCTGGAAACGTTTTAAAACTGATGAGTTACATGAGGAATATTGTAATGCAAGAAGAGAGGTAAACAGGAAGATAAAAGGTGCAAAATCTTCATACTATTCTAGTGTTTTTGAGTCAGCTGTTGGATCGAAAAAACTTGGAAAGCCATAAGAGAAATAGGTATTGGAAATACTAATACAGTAGATTCGTCTGAAATAGATGTAGAAAATCTTAATGAAAATTTCACTAAACTTCCTAGTATTCCTGTTAACGTGAATTTCTATAATCAAACTCATGTGATGAATGCAAATGAGTTTAATTTTGAAACTGTGAATCAATCTGATGTACTATCCAGTTGTATTGCCGTTAAATCTAATGCTGTAGGCTTCGACAATATTCATCCAAAATTTTTAAAAGCAGTTCTCCCAGTAATGCTACCGTATATAACTTTCATCTTTAACACAATTTTAACAAAGAGTATATTTCCTGGTAACTGGAAATATGCAAAAATAATACCTACACCGAAAGGAAACAATGAATTTCGGCCAATTGCTATACTGCCATACTTGTCAAAAGTTTTTGAAAAGATATTACATCGCCAAATATATCGCTATATAAATGACAATGGTTTTATAACTAGTAGACAGTCAGGCTTTCGTCCAAAACATAGCTGCATAACTGCTCTCATTGATGTCTCTGAAGAATTGCGTGAAAGTTTGGATAAAGGTAACATTTCTTTTCTAGTTCTCTTGGACCACTCTAAGGCATTTGATACGGTTAATCATAATGTTCTTACTATGAAATTGAGAAAAATGTTTAATTTTTCATCGCCATCAACACGTTTAATATCTTCATACTTATCGGATCGTCATCAATCAGTATTTGCTAATAATAGGAAATCGTGCCCGTTAGCTGTATCAAAAGGTGTACCACAAGGCTCCATTCTTGGCCCTCTACTATTTACCATCTATGTAAATGATTTAATTACCCAATTATCATACTGTAATGTCCATATCTATGCTGATGACGTTCAAGTCTACATAAGTAGTGATATAAAGGAAATTGATGATTGTGTGTATAAACTTAACGAAGATCTTAAACGAATCCACATATGGGCTAATGCAAATGGTCTTTGCATAAATCCCTCTAAGTCAAAATGCTTAATTATAACCAAGAAATCTATGAAATTACTTTCAGAACCAGAAATCATTCTCAATAATCAAAGAATTGAAGTCCTAAAAACAGCAAAAAACCTTGGTATAGTATTTAATAACACTCTTACTTGGTCAGACCATATAAATGCTACTGCTGGAAAAGTTTATTCTATGTTGCGAACCTTATGGAAAACACAATATTTCACGCCAATTAAAATTCGCTTACTATTAGCAAAAACTTATTTAATGCCCACTCTCTTATACGGATGTGAAATTTTTGCAAAAACCGATACTATAAGCTATAGTAAGCTGAATGTTGCCTATAATGCTATTGTAAAATATGTTTATGGTTTGGGGAAATATGACCATGTGTCATCAGTTGCAAAAAACCTGTATGGTGTTACGTTTGCTGATTTGTTACAGATACGTACTTTAATTCTACTCCACAAAATTGTATATACTCATGAACCTTCGTATCTCTATAATAGAATAACGTTTTCCCAATCACCTAGGAATAATGGTTTGATTCCAATAATACATCGTACTACAAAATCTGAATGGCATTTCTATATCCATTCAATAGGTCTTTGGAACTCTCTACCACCAAACATACAATTTATAAGCAATGCCATGCATTTTAAAAGGTCCCTTTTTGATTTTTATAGTTTTGCATAATATGTTATGTTAAAATTAAAATTAATGCTATAAATTAATTTTGTATTTGTTAATTTCATTTTTAATTGTTTAAACTATGTTTCCATTTTTTAATTTATTAAAATTTATTTAATCTGTTTTTATATATAATTTTTTTTTTCTTTTTTTTTTTCAATTGTTATCATATGTATATGTTTTAGCATCATAGCTCATTACTATTACTCCTCCTATACTCTAATCATAAGATTATTAGTCTTGTTGTATAGGAAATCAAAATAAATAAAAATAAATAAATAAATAAATAAATAAATAAATAAATAAATAAATAACGTTTATTTTTGAATCACACGGATTCTCAACTTGAAATGTTTATATGTTGTAAGTGATACTTTAAGTTATCTGGTAGGTATGTCAAAAGTTTATAAAAGCTCCCTATACACATTTTTAAAATTGTTCGCTGATTTTCTTTATACAAATTACAAAAATGATGCGAACTGTTTTTTTTAATTCTTTTTATTCACTATAATAAATTTTTTTAAATTAAAACTAAAAAATACAAAGGTACGTAAGTGAAATAAATACAATATTACATATTTGACATGTTTTATTCGCAACATATAATTTGCAGATCCTAAACTACTTGTAAAATTAAATTTTTATAAAAAATATCTTCTAAAGTTCGAAAATTGGAATTGTAATTAAGGAAAACACATTTTAAACTTTGAACATTTTTATTTAAATAATTGTAATATATTCGTTGATTTTATTTTTATAACTTTTGATATAATTTAAGATGATGGTGGTTAATTTTTAAATTAATGTTTATTGAAGATTAATTAAGTTTTATGGACACTAATTGAATTTGAAGAAGAAAGAAACAAAAATTCATATTTTCGGTTTAAAGGATTTGATGAGTTTTTTGTTGAAAATTTGTTAATTTTTTCGGAAAAGCGATTACATAATTTAAATCAGATTAAAACTTATAACTTTTTTTTGGCTGTTTTTGACCTTTATTGGATTATTACCGAAATTACCGTTGGTAGTTATGTTTTTCGTTGTTTCAGTGAAAACTAACAATTCCAAATTTGCTCAAAGAAGAACAAACAATGTAGTTTTTATTTAATTTTATTTAACTTATTTCTTTGGTAAAAAAAATAAAAACATTTTACACTAAACATAGATAAATAAATACCCAGTCAGAAACTACCAGTGGCACAAAAAGTCAAACACTGGATAACCGTGGGTTTGTAAAGTACTAGCAGAACACTTATTTAAGACAACAGCGTTTCCAAAAAACGTTTTGTTTTATTTGTTTTAAAATAATTTCTATAAAGGCAGAGATTTACTACAGCTTCAAAGTATAACCACTGGTAAATCATTTATTTTATAAAAATAATAATGCCTTGCTTAAAAAACTTTGTAGTAGTAAGGCTCCGAGTTCGAGCCCGGTTTCAGGCAAAACATTTATTTTATTGATTATTTTATACTTTTTAATATATTTGTCACATAAAATTGATATTTTTTGTTTGTTTTCCCAACGTTGGCATGTTGTTTCCACCAAACCTTACGCCAGTGCCGACATATTTGAGAAGCCAACAGTTTTCCAGCCTTTATCATTTACTTACGGTTTAAGTTAGGGCTGCCAATCTAGCGGCCAGGCTACGAATCCCGTCAGATCCAAAAAAATTATACACCACCTTTTTTTTGTATTTTATTTTGGAAAACAATTTTTCAGACCACCTATTTCATGGTTTTACCAACATTTTGGCAACTTTGGAAATTTTGTTTTCCCAGTGTTTGTCCGACACTTTTTGAACAGAGAGACCTTTTGTCTAATGATGTTATCATTATGGGATTGGAAAAGCACTTATACCACATGCTATAGCGCCTAGCCAGCTGTGGTCGGTTTGTCTTTTTCTGACTGGGTACATTTAAAATAATGAAAACAACTTTAATAAAAAAATTATATAAATTAATGAATAAAAATCGATTTAATTGACATTTCAAAAATATACAAAATTCGAAACAAATGTTAAAATTGTAAATAAATCGAAATAAAGTTTCAAAAATTAAATTAATACAAATAAATACTAGTACCAACCTAGCTAATATGTTTAATTTGCTTTATTTTTGTAAATATGCGGATGTTGGAAGCTCTTTTTAAATTAAAAATATAATTTAAAATAATCTCGATGTATATAAAAACAAAAAACTGTAAAAAAAAAAATTTAATTACTAAAATAATTAGTTACTGCCACTTTAAAATACAAAAGCCGGCGATCGGTTTTAATATAATTAGGTAAATCATTCGACAATTTCGCAGCACTTACAGAGAACGTTACTGAGGACGATATGTGATAATAACTACACTCATACAAATAAGTCTGACATAATATCTTATAAATTAAAGTATTAGAATCCGACAAGTTAATATTTAAGTAAAGTAAATTACACTTAACATAAAATTGAAAATAAATATTAAAAACATTGAAAATAATTAAATAAAACTAAAGTAAAACTACAATTTTGATTAATAAATTTAGATTTATAAAACAATTGAAATAAAACATTACGGTAATATAGCATTAGTGATTTATTGAATTTTACCGCGTTGCTAATAATTTTGCAAATTATTTGGGGGATGATTCCAGAGGTGTATTGTGAGAATAAAGAATTGGTTTTTAGAAGCTGTGTCACGATTTTGAAATTGTGTTATGCCATTATTTCTGGGTGATGATGCGGAACTTAACCGGCAAAATAGGTAATCAGGCTCCTTTGTCATGAATATTTTGTAGAGAAAAACTTGATTTTTATACTTTAGCTAATCATTAAGAGAGATTCCACAAATACGACGTGTGTATCGGGATATATGATCAAATATGGGTAAACCAAAAACGTAGCTTATAATGTTGTTGAAAGTGGTGTCAAGTTCTCTATTGTCCATAGTATTGCTTCCAGTGAACATTTCAGACGAACATAAAAGTGTTGGGAGTATGTAAGTAGCATTCGTATTTTTAATGGTGTAAAATGTTGAGTGATCCGTAAACTTCTAAGCATACCGTATACCCCGCCACAACTTATATTTATGTGGTTAGACCATGTCAGTGTTCGATTAAATACAACACCTACATTTTCTAGGTAGTCAACAATTTCAATTCTGGAGCCATCTCATTAAGATATAAACAGTTTGCCAGACAAATATTTTGTTAAGATCATGGTTTAGTTTCTGAATTTTGGATAGAAGTAGTAACTTCTGACTACTTAGATTCATCTGGAAATCATATGCATACATTTAAAGCTTACAATATTTGAGCTGCAATGGTAGATCATTGGTATATAGCGTATACAGCAGTGGACCCAGTATGTATTCTTGTGGAAGTATGATTAGGTCTAAATCAGTGAAGGGCACTTTTGCAAATCCTATGTACGCGTGCATAGGAAAAGAAATGCTGCTTGTTTGACGTCGACACATGTACACTATAAACTTCTTCGTGTGGTCTCTGGCAATTTACGTTCGGCTGTTGCTTTGTTGCAGCGATAGGCAAACATATACAATCGTATTTTGTAGTTGTGTAAGTGAGCTGTACCTCTCTCTTACTCAATGCACTTAGCAAAACTTGTAGCAATAATAAGAAAACGTACATAAACAAAAAAAAGTATTTCATATTAACTTTATGTTTTTTTAATAAACAAAAAAGTAAATAAACAAAAAATAAAATTAACTAAATAACAAAAAAAAAAAAATGAATAATAAACTAAATAAAGAAAAAAAAAATATATAACATAAAAAAATAATTTCAATTACCAAAAAAAAAATGTGCAGATTCTTAGATTTGTAAGATTTAAAAAAGTTATATTTGATTAAAAACTATCAATCTTTCAATAAAAAATATATGAAAAAAATGTAATTTAATATATAACAAAATAATACTAATGATGAAAGAAAATCACCAGTTTTTGAAGTTGAAGTACATTTTTTTCTTTTGCGGATAATTCAAGATATTTTGTATACACTGATTAAGCCAATGAGATTATCAAAAATTTGAAATTTTTTATACAAAAAAAATAATTTTGATATCTACGCAGTCAATATTTTAATTCATAAACAGGCATTCTTTACAGAAAAGACTTAAATTTGGAAAACCATGGACATAATAAAAATTATTATCAAAATACGGTTTGGCAACAATACTCTGAGCTATAAAAATTTTAAATCGTCGTGAAGTGGTGATATTGTTTTTTGGACAAAATCATCAAAATGAAACAAAGCAATTTATTTATTTAAGGATTCAAATTTGTTATTGGATATTAAATTTTTGACAGTTATAACAGATTTGTTACAAATTATAAAGTAAAAACAGAACCATATTCGAACCAGTTTATAAAATTAAAAAATTTTTAAGAAAAATTAAAATATTAATAATGCATTTCAATAAAAAAAATTTTAAAAACTACAAAACTAATAACAATATTATATACATAATTATCCTTTATTATATCACATTGAAAAGCAAAGTAACAAAACTATCCTAATCATTATGTTCATGTTGTATAACACAATCAATATCAATATCATATGGGCAACATTTAATGCGAACAAGATCCTCAACATGTGCATCTGTTAAACGATTTCTATTATTATTTTTGATCAATTTTAACGAGGAAAATGAAGACTCGCATATATATGTTGACCCAAACATTGAATATAATTTGAATATTTCATTTTTTGATTTTGGATATGAAGATTCATTAATATTTCTCCAAAACTCAAGACCAGTTGTAAGAGGTAGATTGAAGTCATTTCTCATATAAACGAGTTATTCTTTAATATCAACACTTTGCTTCTCAATGTTACATAATAAAGGATTATTATGTAATTCAATAATGTTTTCTATTTTGTCAAAATCGTTAAAACGCATGTTGTAGTTAACTAACAAAGTTTCCAATATATTTACATATTCATTTAATTTGCTTAAATTATATGGAAATATATTAAAAACTTCTGCAGTTCTTGTTAAATTAATCAAATTTTTTTCCTTAAGATACATTATTAATATTTTAATTTTTTTAATAAATTGCTGAACTGCGAAAACTAGTTCAATAATGGTTTTATTTTTACCTTGCAACTGAAGGTTAAGTTGATTTACAAATTCTGTTACATCTGTCAAAAATGCAAAATCCAAAACAAAATTTGGATCTTTTAAATAATGAATATATTGGTTTGTATCATTTGAAGGATTTTGCTCAAAAAACAGTGCCACCTCTTCACGAAGACTGAATAGCCTTTGAAGACAACGTCCTTTGCTAAGCCATCTAACCTCTGTAAACATGAGTAAATCGCCATACTCAGCATTCACCTCTTCAAGAAAAGATTTAAATTTTCTGTGGCTCAGAGCATTGTGGCCTCCCCGTATTTTATTAATTATTTTTAAAACAATGTCCATGGTGTTCGTTATGTTAAGACATTTTGTAAAAAGTGCCTGCTGATGAATAATGCAGTGAAACGCATAGATATCAAATCTATTTTTCAATAAAAATCCTACAAAGCCATCTTTTTTTCCCACCATTACCTTGGCACCATCAGTGCATACAGAGGAACATTTTTCTTTATCGGCAAAAGAAAAAACCTCTTCGTTAACAATATTGAAAATGATTGATCCCTTTACATTGCCATGTAATGCAACCATTCTCAATATTTCTTCGTGTGTGTTGAAGGACTCATCTACTGTTTTCACGCATATCATTAGTTGAGCTATATTATTAATATCAGTGCATTCATCTAAGCAAATAGAAAAATATCTAGAATTAAGTATTTTATTTTTAATATTTGAATAAATGAATGCACTGATATTTTCAGTTCTACGAATAATAGTGCGTGGTGACAGGGGAACATCATTTATTACACCTCAAATTTCAGCGGCCTTTTCACCAAAACATTTAAGCACATCGTTGCTTAAATCTTTGTAAAACTGGCCATCTTCGTACGGACGCGATCGCTTTGCTAGACCAGCCGCAATAACAAATGATGCTTTTTTTTTAAAAAATATTTAGTAGATTCTTCTTCTTTTAACTCCTCCGAGTCCGCCATAAATTTTTCATAAAAGGAGTTTTTCAGTTCAATAACCAATATTTTTTTTTCATCATTAGATAAATTCTCATATTGATAATGGCATGTTTTAAAATGCCTTGCTATGTCATATTTTGCACATCGTGACAACGTACGTTGGCATACAAGACATTCTGGCTTACCAAAATAATTTTCGCTAAACAAAAATTCATATTCAAAACATTCATCCATTTTGTCCGTGTACCTCAAACACAAAGCGTCGAATCAACCTGCTCGTTCGAATGCTCATGCGAGACTGATTGTTGTTTTTCATTTTTTTTAATGTGTGAGCGCATGTAGGTGTGAGAGCAAAAACGCCGCGTAGTGCTTTTGCCTGTCACTGCTTTGTTGTCATTTCGTCAAAGTTATTTAAATCAGTTGCTGATCAGCACTTGTTGAAGTAAGATCTCGCTACGCAACTTTTTAATTACACCCAAAGAAAAATGTTTAATGAAAAATGAAAATATGATTTTTTTTTATAGAGAATATGGATGGTGAGGCGCAATGCGTGATTTGTTATCGCGTTATAAGTAACAAAAGTTTGTTTTGTTTAAGAAGACATTACTACTCTTGCCATGGAAATTACGATAACCTGAGCGGGGGGTGATCGAGCGCTGAAACTATTTTAATTAAAAGCAGAATTTTTCTTAAAATTTATTTTTGATGAAACTAATATTCATCATCATACCAATTTTCAATTAATAAGAGAAAATGTTTCATTGCCTCTAAAAAAGGCATCCTACGTAGTTTCTTTGGCTTTGGCGAAGCAATGTCGCCCATTTGAGGATGGTATTTTTTTAAAGATTTAACATCCGATATTTGAAATATTTTGGTGCTAAGTGTCAAGAAGGTTTGAAATTTTGCCAAAACATTCCTTTATCTCGACGTACAGTTGCACGTTGGACAGAAGAGATAAGTAAATTGATTCATTCTGCAGCTAAACTAGACTAATAACACAAGGGAACAATGGTTCTGTTGATTAAGAACTGTTAAGGTTATTTGCGACGCTGAATCCAAATCTGCACTTGGTTTTTTTCTATCAGCTCGACTTTTCGAGATATACCGTTATGTTCAAAATTAAGGCACTTCCGCTACATATATTGGAATAACTTGAAAACGGTTCTCCATATTAAATAAAAAAAAAAAAACCGAAACTCGCAAACAATATTCTCTTTAAGCCGTGCTTACATTGGTTTTAAATTTTCCAAGTAGTTTAGAGATATCGTTCAAGTTTGAAAAAAAAATTAAAATTTTTTTAAAAAAAAATTTTTTTTGTTCTTTAAAAATTCCTAAAAAATAAAAATGGGACAAAAATCACAGTTTGGTCTAGAAACAGTTAGTTAAATATATTTCGAATGAAATGAGCTTTATTTCATTGCAATCGGTGCACAACTTTTGATTTTGTTCACGATTTACTGAATTGATATAAATCGCGCTTTCCATACAAAAATGACATTTTCTAATGTGTAAGTGTTTGTATGTAATAAGTTAGTTTTTTATGATTCTAAGAATTAAAAAAATTAAGTAATAAAAAAGATTATTTCATTTTTATGGTTGCGGTAGCAAACTCATAACGCCTATAAATTTTATTGTTCCTTTATGACACCTAGTCAGTTCACAGTCAATTAAAGAGAAAAAAGAAAAGTGCACTTGTTTTATTGATGTTTGGTTTACCGTTGGTAACGGATGATTTTTCAAAGAAATTCCCCTTAACACATGTGTTCATTCATAAGTGACTGTCCATAAAATTGTGGATGTAATTTTTTCTAGGTACTTCTACTTCTACTAGTAATAAAAAAAAGATTATATCATTTTTATGGTTGCGGTAGCAAACTTATAACGCCTATAAATTTTATTGTTCCTTCATGACACCTAGTCAGTTCACAGTCAATTAAAGAGCTGTCAACATAACAGGCATTAATAAAACAAACCGGATTTATCCTAACGTGTTGTCTATTACCCAACCAGTCCTGTACTCTAGTGAGAATTCAGAACCACAACCATCTACATCTACACACAATTTTCACGACTTACGACAAAATGTTCCTTCACCAATTTCTGAATGTGGATCAGATGACTTCCATTTAGATATTTATTCTGAACGCGAGTAATTTAATCAGGAGGAGCTTAGTGAGTTAGTGAGAGACCTTGGACTCTCTAAAAAAGCATCTGAAATTCTTGCTTCTCGATTAAAGCAAAAAAAAATCTGTTAACCCAAGGAACAACAATTTCATACTACCGTAACAGAGAAAAAACTTACTTCCATTCTTTTCCGAAGACGATGAATTTGTTTATTGTTCAGATGTTCCTGGTTTAATAACAGCGATGGGATTAGAGGAGTATGATCCAAATGACTGGCGACTATTTATAGATTCTTCTAAACGCAGCCTAAAATGTGTACTTCTGCATAACGGTAATAAATTGGGTTCGTTGCCGATTGCACATTCAACTAAAGCTAACGAAGAATATTCTACAATTGCCTCAGTTATAAATAAAATAAAGTACAACGAACACCGCTGGCTAATTTGTGTGGATCTAAAAATGGTCAATTTTCTTCTAGGCCAACAAGGTGGCTACACAAAATATCCGTGTTTTATTTGTTTATGGGATAGCAGAGCCAGATCTGAACACTGGAGTAAGAAAGACTGGCCTTCGAGGGAAGCTATGGTTCCAGGAAACCGCAATATAGTTAATCAACCACTTGTGCCCAGGGATCGCATAATACTGCCACCTCTCCATATCAAGCTAGGACTTATGAAACACTTTGTCAAAGCTCTCAACAAGGACGGTGATTGTTTTAGATATATCAGTAGAAAGTTCAACAATTTGAGTTCGGAGAAACTGAAAGCTGGCATTTTTGATGGCCCTCAAATCAAAAAATTAATCAATGATGAAAATTTTAGTACTTCCATGACAGATATTGAAAGAAATGCTTGGAATGAATTTGTTTGGATAGTGCGCAATTTCCTGGGAAACAAAAAGGGTGAGCACTACTCGGACCACGTGGATAACATGTTGTCACATTTCAAGCAGCTTGGTTGTAATATGAGCGTTAAGGTGCACTACCTACACAGTCATTTGGATTGTTTCCCTGAAAATCTTGGAGACTTCAGTGAAGAACAAGGTGAACATTTCCATCAAGATATCCGCACTATAGAGGAGCGGTACCAGGGTCACTGGGATAAGCATATGATGGCGGACTATTGCTGGAGCATTAAAAATAATCCCTCTAAACAAGATTATTTAAGAAAATCTTATAAAAGAAAATTTTTCGATGAGTTGTAATTACATTGTAATATTTGTGTATTAAAATTTTTTATTTTTCTTTAAAATTCTCTTTTTGTGTTAAATTAAAAAGTATAGCTGATAGAAATAAACAAAATCAAAAGTTGTCATTTTTGTATGGAAATCGCGATTTATATCAATTCAGTAAATCGTGAACAAAATCAAAAGTTGTGCACCGATTGTAATGAAATAAAGCTCATTTCATTCGAAATATATTTAACTAACTGTTTCTAGACCAAAACTATGATTTTTGTCCCATTTTTATTTTTTAGGAATTTTTAAAGAACAACAATTTTTTTTTTTTTTAAAAAATTTTAATTTTTTTTTCAAAACTTGAACGATATCTCTAAAACTACTTGGAAAATTTAAAAACAATGTAAGCACGGCCTAAAGAGAATATTGTTTGCGAGTTTCGGTTTTTTTTTAAACCCTCCATCCCATAGTGCAGGAGGGTATATTCACTTTGTCAACTGTTTGTAATTCTTTTAAAAAAATTCTGGGACCCCATAAACTATATATATTCTTGATCAGCATGAATAGAGAAGTCGATATAGCCATGTCCGTCTGTCCGTCCGTCTGTCTGTGGAAACACAAAACACTCCGCCAATACAGAAGAGGTGCTGCTAATTTCAGTCAAATTGTTTGTTGATATCATGAGCAGTTTTCTAGTGAAAATGATCAAAATCGGATAACGCGTTCAAAAAATATGAGTGAAAATGTGGGAAGACCTCTAAAAATTTTGAAGCAAATTTTAAATTATTCTATTTATTTCATCATACATACATACATACACAGAAAAAAAAATTGCGCCAAGTAAACATTTTGTTGAATAAAAAAAATAATCAATTACTTTTTTAATTGATTGAATTAAAAAGTAATCAATATTTTTGTTTATTTAAAGTAATCAATATTATTTAAAATATTGATTACTTTCTAATTGAGTCAATTAAAAAAGTAATTGAGTCAATTAAAAAAGTAATTGAGTCAATTAAAAAAGTAATTGATTATGTTTTTTTTTATTCAACAAAATGTTTACTTGGCGCAATTTAAGAAATATTTTTTTGTGTGTACATACGTACATTCAATGCTTATACACAAGAATATACGCAATCAGGGATGGCTGTCAATATCGCTAAAATACCGTTTTGATTCTAACACCTTTCAACTGACTATCGTTAACCCTAAAATAACATTACCGATATAATTGAAATACCGTTATCCGTAAAATACCGTTACCGATATAATTAGAATATCAATACCTTAAAATACCGTTACCGAAAAAATGTAACAAGATCTGAACAAAAAAACTTCTGTAAATAGATATATTTTCCCAAAGTATGATCATAAACTAGACAGTCATTAAAACTCGGGCATAATGGGGCTAAAAATTGTGGTGTGCATTAACATTAACTGAATAACTAAAATAACGTTACCCTTAAAATGCCGTTACCAAAATAACTGAAAAATCTTTTTCCCTAAAATAACGTTACCGAAATATCTAAAATAAGGTTACCGCTAGCGAAATAAATGAAATAACGTTAACGCTAAAAGCCCTTACCGAAATAACTGAAGTATCGTTACCCCTAAAATACCGTACCGAAATAAAAGAAAGTAGTTACCGTTACCAATAACCACATAGAATCGGTTACCATCCATGGTCATAATTAACACATACAAAAACAAAAAAACCCGCAAAATATTGTTGTTGTTTTTTGTTTTGTTTTGTAATACAGGGTGGCTGGTAAATGCCACTACAAAACAAAAACGTAATAACTTTTTTTCTGAGTTATTAATCGGTTGTATTTTTTTTGGTTTCAATGCTTTGGAGGCTGGCGTTGCCGCCTAAACAAACTTAAGGGACACATTAGGCGGCACTACTCTAGAGTTTCGACAAGGAATATTTTTGCTCAAATATGTATCGCAATACAGTCAATACGGATAGTTCTGCTTAAGAATTTTCATTTCTTTCCTTTAAAAAATCAAATAACAAGCAATTGAACGCAGTAGACTTGCCCCTTAGCTTGAAATGTTCTCTGTAATTTGCACGGAATTTCGCTTGCATTTGACGTCATCGGGCGTGGTAGTAATTTTAATTACATTGTTTTTTAAAAGCCATTAAAAATACTTAATAAAAATGTATTGGTTTTCAAATGAAAAAATTAAAAAATATTTATAAGTATTGAAAAAAAAATTATTTGATTTTCATAATGCAGCAATATTTATCAGCCACCCTGTATGTATGTAGGTTTTTATAAATGTTATGTATGTATGCATTAGTAGCAATCGCATGCAGTGCTGCCAGGTTTGCTGATTTATCGTCATGTTGACGATATTTAATACCCAAAATAACTACATGACTATTGGACGATTTTTGCTTCCTAAATGACGATTTTTTGACAATAGTTTAATATGTCAGCAAGACTTATGGTATGTTTTTAGAAGACGTGCATAGTTTTTAGACGAACGTGTGGCTGACGGACGAATACGTAATCAAATGAGTTTTTTTAAAACGTTCGTCCAGCTTGCGTTAAGTTACGTTAATCGTTTACGAAGTGTCAAACAACAATATTGCCATGATGTTTATTTTAGTATTTTGTTTACGTCTTTTCATATAAAAATATGTTTTTTCCCCTAAGAGATGGTAACCCTTTCTTAACAAATAAAATAAACAGAGAACAGCTGGTTTTTGTTTACACATGAAACAGCTGTTAAAAAAATAAATATTGTAAACCAAAAAACTTCCAACAAATACAAAAATTAAAATGTTTGGGTCAATAGCCTTAACTTTCCAAAGTGATGAAAGTGACAGTGATTCAAGTGGAATAGAGGACACTCGTTTAAGCCGCAGAAATATAAGAGATGGCACAAATGTTATGGATATACCGGAGCATCGGTAAGTTTTATAAAACAATTGTTTGCCTTAATTTTAATTTGTAAACGAATGGTTCTTAGTTTTATTGAATCATATCGGGTCAACAAAGAAATATTTGTAATGTTACTTAACGAAACAGCTCCAAAAATGAAACTGGCATACCGAAATACACACATTCCGGAGCCAATCAAACTTGCAACGTTTCTGTCATTTGTTGCAACAGGTGGCTATCAAGCATCGATCGGGAGGGAATGTGTCTCCTCAATGTCGAAATCACAAGTTTGCATAATTATTGCTGAGCTTCTTAACATTTTTCAACAATACTTGTGCCCAAAATGGATAAAATTAGATAAAAGCTTGGAAGAAGAAAATGAAGTAAAAGAAGCTTTCTATGATACTGCTGGAATACCAGGAGTGGTGGGATGTGTCGACGGAACACACGTTAGGATCAAGTCCCCAGGAGAAGATTTTAAGCATCTTTATTATAACCGTAAGGGTTATTATAGCATAAATGTAATGCTTGTAAGTAAATATTGTATATTTGTTTAAAACATAATAAGATATAATAATTTATAAATTTGTGTTAAAGAAGTAATTTTCCTACCATATTTTTAGATATGTGATCATAACATGATTATAACGTATGTAGATGCTAGACACCCTGGGGCAAATCATGATGCCTTCATTTGGGACCAGAGTGCGGCAGATGACTTCTTTAAAACTAAGTACCTAAATGGAAAAAGAAACACTTGGCTTCTTGGTATGTATTAGCGTTTATGAAATTGTACTTTATCAACAACTCTGACTAATTCAAAACTTTTACCCCGAATATTAATATTTGAGCTGATTTCAAGAAAAAAGTACATGCCCAAAATAATTCAAAGGACATCAGTACTGATGGCACCAATTATGAAATTATTTGGACTTAAGGTATGGAATTTTCACTCCGGTACCGAATTTTTTTTAAAGAAAAATAGTAATTTTTTTTGTACCGGATCGCTAATTCCACACCGTTGCTCCAAATGAACTAAAATTCTCCGAAAATAATCGAAATGACAACAGTGTTTTTAGTACCAAATATGAACCTAATTGGACTTATGGTATGGAAATTACACTCCGGTACCGCAATTTAAAAATAAAAATTTAATTTTTTCCTGTACCGGATCACTAATTCTACATCGTTCCTCTATTTTTATTTTAAAAATTTCGGTACCGGAGTGTAACTTCCATTCCATAAGTCCAATTGAGTTCATATTTGGTACCATAAACACTGATGTCCTTTGGATAATTTTTGGAAAATTTTAGCTCATTTGGAGGAACGATGTGGAATTAGTGATCCGGAAAAAAAACATTACTATTTTTATAAAAAAAAAATTTCGGTACCGTAGTGTAACTGCCATACCATAAATGCAATTGAGTTCATATTTGCTACTATCTATACTGATGTCTTTTGGAAAATTTTGGTTCATTTGAAGGAACGATGTGGAATTAGTGACCCGGTACAAGAAAAATTACTATTTTTATTTAAAAAAAAATAGATACCGGAGTGTAATTTCCATACCAAAAGTCCCATTGAGTTCATATTTGGTACTGTAAACACTGATATCCTTTGGATTATTTTTGGAAAATTTTAGTTCATTTGGAGGAACGATGTTGAATTAGTGGTCCGGTATAGGAAAAAATTACTAGAAATTAACTCCGGTATCGAAATTAAAAAAAAAAAAAATTTGAATTTTTTCCTGTACCGGATCAGTAATTCCATATCGTTTCTCCAAATGATCTAAAATTTTCCAAAAATTATCCAAAGGGATTTATGGTATGGAAGTTACACTCCGGTACCGAAATTTTTTTTTTATACAAATAGTAATGTTTTTTGTACCGGATCACTAATTCCACATCTTTCCTCCAAATGAGCTAAAATATTTCAATAATTATCCAAAGGACATCAGTGGTACCAAATATGAACTCAATTGGACTTATGGAATGGAAGTTACACTCCGGTACCGAAATTTTTTTTTTATAAAAATAGTAATGTTTTTTGTACCGGATCACTAATTCCACATCTTTCCTCCAAATGATCTTAAATTTTGCAAAATTAATAATACTTATGATATAGAAATTACACTCCGGTATTTTGAAATTCTACTTTTGAAATCGGCTCAAAAAGTAATATTCGGAAAAAAAATTTTAAAGTAATCAGAGTTATTTTGCATAACCACAATTAAGCCCGTTTTTCAAACTAAATATAATATTTTAAAAATATATTATTCGAAATAGGCGATTCTGGTTACAAATTACAGCCGTATATGATGACGCCTTACAGAAGTCCAACAGAAGCTCACGAAAAAAAGTATAATGAAAAACATTGCAAAATAAGAAACATCATTGAAAGATGCAATGGTGTTTTAAAAGAGCGTTTTAGATGCATATTAGGTTCTAGAGGATTGCACTATAGCCCTCAAAAGACAACCAAAATTGTAAATGCTTGTTGCACACTACACAACATTTGCACATATTATAGATTGGAATGGGAGCTTTCTGAAGAACACGAGGATGAAAGTGATGATGAATATGACGAAATTTTAGAAGAATCAGTAACAGCAAACAACGTAAGAAATCAAATTGCAAGAAATTTGTCTTAAATCATAAGAAAAATAAAATTTTAAAATAAAATTTTAATTCATTTATTAAAACATAAACAAAAGAAGGGAACATAACATTTCATAAATAAAAAATATAACTACAAATCTTATTGCAATTAATTTTGGTAACTATAACTTTTTTGTTTGTTTTAATTTAAAAAAACCAACATAAAATTGAAATAAAGGTTTCAAATGAAAAACTAGTCTTTATATTCTATACCTCAATATTTTGTACAGGAAAAAGTACTGTTTTCTACTTACGAAAATAAATAATTAATTGCAAACATACATAAGTAATTACTTCCTTACATACATAAGTAATTATTTAATTAGATACATAAGTAATTACTAACATCAGTAATTACTTACTTGCATAAGTAATTACGTACTTATTTTTTATTTAAAAATTTTAAAACAAACTTTTATAAATAATTTTTTTCGTTTTTTTTTTTCAAATTCTAAAATAAATTGATTTCAAATTCAATAAGATATCTTTAAAATAACAGTAAACTTATTATTTTAAAAAAGTATTCGCATTTATGTGTCTTTACATACTAGGATGCCCTTAAAATAGCGATTTGTCGAATTTTCCGGTTTTATTGCTAATGGTTCCAAATGGAAAACGGTAACACGTGCCGCAAAGCGGTCGAAAATGACCCCATATGGAAAAAAGTGTATGAATATTAAAAATTCCTAAAAATCTAAATTTCAATAAAAGTTATTTTTTTAGTTCTTTTATTAATTTGATATATTCAAAATCTTTTAGATATGCATTTTTGACTTCATCCGATATTAACCCACTTTAGCCCGGAGTCGAAATTAACTGACAAATTTGATAAATATGCAAAAACGTGTTTTTTGAAAATTAATTTTTAAGATTTTTTAAAATGTCTAATTTGAAGATGTCTATAGCTACTTTTAAAATATGATGGTTGTTTTTGAAGAAAAAAAAATATATTAAAAAAATGATAATTCAGGTTTGTGATTGGCGCGACTCCTTTCCAGGACATTTTAAGAAAATTGGTTATTTTGTCAAAAATTTTATCAAATTTTGAATGTTTTCATCAAAATATGCATAACCTTCAGGAATATATCAATTAAGCTTATTAAAAATATAATTATCTTAAATTTTATCTAAAAAAGTTTTTAACCCTTAGTGTCCTGGGGACAAAAAATACCCACGAATCTTAATTATAATTTCAGGATTGTAAAGCTTATAAATGGATACAAAAAATCTCAACTTGATAAACATAATTATTTTATGTAGCACAATCCATATAGTGTTGATTTTCACACTTTTGGGGCAAAAATACCCACTAGGAAATTTACAGAACAACAGATAACACCCTCATAACTTAATTTTAAATATGATTAGGCATTGTAATGCTTTTAAACAGAAAAAAATCTTTACTTGATAAAAATAATTATTTTATGTAACATGATTCATATAGGGTTAATTTTAGCACTTTTTGGCAAAAAAAATACCCACTGAAAATTTACAGAATAACAACTTTAATAATTTTCAGAAAAATTTCACTTAAAGTTGATAACACTGTAATAATGTTTTCTTTTATTTAAAAAAATTTTTAAACCTTTGTGTCCAGGGTACAAAAAAGACCACGGAATTTTTTAAATTGTTAAAAGCCTTTAAATAGATAAAAAAAATTTTACCTGATACAAATTATTATTTTGAGAATCTTAATCCACACATGGTTATTGTTTTTACTTTGCACCAAGCTAAGACCCACTAGGAAATTAACACTAACACCTCACTAATATTAGGCATTGCTTGCAAATTGTGCCTTATATATAACTAAAAAGATGTAGTAAAGAGTTAACTTATATTTCCATAATATAATTTGGGTACAGTTTCTCAAAATAATAATTTTTATCAGTTAAAATTTGTTTATCCATTTAAAGTCTTTTTAATCTTATTAATTTAAAAAATTTCGTACATCTTTTTTTGTACCCTAGACACAAAGGGTTAAAATTTATTTTTAAATTAAAGATAACAATATTACTGTGTTATCAACTTTAAGTGACATTTATTAAATTGTAATCAAATTTAAGATATATTTTTAAGAAAATTATTGAACTTGTTATTCTGTAAGTTTCCTAGTGGGTATTTTTTTGCCAAAAACTCTTAAAATTAACCCTTTATGAATCATGTTACATAAAATAATAATTTTTATCAAGTTAAGATTTTTTTATCTCTTAAAAGATTAACAATCTTGTAATGATCATTAAAATGAAGTTTCGGGGATCTTTTCTGTTGTTATTTTTAAATTTCCTAGTGGGTGTTTTTTGCCCAAAAGTGTTAAAATTAACACTATATGGATACATAAAAAAAATAATTATTTTTTATCCAGTTTAGATTTTTTAATCTATTTAAAAGCTTTACAATTTCGAAATTATAATTAAAATGAAGTTTCGTGGGTATTTTTTGTCCCCAGGACACTAAGGGTTAAAGATTTTTTTAGTTAAATTTTGAGATAATTATATTTTTAAAAAGCTAAAGTGATATCTTTCTGAAAATGATGCATACTTTGATGAAAACATTAAAATTTTGATAAATTTTTGACAAAATAACCCATTTTCTTTGCATATTTTATCAAGTTCGTCAGTTAATTTGGACTCCGGGCTAAAGTGGGTTAATATCGGATGAAGTCAAAAATGCATACGGTTTCCAAAAAAATCGATTTCTTCTATTTGGAACCATTTGCAATAAAACTGAGGGTGTAATGACATATCTATTTTTAAGGGACACCCTATTGCTTACTTAAAAAACTACTAAACAAAAAGAATTTATAAATCTTCATCTTTTAGATGTTTTACTATGTCTACCAAAGCCTGTGCTATAACTCCTGTAGACTCAGCTTGAGACTTCAATGCCTCAAGGCTAGCTCTGGAGATTTCGGCTTGGGCTTCATTATGGGCAGCTTGAGTCTTTAACGTGTCCAGTATAGCTTTTGAAACTTCAACTTGAGCTTTTAAAGCATGCGCACATTCTCTTGAAGCTTCCGCTTGAGCATTCATAGCAACTACTGAGTTCTCCTGGACCTCAAGTTGCTTCTTCAATAGCTTCAGTTGCTCATGTTTTTCTGAGCTGTTGTCGTCCATTTTTCTTTTTCCTTGAAATGGATTTTTAGATTTTTTTTGGCTTTGTTGACTTCCTGAAGGTGTTGATGAAAATGAAACTCCTTCAGGTCGTTGCAATGGCAGTATTCGGGATTCATTAGGCGTAAATACTTCGGACATTTCATGGTGAGAGGCTGATAAGGATACGTTTTCAATTTGTTTGACGGTGCCTGATCTTGTTGGAGTAACAACTGCAACATTGGCACTGCTGCGTGGTGGTGTGTTATCTAAAACAACTATGTTGCTGTTATGGGAGAACATCTTTTTTTGTTGATGCTTTTGCACGCCAAAAACTTGACCACTAGGTGCAGCCGCTGTTGATAGATGGCATATTCTGTCAACATCTAATTCCAAGGCTGTCAAATTGTTAATGACACAAGGCCCTCCACCGGTTCCGTGCAGACTCTTGTTGTTTCCAGCAATTTTCTTTTTTAGTCTGCATTTTTGGTCTTGCCATACCTGCAATTTAACACCGACTTTAAAGAAAATCGTAGCTATGTCACTAAACTACACTTATTCCATACCTTTTTCCATTCGCCTCCATTTCTTTCCGGTGGTCCGTGTGCATTTAGTTTTTCAGCAACCGTCTCCCATGTGTGCTCCATAGCGGCTCTGCTGCTACCAAACGTTGGGGTTCCAGTAGCAAGGTGTGGAAACTGCTCCATTAAATACATCAGTTTTTGGAACTGAGTGACATTAGTCATCTTTAGGCTAAAGTGGTTACAAACATTTTAGAGAAAAACAATGTTTTGTTAACCAAATTAATACTTACCTTTTCTTGTTCTGTTCACCGCTCATTTTTATTTGTTTTTTTGAAATTTTTAATAAATTTATTAATTTTTTAATTTATTATTAATTTCTTTATTATTTTACTATAAAATTTTGCTGCCTTTTTTCCTGACGATTGCTTTTTTGTGAACGTCTGTTTTTGACGTTTTTGACATTTCAAATTGTGATACAAAAACCAAAAAAGAGGACGAAAATGACAACTCTTACGTTTTCACTCAATATAAAGTGACGTTTGCGATACAAAAACCCAAAACGAATTTCTTCACTCAATCACACGATTTTTTTGAGTGACACGTCTTCTAAAAACATACCATTATTAATTTATCATTCCCATAAAATCGTCGGCTCGATTATTAAATTTAAATTTAAAATTTAAAAAAAACATTATTTTTTTATCGAAAGCTAACATTTATTTGCTAATATGATGTGAAATACAATTTTCCAAAAATGCAAATCCTAGAATTAAATAAAACTTAATTTATAAATTCATTATGGATTTAGCTTAATTTTGTTTTTGTGTTTATATTTTTAAAACATTTTTTTACATTTTTATAAAATTTAATTGGTGTTAGATTTAAATAAAAATAAAAAATATTTTACGTTAAAAAACAAGGCATGGAGTTTTTTGCGAAACAAACAGATCTCTGCCCGAATATTCATATTTATGAAATGTTGAAAGATGAAATAAATACAACTTTAAATGAAACAAAATAAATCCGGTGCTTTAAAACAGGCTTAATAATATAAATAAAGTGCCCAAATTTAATAATTAATAAATATAGCATTAAGTTTGTTCGATCACGCAAAAATTTGTACAAGTTTTTAGTGGAAGGTGTTCGTTTAGACAAATACGCAGTAAAAACTGGTAAAAAGAGAGAGTTAAATTACAGTTTGATGCTAAAGAACTTACAAGTTTTTACTGGATACATTTTTGCCAGTAAGAATTTGTAAGATGAAAAAACATATGACTGAAAAAATATGCTTGTATTTGTAGTAAAGAAAAATAAATATTAAATTAAATTTTAATTGTTTATGGATTGAAAGTAAAAATCTTTAAATAATTAACTATGGAAGAAGTTAAAAAACATTTAAATTATTTTGGTCAATAATTTCAATTAACTTTTTCCTTTTCCATAATGACCAGTTGATTTTTTTTTTTTAATATTTAAAACAAGCTGTTTTATCTAATTTAATAATTCCTACACATATCCGTTCGTTTACATTTTTGTAAATTTGTCTTACTCTTTGTAATTTTGTCACTGAGTAATTTTTTACTGAACTTTACAGGAAAAGTAATCGAACAGACTTATTGTTAAAGAATTTCCAAATGTAAAAGAATTTAGGATTTGAATTTTGTAGATATAAGTGATTAACAGTAAAAGTGGTAAAATTTGTTGTATTTATTTGATCTTTCAACATTTTATAAATATGAATATCGTTGTAAAATATAATGATTTTCGAAGTTTAAACCAAAGAGAAGTGTCAAAAATCGTGTTATATTACAACGATAACACGTTAACATTTGAAATGTGAATAACATTATTGTATTTTATTTTTTATTAAAACTTTATCCTTCTTCTAACAAATATATTTTATTTTGACGATTTTTCAAAATATGATGACGATTTTGACGGTTTTTTTTTGAAAATTTTACGTGACAACACTGGTTATGAGTGCAAATGTGAGAAGCCCTCGAAAAATTGTTAAGAAAATTTATAAAGTATTCTTTTGTTTTCCAGATACCAGGCTTGCCATATACCTTTTTTTGTTAACCCCAACAAATCAAAAGTCACCAATTAGAAAAAAGGTAGAACAAAATAGTTGAGTTAAAATTCTTTATTTATTTAACTGCATTAACCGGAGTTGCCAGACATATTAATAGTTATCAGATCATAAAAATATCAAGGAACAAAATCCCCGAATTCAACAATGTAAATTCATAACTTTTTTTAATACACTATTTTTACTTATTTTCATTCTCAACCTTTAATAAATTTGCAAGGAAACTATTACACTCTAATTACATTTATTAAAAACCCCATTAAATTTAAAGGACATTCACTTTCAGAACTTTTTTATTTAAGACATATAAGGTGCATACTTCATCTTAAAATCTTTTGATTATATGCATTTGTTTTCCTTAAAATCCCTAATTTTTAGTTGATACATACAAAAATAATCTAAATTAAAGTATTGATGTGTAAAAACCAATCGAATTTTGGGAAAATTTCTTAGGGTTCTTATTCTAGGAGTCGTAAACGAGAATTGCACAGTTTCTTTAATTTTTTGTGTCTCGAAAACACGCTAAACAACACTCGGAAAAATTTTCTTTTATAATTTTTGGAAAACTTAATTTTATCACACTTCCCGTTTTACTTATGTGATGTATAGTATAAACACATGTGTTTGTAATGTAATCTGGTATTTAATAATTATTTCATTATGTATGTCTCCGCAAGCGTATTTTTGTTCACTTAAATTTATCTAAAATTCTGATTATTCGAAACTGTTTTAATGCGTTTGTATTCATTGCATCTCTTGTAACGATCCAAAAATATATTTTAATAATCCTTATTACTTTCATTATTATATAGGCAAAGAGACGATTCCTATTTATACAAAACAACAGGCGAATTTTACAACAGTTTTTCTTTAACATCATAAGGGTACTTTAAAAATATATATATTTTTCACGACACGTTCTTCTTTAGGTAATCAGAATAACCATTTCACCTTTGAAGACCCACTGGTATAAGCATGCACAATTTCAGATTCATTTTAGTGAGCTTTAATTAAACTTTTTTTTCTTCTGAAACATGCCAAATACATTAATCAATCAGTCATATTTTGTTTTACTTATAAAACAACATTATTTTTGTTATTTTTACAAAGAATATAGAATTTATATTGTTTGCACTTTCCCTGGTTAATGAAAACACCGAGATGGAGGGTATCCAAAAATTCGGCACAGTCGAATTTAATTTTTTTTTATACCAAATTCGGCACATCTTGTTTAATTTAATATGGTGAACCGTTTTCAAGTTATTCCAATATATGTAGCGGAAGTGCCTTAATTTTGAACATAACGGTATATCTCGAAAAGTCGAGCTGATAGAGAAAAATGAAGATTAGATTTGAAATCAGCGACCTCAAATTAGTAAAAATTTGCTATAAATTTCAAATCAACACAAAAAAAGTTCAATTTTGTTCCCTTGTGTAAATTGCAAATAGTTTTTCATTATCTATTGACGAAAGTACGGACATTAATAATATTTGCCATCAAAACAGTTGATGCAAATTTAACATGTTTTGATGAAGTTTTAGAACTGGTTTCTCTTCATGGTAATATTACGGGACAAGTTCAAATAAAATAATAATAATAAAATAAAATATTTTACTTTCGACTGAAAAATTTTTCGAGTGCAAAACTAGTGAGCGTCATTCGTTTTCTGCTGCTTCCCACACAAGCATATATCTGTGGTTTTCTAGAATAACCGCGTATGTCTTAAAATAAAAGTTTTCAGGAGAGCCAAATAAAGGTTTTTTCTGAAAATTAGAGGCTATTTATGAAACTTTTGAACTTTTTTTTTAACAGTCATGTAGTTATAAGTAAAACAATATTTAATTTAAAATTTTGAGGTAAAATCCCAAAAGGACGAGATCCTAGAGAAAGTTAAAAAAAACAATGTCTAAAAATGACTTAAAGTGTGTGCAGAAAAAAACACTGATGTAGACATACGTTGTTATTTTTGGTAAAAAAAGTTGTCATGCAAGTACGTATGTAGATTTCCGTTGTTATTGTTTGAAAAATATTTGCTGCTTTTTTCATATTTTTTGTATAGAAATTTTGTAGGTATGTAAATTAAAATCTATCTAAGTATATATTTTTCTACTAAAGTAAAAAAAGTGGTAAGTTTTATTAAATTTTATTCAATTTGTATGATTACTTACTAAAACAAAAATAAAGAATAATTCACAAGAATTACATATTATATAAAAATAAAAGGCAAATGCAATTCAATTCAATTTGATTTTAATTAAATTATATTGTTATATATTTTATATTATTAAAAAATAACACTGAGGTTGTATATATTACTCTTGTTCTGAGTCTACATCGTATATAAAATTTGGTGTTTTTCCAGATTCTCTAAGATTTTTATAAAAATTATGAAATATATCAGGAATTAATGTCAATAAATTAATTCGAAAAGATAGGAACTGTTGTTTCATTTATTACATGAAGTTCAAAATTTTTGACATTTTCGATTTTAATATTTTTATTTTTTAGGATATTAATTTTGAGAGCACTGCTGTTATAATATTTTCTATATTCAATTTCATTAAAGGAACCTTTTTTTGTATATAATATTTCGGAAATTTTTCCACAGAACTTTTTCTCCGTCTACATTTTTGATAGCTTTCTGAAAAATGCTTTTGAAAGTCAATGAAAAGTCGAAGAAGTCTGTGTTTTTCATTTCAATTACTGTGAATTTATTGGATTTGCTGCCACAAGACTTTATTAATTGTACCCAATCATACGGATGAAATATTTCCAAAATGTTATTTTTTTTCTTACGTTCAATAATACTATGATCACTGTCACATTCCAAATGTGTGTGGCCAGGTTCCAAAAATTTTTGTTCAATAAGTTCTACATTAACTCCACTTTTATTAATGAGAAGAACAAACATTGCACTTACAATATTATTCTTGTTTTGCCCAGAACATGTATCCGAATAAATTACCACATGTTGTCTTACATCAATGTTCATATTGAAAAATTTCTATATGCATGATGCTATTTCGTTGGCACCTCTTCCGCTGACTGTTTCGTCCCAAACAAAACAATACGTTTTGTTTGTTGAACAGTTTCTAATTGTGAAGTTAAATGTCCACAAAGATCTTTTATAAAAGGCTATGGAAGAATTTAAAAATGGAGTTGGTAAACATTTTTGTAAATCCATACATAAAACGGTTTTTGTGACATCCGATTTATCAGATTTTTTGTTGGCGCATGCAATTTCGGATATCTCATGATGTTTATCACGATCGTGAATTAACTGAGTTTTTATCTCATCAGATTTTGCATGTTTTATGGAAATTGAGAATTGGTCGCATTTAGAGCATGTATCTAAACTTGGTCTCTTAAACTTTAATTTTTGAGTTTTAAATATTCTTCTGTATGAAGCAAAAGAAACACAATTGTCAGTTTTCTCTCTATATATTTCATACATTTTTGACAAGTTTAAGTTTTCGGCTAAATATTTTTGACTTGTATGAGCTCTTGAGTAATGAGATTCATAGGAAGGAAAGGACTTTATATGTGCAATTATATTGTTCTTCATATGTTGAGATATTTTGTTTTTGTGATGCAAAGATTTTCCTCGTTTATCCTCTAAATCATGTTTTTTACAATTTTTTTGTTGTATATTGCGCAAAAATGATTCAGTCTCACCATATACATCAAGAAAACATTTTCTACAAACTAATACAGTAGTTTCTCTGATGAAAATACGATATTTAAATACGTTGTTACGAATATTTTTGTTAGAAATTAGATTTTGTTTGGAATTTGTAAAAGAGTGCTCAATTTGTTTAAACATGTAAGCAACGCGAGAGAAATATTTACCCAAGTCCCAATATTGTTTAAATAGGAATAAACGGTCCGCATCGCATATTTTATCTTTGCACTTTAATCTACAATGAGATAGTTCATTGCTGCGACGCTCAGATATATTTTTTCCACTGTTTAATGATGTGTACTGCATTCCCGAATTTCTTTTAATTTTATTTTCGGACAGCTGTTGCTTCAATGATGTTCTTCTGCCCTCATTAATATGGTTATCATAAGTAGAAGAAGTAGAATTTTCTTCATCTTCAAATAAAAATAAAAGATTTTTTGAAAGAAAACAAATATATGTAATCATGCTATCTTACCGCACATATTTAGTGATCCCGTTGCCTCATTGTCAACTTCAATTTCTGTCATTATTTTTCTTTTTTGTTGGTGGAATACCTTCACAAAATAAATTAGAATATATTTTACATCGATCAGACAAAAAGTCTATACAAATATCACTTTTTTTAGCGTAACTTTATTTGCTTTTTTTCATCTTTATTCAAATGCACTTTTTATTTATCGACACTCTATTACTGCATTAATCACTACGTTTAAAATGAAACTGTCACAAACTTCTATCGAAACTTACCACCCAACTCATCAATTCGAAGTGTTTTTTTTTCGTTAACAACAACGTAACGGGATTTGGGATGAGAAAAGAACAGCGTAACGAAAACACTTTTTGAAAAATAAGTCAGAAAAAAACAAGCAAGAAGTTATGCGTGGTTATTAACAGAACACATACCAAAGAACATTTGCAAAATGTTTTCAGACAAAACAACGGATATGCTTGTATGTTTTTGTTAAAGAAAATAATTTTCAAGCAACCAAACGCATGTCGACATCCGTCGTTAGTGCTGAAAATAATTTTAGTAAATCTTGAAGTTAAGTTGTTTTTTGGTAAAAAAAAATCGGAAATGGTCTATATTTAAAAAAAAAAATTAGGACCATGTATTGAGCATTAAAAATAAAGTATTGTGGCATCAATAACTCAAAATCAAGAAAAACGGAGATCCGCGGTTATTCTAGAAAACCACAGATATGTGGTATGTGTGTTACCCATCACTGGTCTAAACTGACGATCAGTTAGCCCTTTCGGATATTCTATGCCATATGGCATAGTCGCTTTTTAGTGCCTGTTTTAAGAGCAAATACTAAGGGATACTATATTTTTTATTTTTCTTTGAAGTTTTTTGTAGAAGTTTATGAAAAAAATAGTTTGGTTAGTGGACCCAGTAAATAGTGAAGGCTCATAAAGCGAGAGCGCCTATCGAGTTTCGTAATTTTCAAAATAAAGAGCACTTTGTACTTTTATAAATTCTACCACAAAAAAAAATTATTTGATAACTTTTTATTAGTAATTTAGTAGATAATCATTGCCTTAGTAAGTACAAAAAAAAATTAGATCCCAAACATAGTTTAATAAGGCTCCACGATTTTTTTTATTTTATACTATGCCATATGGCATAGATTTTACCCAACGGAAATTTTTATTTGATTGAATACAGTTGCAGCGGCTGAACGTAATAACAATGCCTAATAAACTAAACTTCGAACAAATTGAAAATATTTTGGTTAATTTTAATAACTCAGATTTATCTGACTTTGGCGATGATGAAGAAGAAGAAAATTATGTTTTGGAGACGCTATAGGAAACTCTCAATGATAATAAAAACAATTTCTTTTTAATCGAGGAGTTAACTAATCCAGATGGGAACACCGATTTATTTGACAAAAATTTAGATGCTGAAGAGGATTCATTGTATTTGGATGAAGCTACGGAGTAGTCGTTTCAAAAAATTCTTAAATTTCGATGGGCAAAGAGAGCGTGGAGCACTCCAGGCTCAGATTTATCTGAAAGTTATCCTAAACAAGATGTTAAAACTCCTGTCTCATATTTTGTAAAGTATTTTCCATATGATTTTATTGACTCTATTGTTTAGGCAACAAATCAGGCCACGCTTATGAAAACCGGAACTGCCATTAATGTTGTAAGAGAAGAGATTCTTACATTACTGGGTTCATAAATTAATATTGGAACAATAGGATATCCTCGTTTAGCGATGTACTGGAGTAGTGCTACTGAAATACCAGCCTTTCGCAAGCACATGACAAAAAATAGATTTCATTTAATACGCACTAATCTAAAGTTTAGCGTAGAGGAGAACTCGAGTGACAAACTGTATAAAGTTCGTCCACTCATAAATACGTTCTTGAAAAGAACTTATGAAATTCCAAAAGACTAAAACTGTCGCTCTGATGAAATGATGATTCCGTGCAAAGCTAAAACTGGGTTGAAGCAGTATATGCCCAAAAAGCCTATCAAATGGGGTAAAAAAATAATTTGGTTATTAGCTCAAATGGAATTGTATATGATCTCGAAATATACCAGTTGAAAACTGCAATTGTTGGAGACTCAAAATTACGGTTTTGCTCTGATATTGTCATTCACCTCTGTAAAACGATTCCGGAAAATAAAAACCACAAACTATTTTTTGATAATTACTTCACTACAATTAATTTATTAATATATTTGCGAGAAAAGTGAATATGGACAACAGGCACCATAAGAGGAAATAAAACGGGCAAAGCTCCACTTGCAACAGAAAAGGATTTAAAAAAGTTAGGAAGAGGAAGATATGACTATTGCATTGAAAGGAACCAAAAAATTATCCTTTTAAAATGGCTGGATGGGGGCTGCGTACAATTGCCTTCGTCTATTTATGGTGATGAAGATACAAAAGAGGTCACCAGATTTTGTGGTGATCAAAAAATCGTTGTACCACAACCTATATGAATTATATTTGTTTTTTTAAGTGGTTTTATATATTTTTTAACATAAAATCTTTAAAATTGCATTAAAAATTAAAATAAAAATTTCTGTATTTTTTTTTTTCCTTTAAATACATTCTATGCCATATGGCATGATGCCCAAAAACCACTTTTGCAAACAAAATTTAAAAAAATTACTTTGGTTTAGTCATTAAGTTGGCCATAACAGTTGCAAAATTATAAACAAATATTTTTTAAGTCAAAAACAAAAAAGAAGTACCGAAAGGGTTAATAGATTGTTACGCCCGTATTCATAAAAAATCTTAATTCACGTTTCAAATACATTTTAGTTAGAACACGTTTTAAGCCTTAAAATTTAGTGTTTAAATATTTATACATTTGTTTAATTAACCCTTAATATCCCACAAGTACCGCTAGGGACCTACAAAAAAATAAAACTTTGTCTAAGAAATTTATTAAAAAATGTTTATTGATCCAATCACCACCGGTTACGCTGGTTGCCGCTTGAAATCAACTTCATTTGTGACCTGTGTGTTCAGTAGAGTGACTCAACATCGAGAAAAAACACTTTTGTGAAATCGCGTACTTTCAAAAAAATATTTTTGTGGTAAATACGTCGAAATCGAGTCTGAAAAAATATTCGGTGATCTTTGTAGTGTATTGATGCTGATGTGAGTGTTTAAAGTAATTTAATTTTTATATTTCAGTACATTTTTTCTAATTTTTGGTCTCGATTCGTAAATCATGCCATATATTTTGGTGTATTTGCGAACACAAGGCATCTATTCGCTGGAACTGTTCGACGCCAGCGGCTTCCGTTATGCAAATTACCACAGACATTTGTCAATCGAGGTGATTGCGAAGAGTATGTTGAAACGTTTCATGGAATCGACATAAAAACAATGGCTTGAAATGACAATAAGGTTGTAAATATGGCATAAACAATGGCCGGAGTGAAGCCATATATTTCGGACGATGGTCAAACGCCCGAGAATGCACCAAACATTGAACGATATAATAAAAAGAAAAAGGTGATGGAAAGCATTCAACCGGCATCATGCAGTGACTAATCAAACGGAACCAAAGAAAGTGTTGCATGAATTTGTGTCTGAAGTTGCCCATTGCTTGACAAAATCTGGTACTGAAATGCGACCAAGTAATCTGGAAGTTGAAATTGTTGCGAAACGCCACCGTCCAATGTCTGCTCCGCTTCTGACACGTGACATTCGCCTGGATAACGTTGGGCATTTACCAGAATATATCAAAGAAGGGAAGCCGCGGTGCAAAAATCCGAAATGTACATCCCGTACAAAGTTTCGATGCCAAAAATGTGGGATACATTTGTATTTTTCGCCTGAAAAAACTGTTTTGCTGAGTTTCACCAAAACTAAATGAAATTGTTTACACTTTTATACTACTAGTTTTTAACTTTTCTGATTTTTTTTTTTTTTATTTTCTTGAATAAAATTTATTGATTTTTGCAAAATTCTGTGGTACAAAATATATTTTTTTAAATTTTGATGTCCGGGAGCCTAGTGGTTCCGCAAAGAACCAACCAGGTATTTTCCACCTAGCTAAGGAAAATGTCATTTATGGACAAAGTCATAGAATAAAAATTGTTCAGAATTGTGAGTTTTACAACATTAATTTTTTTCGGCTCAAAACAAAAAATCAGGATATTAAGGGTTAAAAAATACTCACAAACTTAAGAATTTGGCGGTATTCCTAATTGGGCACTGTAACAATTTTGGTATGATTCCATTGATCAGGAAAGGTGCTGGTGGTTATTATGGAATTAAATAGATGGAATTAAATATATGTGAAAAGGAGTCTTACCTTTGCATTGAAAATTAAAATAATTTATTGTGTGATTGGATATGTATTGATCATAGAAAGTTATTTTGCGCTGGTTTTAGAGGGATATTTACAAAGCTTTCGTTTAGTGAATTAGAATAATATGAATATTTGTCAAGCCATATTTTTGACACAACTGCCCTTCTGGCTACACGATATTCACTACGGAACTCAAGTGTTCCGTTTCGTTTCCATCTTAGATATATGTAGATCATCATGTTTTTCTTTTAAAAGTTTCGCTTCGACTGTAATTAACGGTCTAACCCTGTTTCTGATGGTTTTGGTTATAAGTGGGACATGTTATTGTAGATCTGTATAATTTGGTTATTAAGAAGATTAAGTTGGTCATTCACATTAGGCATCTAGAATATTTGATTACCCGCCACGTTGTTAATATCAAATTCTAAGGCAATAGTCTTCATTCTATTCAAGTCTCGAAAAGCGTAAGTTCGATCTAGGATATTAGCATTAAAGTTGTATGAGAGAAAGATTGGATGAAGTTTCGAAAATGCTGGTGCAACCAATTTGTCAAAAAATAAATGCCAGTAGAGTGCCGCTGGGAGTAGAAAAGTGTGTAGGTCGGGTGTTGTTTACAGAAGATAGGTTAAATGAAGACATAACAGTGACAAGACTGGTTCCGCAGTCCGAAAGTAAATCGCCATTAAAGTCACCAGCAACAATTATATCAAAGAATTGTACTGTCAAAAGTTCTAAATCTGCAATAAGCGAGTCTAAATTTATATTCTTATCTGGTCTGTAAACACATCCAAGTAGTAATTTATCACCATGTGAAGATTACAAGAAATGCTGTTTCTTATGTAAATCGCCACACCCCCACACAGAGAGAATTCCTTGGACGAGTTTTAATGAAATTTTTTCATTAAACTGTTGCAGTTTTCTTCACAATGTAAATGAAAAATTTATTAAACTTAATGAAAAACATTCATTGTTTTAATGAAACTATTTTTAATGAAACTTTTCCATTTATAGTGTGGAATTTTTAATAAATAAAATTTAATTTTGCATTACATTTATGAAAAACTGCATTAATTTAATGAAATGTTTCAGTGCACGAGTTTCAATTCCATTAAATTTTATGAAAATTAAAAGTTTCTATGGACGAGTTTTGGTGACATTTCATAGATCTAATGCAAAAATTCGTTAATATCATGCAGATAATTCTCTCAGTGCAGCATGCTCGTCTCTGTCAGATCTAAAGATTTCGGATCAGGTTTCTGAAACACATTTGACATCAACAGCACTCTTTTCAAACAGGAGCCGAAATTAGTCAAGTAACCTTGGTAAATATGAAGTTGCAAGAAAAACCAGTAAAATTAAAAGAATCTTTTTGCTAAATAGTAGTAAAATAAAAACAGTAGAAAAAAACTGCAAAGTCTACTAAATGTTAGTTACCTTTTTAGTTGTTTGCATGAAAACTAAGCGAAATATCGCACACCTAGTTCAAAAGTAGCGCAACTCAAAATTTTTAATTTTTCGGAAATCGAAAAAAAATATTTGCAACTTTATACCAATTGAAACATAAAAAAGACAACTGTTTTTTTAGCAACAGTTAACAACAGCATAGTTTAAGCATATAAACCCGAAAAACTTAAATTTTGAGTTGAGTCACTTTTGAACTAGGTGTGCGATATATTCGTGAAAATGTTTATTATAAATAATAAGACAACAAAATACAGCTCTGTATTAATAAGATAAATAAAATACAGAGTTGTATCTGTCTTTATTTTTTCCTTTGTTCCTTTTGTATGTACATCGGAATTTTGAATGTAATCTAAAAAAATTAAAATAAAAGAAAATAAGAAAAATTAAGCACTGATTTTTAAAAGGCTATCAATATATATTTATTGTTAAAAATAAATATTTTATTATTTTTTTTAAACATTATAAATTATTTTATAAACACAAAAACCTCTTATTATGGTCATGCAATTCAGAAAAAATATTTTACTTTTTTTTTTATAAAACTTGACGATTTGTTATTAGTTTATAATAAAACCATTTACGTAAATGTTTGTCAATATTTTTCTAATAGGACGTGTTTACTTCACTTGTCTATTTTATACTGACAGAATATAAAAAAATACACAAATACTGAAACGCAAACCTATACTGGTTTTGATTATTAAAATAATATTTTTAGACTTTTGTAAATTCAGCAAAATAATTAGTTAAAAATTAGTTAGTCAAAATAGCAAAATTGTTAATTAAACTCTCAATTTTAACTAAAATTAGTTAAAAACTTGCAAAGTTAGATTACTAACGGCTTTACTAATCTTTTCTACTAACTTTTTATATGAGCAGGCACGTAGGCTGCCCCCCCCCCCCCCCCCCCCTCCCAAATGATTTGACAAATTTAAAACCTTAATACAATTCGTTAGGAAGAAACAATGTTATTGATAAATTTAATATAAAAATATTTATTTTTGACTTGGATCAAATAGGAAATGTCTGTTAGTTCAGTATTATATGGTTCGAATCTTCAAATTCCATTAGAAATCATCGCCTGCAAATGGGAGGCTATCATTGTTAGAGTTGATTTTCGACAAAAAAGCAATAAATAGTCATTTCATAAGAGATTTCGATGTCTAAAAATTAAATATGTCTACACAGAAAAAACTAAAATTGAGTTTCAATTAAAATATTTGTTGATTCATTTAGAAGTTAAATTGAATTAGGTCCTATTGAGCAAATTGTAGTAACAATTAAAATAATTTGTAACAATTTAATTGATATTATTTTCAATTATAATTTTATTCATATCTATTACAGTAACATGGAATGCCAGAGGTGTTCGAAACAAAAAAATCGAACTCTTCAGTTTTTTACTTGCTAAAAATATCCATATTTGCCTAGTCTCGGAAACAATGCTAAACCCATCTATTTCTATCAAACATCAAGCGTTCTATTGCTACAGGAATGATCGGACACACAACAGAGGAGGTGGTAATGTTGCGCACTCTTGTACCACCTTTAAACACCTTTCTAATCGAAAATATTGGTGTTAAAATAAGAACGTCGAATGGAACGTACCTAAATATTTACTCTTGTTACTTTCCTGGCGGATCCGGTGGTAGACATAATGTTAAAAAAAATAATGTTGTAACGATAATGTTGTAACGAAATTTTCATTCTTGGTGGTGACTTTAATAGTAGGCATAATATATGGGGATGTCAACTATCAAAACTGTTGGGGAAATCTTCTTTATGAAAAGACTAGACTCTGATAATGTTCAAATCCGGTATCCCAGTGACCATACATATATACCCGCAGATCCGAGAAGACAGGCATCTACATTAGACTTCTTTCTAACGAACTTAAGTAGTGGTATTAGTTCACCCAGTGTTATAAATGACCTTGGTTCCGATCATCTTCCTGTCAAAATTATTATTAGTAATGAAACTAACCTTACTGAAAACCATTTTATGATTTTAAAAATGCAAATTGGTCACGGTATTCTTAATTCGTTAAAAGAAACCTAACTATTACTACGATTAATACCGATATCAATCCTGAACAAATTGACTCAATGATTTTGACGTTTAATGACACCAGACAAGCTGCTGTAAACTACAGTGTCCCTAGAAAAGTTCACTCAATTACTACCCAAACTCTACCACAGCACATAAGACGCCTGATCAAAGTTAGAAATGTTTTTAGAAGAAATTGGAAACGACACAGGAACTTGCTTGACCATTGTCGAACTAAAGAGTACAATCACCGTATATCCGAAGAAATAAAATTATTTAAAAACAAAACTTGGAATAATAAACTATCAACGCTGGAAAAAGGCTCCTCCCCATTCTGGAACATCTCTAAAATTTTAAAGAAAAAATCAACAAATATTCCGATATTAAAATATAACAAGTGGAAGCATTAAAGTCCGATGTGCCGAATTTGGTATAAAAAAGATTAAATTCGGTTGTGCCGAATTTTTGGATACCCTCCATCTCGGTGTTTGCATTAACCAGGGAAAGTGCAAACAATATAAATACCTATATTCTTTGTAAAAATAACAAAAATAATGTTGTTTTTATAAGTAAAACAAATTATTACTGATTGAGAAATGTATTTGGGATATGTCAGAAGAAAAAAATGTTTAATTAAAGTTTACTAAATTAATCTGAAATTGTGCATCCTTATAACAGTGCGTCTTCAAAGGTGAAAAGGTTATTCTGATTAACTAGAAGAACATGTCGTGAAGAATATATATATTTTTAAAGTACCCTTATGATGGTAAAAAAACTTATGTAAAATTCGCCTGTTGTTTTGTATAAATAAGAATCGTCTCTTTGCCTATATAATAATAAAAGTAATAAGGATTATTAAAATATATTTTTGGATCGTTGCAAGAGATGCAATGAATACAAACGCATCAAAACAGTTACAAATAATCAGAAAAAGAGTGAACAAAATACGCTTGCGGAGACATCCATAATGAAATATATATTAAATACCTGTTTACATTACAACACATGTGTTTATACTATACATCACATGAAGTAAAACGGAAAGTGTGATGAAATTAAGTTTGTCAAAAATTATAAAAAAAAATCTTTCGAGTGTTTAGGGTGTTTTCGAGACACAAAAAAGGTATTTAAAATTATTGTTTTTCAGCTTAGTTGCTTGTGCAATTCGATTGGTTTTTACACATCAATTGTTTAATTTAGGATTATGTATTTTTGTATGTATCAAATAAAAATTAGGGTTTTTAAGGAAAAAAATGCATATAATCAAAAGATTTTAAGATGAAGTATGCACCTTATATGTCTTAAATAAAAAGTTCTGAAAGGCGAATGTCCTTTAAATTTAATGGGTTTTTAATAAATGTAATTAGAGTGTAATAGTTTCCTTGCAAATTTATTAAAGGTTGAGAATGAAAATAAGTAAAAATAGTGTATTAAATAAAGTTATGAATTTACATTGTTGAATTCGGGGATTTTGTTCCTGGATATTTTTATGATCTGATAACGATTAATGTGTCTGGCAACTCCGGTTAATGCAGTCAAATAAATAAAGAATTTTAACTCAACTATTTTGTTCTACCATTTTTCTAATTGGTGATTTTTTTCATTTGTTGGGGTTAACAAAAAAGGGTATCTGGCAAGCCTGGTATATGGAAAACAAAAGAATACATTATAAATGTGCTTAAAAAATTTTCGAGGTCTTCTCACATTTGCATTCATAACCAGTGTTGCCACGTTTGCAGAGCATAACAATGTTAAATTTTCTAGAATAAATCGTCAAAAATCGTCATTATATTTCGAAAATCGTCAAAATAAAATATATTTGTTAGAAGAGGAATAAAGTTTTAATAAAAAATAAAATACAATAATAAAATTCACATTTCAAATGTTAACGTGTTATCGTTGTAATATAACACGATTTTTGACACTTCTCTTTGGTTTAAACTTCGAAAATCATTATATTTTACAACGATATTCATATTTATCAAATGTTGAAAGATCAAATAAATATAACTTTAAATGAAACAAATTTTACCACAGGAACTGTTAATCACTTACTTATATCTACAAAATTCTGTGAACAACATTTCAGTAGCACAACTTTTTAAATCTTAAATTCTTTTACAACATTTGGAAATTCTTTAACAATAAGTCCGTTCGATTACTTTTCCGGTAAAGTTCAGTAAAAAATTACTCAGTAACAAAACTACAAAGAGTAAGACAAATTTACAAAAAAAGTAAACGAACGGAAAATGTAAAGGAATTATTAAATTAGATAAAACAGCTTGTTTTAAATATTAAAAAAAAAATCAACTGGTCATTATTTAAAATATAAAAGTTATTGAAATTGTCGACCAAAAAGAATTTAAATTTTAAATTTTTTAACTTCTTCCATAGTATTTATTTAATATTTTCACTTTAAATCCATAAACAATTAAAATTTAATTTTTGTTTTTGTTTACTAAAAATACAAGCATATTTTTTTAGTCATATGTTTTTTTCATCTTACAAATTCTTACTGGCAAAAATGTATCCAGTAAAAACTTGTAAATTCTTTAGCATCAAACTGTCACTTTACTCTCTCTACTTACCAGTTTTTACTGAGTATTTGTCTAAAACGAACACCTTCCAGTAAAAAACTTGTACAAACTTTTGTGTTATCGAACAAACTTAATGTTATATTTTTTAATTATTAAATTTTGGCACTTTATTTTTATTATTAGGCCTGTTTTTTAAGCACCGGATTTGTTTTTGGATTTATTTTGTTCCATTTAAAGTTGTATATATTTTTTTTATTTTTTTTATTTTTATTTAAATCTAACACCAATTAAATTTTATAAAAATGTAAAAAATGTACTAAAAATATAAACACAGAAACTAAATTAAGCTAAACCCATAATGAATTTATAAAAAAATAAATCCGGTTTGGATTAAGTTTTATTTAATTCTAAGATTTGCATTTTTGCAAAATTGTATTTCACATCATATTAGCAAATAAAGGATAGCTCTCAATAAAATAAACAATGTTTTTTTATGCGATTTTTTCCGGCGATTTTATGAGAATGATAAATAAATAGGTCTTGCTGACATACATATTAAACTATTGTCAAAAAATCGTCATTTTGGAGGCAAAAATCGTCCAATAGTCATTTAGTTATTTTGGGTATTAAATATCGTCAACATGACTTGGCAGCACTGCATGCGATTGCGACTAAAACATACATACATACCATTTATAAAATCCTACATATATACAGGGTGGCTGCTCAATATTGCTACATTAAGAAAATCAAATAACTTTTTTTCAACTCATATAAATATTTTTTTATTGTTTCATTTGAGAAGCAATACATTTTTATTAAGTATTTTTTAAGGCTTTTAAAAAACAATTTAATTAAAATGACTTCCACGCCCGATGACGTCAAATGCATGCGAAATTCCGTGCAAATCACAGAGAATATTTCAAGCTAAGGGGCAAGTCTACTGCGTTCAATTCGCTTGTTATTTGACTTTTTAAAGGAAAGATATGAAAATCCTTAAGCAGAACTGTCCGTATTGACTGTATGGTGATACATATTTGAGCAAAAGTATTCCTTGTAGAAACTCTAGAGGAGTGCCGCCTAATGTGCTCCTTAAGTTTGTTTAGGCGGCAACGCTAGCCTCCACAGCATTGTAGTGGCGCACAATCAAATGTTAGTTTCATTACCCCATTTGTTCATTGTACTTAAATTGAAAGACGAATCAATGAAACCAAAAAAAAAAATGGAACCGATTAATAACTCAGAAAAAAAGTTATTACGTTTTTTGTAGTGGCATTTATCAGCCACCCTGGATTACAAAACAAAACAAAAAAACAACAACAATATTTTGTGCTGATGAATATTGCTACATTAAGAAAATCAAATAACTTTTTTTAATACATATAAATATTTTTATTCTTTCATTTGAAAAGCAATTAATTTTAGTTAGATTACCCCAATCGTCAATTTTCCTTAAATTGAAAGACGAATCAATGAAAAAAAATAAAATTGAACCGATTAATAACTCAGAACAAAAACTGTTACAGTTTTGTTTTGTGCTGGCATTAATCTGCCACCCTGTATTACAAAACAAAACAAAAAAACCACAACAATATTTTGTGGGTTTTTTTGTTTTGTACATGTTGATTTTGACCATGGATGGTAACCGATTGGACGTGGTTATAGGTAAGAGTGCGGGTAACAATACTTCAGTTATTTCGGTAACGGGCTTTAAGCGTTAACGGTATTTTAGCGGTAACGTTATTTTTGATATTTCGGTAACGCTATTTTAAGGAAAAAGTTTTTCAATTATTTTGGTAACGGCATTTTATGGGTAACGTTATTTAAGTTATTCAGGTAATGTTAATGCACACCACAATTTTTAGCCCCATTATGGCCGAGTTTTAATGACTGGCTAGTTTATAATCATACTTTGGGAAAATATATCTATTTACAGAAGTTTTTTTGTTCAGATCTTGCCTGATTATTTCGGTAGTATTTTAAGGTATTGATATTTTAATTATATCGGTAACGGTATTTTAGGGATAACGATAGTCTGTTGAAAGGTGTTAGAATCGGGAACGGTATGTGAGCGATTGATTGCGTATATTCTTGTGTATAAGCATTGAATGTACGTATGTATGTATGTATGATGAAATAAATAGAATAATTTAAATTTTGCTTCAAAATTTTTAGAGGTCTTCCCACATTTTCACTCATAACTTTTGAACGCGTTAACCGATTTTGATCATTTTTTCTAGAAAACTTCTCATGATATCAACAAACAATTTGACTGCAAATTAGCAACACCTCTTCTGTATTGGTGGAGAATTTTGTATTTCCACAGACAGACGGACGGACATGGCTATATCGACTTCTCTATTCATGCTGATCAAGAATATATATAGTTTATGGGGTCCCAGAATTTTTTTAAAAGAATTACAAACATTTGACAAAGTGAATATACCCTCCGTGGGATGGAGGGTTAAAACAAATGAGAATTAAGTTGAGAACTTAAGTTGAGAACTTAAGTTCTCAACTTAAGTAAGAACTTAACAATATCCCATTTGTTAAAACAAATGAGAATTAATTTGAGAACTTAAGTTGAGAACTTAAGTTGAGAACTTAATTCTCATTTGTTTTAACAAATGGGATATATAAGTGTTTGAGTTTGTGAATGAGGTAGCCACTGCTTTCTAAACTTGTTCTGATGATGGGGACCTAGAAAATCCCCGAAATGGAACTATCAACAAATTCTTGAAGGTTGTCAGTTAATAAATTGATAACAAAAAACTCTATAGATTATTTGTTAGGACAATATCCTAATAAAGAAATATAGACTATGTCCTTGAACTTGAATAAATTCATTTTCATAACAGAATTATAGGTCGAAAAAACATAATTTTTATTTTTTTAAATAATAATTATAACAAATTAAATTTATATTTCATATTATTTGTTTTTTTTTTCTCTTTTTAATGCATATTGTTTGGAAGCGTCGATTGAAAATACAAAATTACGACTTTGTTACCCATTAAAGTATCAAAGTCTTTTATAAGTTTTAAGAGACAGCTTTCCATGTATTCCATCGCTATTAGAAGCGACAATTACGTCCACTGAAAAAATTTCCTTCAGAGATTTATTCAGTTGTCCTTTAAGCAAAGATGACATACAACGAGTCTGAAATGATTTATTTCGATTAAATTAATTTGTTTTCATTCCATGTAATATGATTGTAATAGAGTAACAAAAGACTTGCACAAACTGCACGATTTGCTTCTTTTATTTTGTTATTAGTCTCTGCCAAATCATTAACGGTCTGAATCGGGAATACCTTAGTCTCATTCGCTTCGTTTTTTTCTTTCCCTAATAATTTTTCCGTCAAAACTTTTTGTGTGGCAAGAGCTTCCATTTTTTTTATGTTTTTTTCGCGAACGCTGGTACCTAGTTTTGTAAAAAAAAATATATATATAAGCTTTGTAATTGAATACTTTTCGTAAATATTGTGCTGTCTGTACCTACCAACTCTTCGATGGTAACTTTTAGCTGATTTACAGATTCTCTATTTGTTAGCAAAAATAAGAAATCAGTTCTTCAGTATATATTTACTATATAAGTAAGACTGCGTCACAGTTAAAATATACTTTTAAAATTACCTAGCGTAAGTTCTAGTCCCTGGTTGAGTAAATGTATTTTTGTTTTTTTTGAATACTCCCTCAAAATCTAAAGTTATTGAAGATATTTTCAGCACTTTTTCTACTTTCTATTTTCAGCACAAACAAATCTTTACTTTTATTTATATTTTTTTCTATTTTATTACACTTTACGTTCACTTATTGTAATGTTTAGTTAATTTTCCAGCTAATATAAACAAAACACTAATTTTTCTTTAAATTTTTTTTTTCTTAAATTACAACACAAACTGATAGAAAAACAAAAAACCCAACCATTAACAGTTATGTTTTTTAATTGTTCGTCTTTCTTCTTTTTTTTCCGTTCTTTGAATTATTAATGTCTTCAAAGTAATGCTATAAACACATAGACCACAGCAGACTGCAGAGCTACACGACTGCAAATGCCGTTGACTGCAATCGTCGCCGTGTGGTCAGCTACTTATTATTTTGGAAACGACAGCAGCATAGTAAACAGCTGATCACGATTCAATTTAAAAAATATCAACAGCTGTTTTTTATACAAATCAGGGATGTTAAAGTTGGTACAATTGTACTTTTTTTGGTACATTTGACCTTCTAAAGTACCGTGGTACTACCGCGACTCATTTGGTACAATTTAAAAATTTTTAATTTTTCCCCTTTTTGAATTTTTAGTATAGCAAACAAATTGTTATTGTGTCCTTTTTCATTGCATTTATTCGTTTATGTAATGAGCTCTTAAAATATATGCGACTATATCCGCCAGATTTTACGATTTATCATCATTTTAAGGATTTTGAAGAATAAAGTTGGCAATTTTTTTTTTTTTAATATCGATTAAAAATTTACGATTTTTTACAAAATTTATCTGGCAGCTCTTACATATATTGACACTTGTTGCAGCCAACTTCACTTTTATTTTGAATTTATTAAAATTCTGAAGAAGTGAAAATTGATATATAGATATGGCATCACTTATAACATATGGGAAAACAGTGGACATTAGAGTGAGGTGAGTTTCTAAAAATAGAACTGTTGTGTTGTTGGAGTTGTACTTCTGAGATTATGTATGCAAGAACAAAAACACCGTGTATTGAATAAAACTAGTTTTAATCACAACAAAACTCGACCTAACTATAGCTCAGAGGGCTAAAGCGCTCTGTCTAACGTGTAGTGCGAGTGCATGTGGCATTAGAAATCAGTTTATCTATACCACGGTCAGTGATTGCACAGAAAAATTTCATATAGACGCAATCGAACAAATAAAAACATAACAAATATTACATTATTCAAAAATTCAAAAAAACAGGGTCACTGACGAACGTTCAATACCAGAAACTGCGCAGTCTGATTCAGAAAAAATTTAATATTTGCAATGTAGTTATGATTTTTAGAAAATACACTCATTCTTCTCTACCACGATTCACAATTAAATTAAATAAAATTGCATATTAATTATAGTATTCACTGCAATTGTCTGAAAAAGACGTTAAAATTCAAACTCAAACGAAAATTAAATTATTGTTAAAGAAATGAAAGAAAATTCCAAACAATCTTATATATGTTTAATTTAGAACGAGCTCTCAACCTCCGTATATTTACAAAAATAAAGCAAATCAAACATATTAGCTAGGTTAATACTAGTATTTCGATCTGGTTAAAGATCTCATCAGAACCCAATGTTTTAGAAAAGTTATAGCCTCCATAATAGGCAGAACTTTAACAAAAAACCGATTAATCATTAATTTTGCTCCATTCTTGTCTTCTTAGTAAAAATATTACTTGAGCCAGAGTAAAAACTAAAATTTTTTTAACTGAAGTCGTTAAAAAATTAAAACGTTTGTAGTTTTTGGTCGGTAGTAGCTAATTTTCAAAATGAACTGAATGTCAATATGTTTCCAGACATTTCTAGTCGTTGCTGGAATTTTATCCATTCCACACTGGTCTGCAAATGTGGAAAGAGTTTTTTTCTTTTCAAAATATAATAAAAACTAAGGAAAGAAACAGACTACATTAGCCCACATTATCAAGTCTCATACAGACTAAGGATTGGTTAAGAGCGACAAATTTTTGCTGCTATGATGTAGAAATTCCAAATAGTTTATTAACTAAACAAATAATTCCATGATTTGGTCTCATATATTCATAAGACTTTTTTATGCCTTATTTTATTCATACATATAATGTATGTTATTGGAAGGTTTTTGTTTTTTTTTTTCTGTACAAGAGAATTTTTATGTATTTTTTTTTGTTGTTTTAATAAATTTAAAAAAAATGGTACCGTCAACGTCCAAAAAGTACAATTTTTTTTGGATGTTGGTACAAAATTGAAAACTCCATTTAACATCCCTGATACAAATGCATTTTTGTTTCAGTAGTGCCAATTACATCTTTTTTTTCTTTATTAAAATAGAACAACATGCTTGGTTGTAGACACGTATATAAAGTTCACTTAAAAATACAATTACTTATTTATAATACATTATTATAACGTGAAAATAAATTTATATAACCCCTCTTGAATATTAATGCAATTATACCATTTGATGTTGCGACGTTTTTTGTGTTTAACAAAATAAAATATTTTTAAGCACTAATTTGTTACATATTTTGTTTTATTGTCAATACTATTTTTGTTTTGCAGCCAACAAAAATAGAAATTAACCTAAGTTGACTACAGCGGCAAAAGTAGTCGGGTAGCCGTGTAGTTGTGTTGGTGCCAAAATAATCGTTTTCATATAAACGTGTGTATTTTATTTTTGACAGGCTGTAGTCGTGTAGCTGCAGTCGTCTATGTGTTTATAGCATAAAATCTGTATCAATTTTGAGTGAACAAAAAGTTAGTTCAATACTTATCGAGAAGAATTAAGAAGTAGAAAAAAAAAAAAAAAACAAATGACTCATTTGTGCATTACTTTGGAGTTACTTTGAAGTCAGTTGTAAATAAGTTACCAAAAAGTCAACTTGATTTTAAAGTCCGACAGGGAGTTAACGAGTAGGATGATTTTTTGTTTTACAATTTTCACTCTCATAGACAACGTTTTTTTTAATTCAAAAATTCTATTATTACAAAACAAAAATATTTTTATTTTCACAGCTTTTCTAAATAATTATATATCTGATTAAAGTTAAGAGTCTCGAGAGTTCATTACATTGGAGGTATGCACGAATTTTGGCATTTTTAGGAACTATGGCATGGGAACTTAGCGGGATCTATTATATACGGATTCAGCACACTCCAAACAATAAATATCAACCTCGATTTCACTTCCTAATACGTCGGCAAAAAAAACGCCACATTTTCGACACTGTTTTTCAAGGCAAATACTATTTTGAAGAGTTACTTTTATGTTGCTTTACTAATAAACAAATTTCATATTTTTAAATGCATATTAAATACCTTTATTATGATTTTTACTAATATTAATCGTACAAGGAAACTTTACCGATGGTTCTACTCCGATCTTAATAAAATTTTAATATGTAACACATAAGAAAAAAAATAATCAAAACGTATTTTGTTATTGGCCTAGTCTCATGATTGCGCATATTTAATTTATTTTTTTCTAGAACTACTAAAAATTAGTTAAAAATGACGTTGAAGAAAAAAACTGCTAAAATGAGAAGATTTTTTTTTTGCTAATTATAAGTAAGATAACAATAGCAAAATTAAATCAGTTAAATCTACAAGTATTTAGTTATACTTAAGCTAAATTTTATTACGGAGTGCATTAAGCAGGTGAATATCATGGGCTTGACCGGTGATATTGTGATTTTCACGGATAGCCAAGCGGCCATCCGGGCTTTATCTACGGACTCTGTGGGATCAATGACGATACTCAGATGTAAAGGGGAAATTAACGATTTCTCTTCACGGGGACGCATTGAGATTATATGGGTGCCGGGACACTGTGGTATAGCGGGGAACGAAGTGGCTAATGATTTGGCTAGGGGAGGATCTTCCCTGGAATTACTCACTTTGGAGAACGCTAAACCTTTTCGAGCTCTCAAGGCGGAGCTGGTAGAATGGGCTGACACCATGTATAGGACCATCTGGGAAAATGCGGGTGTTGGCAGGACTACAAATATTCTCTGGGGCAACCCGGACAAGGACAATACAAGGGAAATTCTGAATCTCAGTAGGAAGGAACTGAGTCTTTTGATGGAAATCCTCTCGGGACACTCGACACTTAGGGCCCATCTCCACCGTATTGGTAGGGCGGACTCGGAAGTGTGCAGGGCCTGTGGGGAAGACGAAGAGACCTTGGAACACTATCTCTGTGAATGCCCGGCATTTGCCGGGATCCGGGTCGAAATACTATCCAGTGACCCAATACCCACATTGGGGGGTCTTAGGGGCATAGGATGGAAGAAGTTGAGGAGTTTCGTCAATGCGACGGAGTTCCTGGGATAGTAAGGAGACATAGGACATAGAACCGATTGTTTAGAGCGCACAACAAGCCGACATTCTGGCTTAAGTGTAAGTCCTCAGGGACTTGAGTCGGTTTAGGGAAGTAATTCCCTTCTCCGAATCCTCTTTTCGACCTAACCTAACCCTAAGCTAAATTTTAGTTAATTGAAAGTAACAAAATAATCGGCTAAAATCAGCTAAACATTTGCTAAATATTAGTAGACAGAAAAACTCATAAAAAATTGTGACGCTTTTAAAGATTTTTTTTTTTATGCGCATAAAAACACGGTAATATGTTACACTTAAACTTAAATGTTGGCCGTTTTAATACGTTAGATCAAAATAAAAAGATATTTCTATTTTAAGTTTGCATTAACTCAAGCGCTTTTTTGAGTGTACTTTAAGTAAAAGACATTAACATTTTTTTTTGAAATGATTTTATTTATTTATTGTTTATTTGTATCAAATTAAGTCTGACAATGATGGCCGTCCATTTTTAGGAGCATATAATTCATTTATATACAATTCGAAACGTCAGGGCAATTACCTTTGACTTATACTGAAAGCTGTTGGTTCAGTGTCATATGGTTTGAATATTCAAATTTCATTATCGTCTCAAAGTGGACGGCCATCTTTGTTAGCTTTGAGTTTCGAAATATAAACAATAAATAGTAGTAAATTCAAAAGAGATTTCGATGTCTTTTACGTAAAATACACTCACAAAATCGCTTGAGTCAATGTAAACTTAAAATTGAAATATCTTATTTTGATCTAACCTATTAAAACGGAGTATGTCACTCGATTCTACGTCCCAAAATTAAGTTTACGTGTCCCGGGGTTTTGGTGTGTCATTTCAAAAGTTGAAATTTTTCCTACATTGATATCTGCCTTTTTGAAATCTACAATATAAAATTTTTTTATCCAAAATTTCTGTTGGCTTAATCAAAATATACTAAACCTTAATTTAAGGCAACAATTTTGTTGATATTCCAGTTTTTGTTAACTGTTTTAAGCCTACGAATATTTAGTAAAAGTTGTTGCTAATTTCAGTTGAGGTAATGCTTAGCTATTTACAATTAACTAAAATTCAACTCGAACATAACAAAAATTTTGTAAACAGTTTGCTCTTGTTGTTTTATCAATATTTAGTAAAAAATCTGCTAATTTAGCAGTTTTTTCTGCAACGTAATTTTTAACAATTTTTAGAAGCTTTTTCTGCTATTTTTACAGGTTTATTTCTATGAATGTATGTTTCTGAAATATTTCAAATAAATGGCGACGACATATTCAATTTTTGTTTTTGACTGAAAGTCATATTGATCCCACTTTATTACCCTTGAACTTGAGACTGGGCTGCTAAAAAATACGTGCCTTATTTTATTCTCTTCCATCACATATATAAATTTCATTAAGATAGGAGGAAACTTATCGGGATATATTCCTTGTTAGTATAACATATTTAGCTTAAGCAGAGATAATATTTTAAATCGAAAGTCTTAACTACAAACAATAAGGATATTTTAGATTGGAAATTCTCCATAAATAATCACGTTTTAAATTTAACATAACTCTAGGCTATTTTAGCAGGTTTAGCATCACGTATATATTCCTCAAAATTTTTATCGTCTTCCACAGCAGGATCAAAATTATTAATAAGTTGTGGTAATACAGGGTTATCCTAACATGGAAGTATGATTACCTTCTATCACCTTCAATTGTTACTTTACCACTGGTGATGCGGCCAAGACAATAATCTTCTTCAATGTCTTGCAGTGCAACTTCTGCAGGACGTATTAAAGTTATGGGTGTTTTCAATTCTTCAATATGCTCCAAATCGAAGTGAGCGGCCATACGAATGCGGCCGAACATGGCATTGACCATAGTCATTGAATATTCCTTACTATAAAGATCTTGTTTATTCACAAATTCCATAAATTTAGCAAGTTTTTCTTCCAATGTTGGAAGCTTGTGAAATATTAAGCCGGTCGATTCTTTTGTTTCCTCCGGGAAGATTAGATTAACAATGATAGTTAGTAATAAATCATACAAATCATTATCAACAAAATCAGTAGTTAACTGAAGATGCGTAAGTTTTGTAAGAAAATGAGGAGCACCGTCAATGAGCAAAAGTTGACCACGATAGCCAGCTTTTTCTAATAGAGCAACAAGTTGCAATGCAACGTAAGAACCAAAGGAGTAACCGATTATGTAAAATGGTTCGGTAGGCTTTAAAACAGATTTTACATGCTCAAAACTGGCTTCTGAAATATCTTTAATTGATGTCATGTCCGCATAACGATGTAATTGCAACACTTTTGCATTACTGAACATTTGACTTCCGATCTTGTACCAAGCCTGCCCAGCAGTTCCTTCTAAGCCAGGTATTATAATGGTTGATGGCATGTCTGCCTTTGAGGCGTCTGCAGCTGTGGTCAATGGAAGCAAGATTTCCATACAACGGGATTCATCGCCAAGATTGCGAAGCAACATATCCATACCTTGTTGTCTGCCCTCAGAGGCAAATATCATTTTAACAATATCCTCACTTTCACGCTCCCGCGCGTCGGCATATTCTTGGAGTTTTTGGAATGTTAATGCACGTAAATCTTGTGGCGTTAGTATTAGCTCAAAATCTCTCTCCAAAGTTTGTTTGATTTCCACAGCCATTAGAGAGTCCATGCCCATCTCGGAGAGAGTAGAACCCAACGAGACTGATTTCAAATCACGAATACCCATGATGTTCATAACGGTTTCGACAATACTTTCGTTGCCGGAGCGTCCAGAACGTTTTTCGGCTACAACCATGCTGGCCACAATAGCATCAGGAGCAAACAACAGAGTATCTAACTCTTGCAGGCACGACGAAATACGCTGCTGCAAAGTCCCACCTATTTCCATATCAATCTTGTCCTCTGCCATATCAGCCACAAGACCAACTTCTCCTACTGCACCCCATTGAATGGCTTTTGCTGGATAACGATTGGCAATACGATCCTCCACAATTCTTTCCATAATAGAATTTCCCATGCCGTAGTTAGTTTGGCCGGCATTTCCGCGACCACAGGACACACTGGAGAATACAACAAAATGCTCCAATTCTGGACATTTCTTGCGAGACAATTCATCCAAATATCTAGTGGCAATAGCCTTTGGTGCAAAACTTTCGGCAAATTTTTCTTTTGTCTGATTTGTGAAAATTCCATCACGTAGAGCAACAGCCAAATTGAAAATTCCACCAACTGGGGCCATTGCTGCCGCCTCATCTAACAGTTTACTGCAACCTTCGTATGTGGTTATATCACTTGTGCTTACTTTCACTGCACATCCGTAGCTCTTCCATAAGCTAAAATATCGTAAAGTTTAAATTTACAGACATATGTAAAATTAATCGTATGCCCGAACTTACGCAATCCTGTATGATTGATAGTCCTTCTTTATTCCTCTACTCGAACTTAGTACAATATTTTTAGCTCCTCGAATAGCCATCCAGTCGGCTAATTCCATACCAAAGCCTCCTAACCCGCCGGGTATAATATAGCTTAATCCAGATTTAAAGTAAACCTGTTTCAATGCCTTAACTGGCATAGTAAATTTAGATTCTGGGTCGGTACGCACTTGAATTAAAACTTTGCCTATGTGCTTGCCGCCTATCAAGTGGCGGAAGGCTTGTTCAATTTCATGGGCGGGAAAAACTGTTGTCGGCAACGGTTGTATAATTCCATTCGCAATATCAGTGTCAATAATATGCTTCAAATGCTACAAAGAAAACCAAAACATTTTCACATTATACTAACAAACTATATTTTTCGGTCTACTTACCGCAATTTCTTCATCTGAGGCATTTAGGAGACGATCAGCTAATACAGCATGGAATGTTAATTCTTTAAGGAAACAACTCATACCAAGTTTGCTATCATTTGCCATATCAAATTTACCAATCTCCAAGAAATGCCCACAAGTGCCCAGACAACGTACAGAAGCTATCAGCTTATCTTCTGATAGAGAATTTAAAACAAAATCAACCCCTTTTCCATTAGTTTCACGATGTATCATCTGTTCAAATGAAGTGTCTCGAGAATTGCCAATATGAGACTCTAAATGAGAAAGACAAAAGTATTTAATTGAAAAATCTGTAGCGAAAAAGCTGTATACTACCTTTCAATTGTGGAAATGTGTCCAGTAGGTACTTTTTCTTTTGTGGTGTACTACATGTTGTGTACACTTCCATGTTGTATGCCAAGGCAGTGCGTATTGCAGCCAAGCCTATACCCCCAGTTCCAGCATGTATAAGAATGCTCTTACCTTTTCTTATATCAGAGCACATAAAGAAGGCGTAATATACGGTAATATAGACCACAGGGACAGTCGCAGCTTGTTCTAGTGACCAATTATCTGGCACTTCCCAAATCAGCTTGGATGGCTTTTCAACATATGATGCCACACCTCCCTTCACTACCATGCTCATAATGCGACGGCCAGTTCTTGTGTCAAATCCAGAATATTCAAATCCTAAAACGCAGCTTTGATCCAGACGGCTACAACCATACAGTTCTACAGCCAAACGGCCAGTTGCCAGCATTACATCGCGGAAGTTAATTGACGAATAAACCACTTTTATTTGGCAATGTTTAGGGTTTAAAGGGCCTTCGAACCAACGGAAGGAAGATAAATCACCACGTTGCGAAACGTTACCGTAAACGTGATCAGTTCGTGCAATCGGAATTTCGTTATTTGTTAATTGAAGATGCCGATAAGTGCCCCATTTACCCTAAATTTAACGAGTAAGATAATTTAATTCAGTCTATGTTAGAAGTAGATGTAAAGATGGATCAATACCATTCTTTTGCTACGTAATTATTTTATAAATATTAGTAATTAATAAATATGAGACATATACTTTGATAACTAGGAATTTTCATTGGATAGTGTACCAAGTATCTTTATATTTGCGACAAGTAGCATGCGAACCAGCGTCCGAGGCAATTTTTGGGAAACCTTTATATGACCACTAGGCGTAAACATGCACCGATTATAATCAAAATTAAAAAAGCTTCTGCTTTGGCCCTCATGAGCCAGTGTACACATTAGGGAGCGCCAAAAATGTAAACTTTCGATTTTATGCCGTCACTCCCCCCAGAAACATTCGTTTTTATATCAAAATACACTATACAAAAAATTATGGTGATCGCTTAAGGGGAAAGGGTGCCTCAAACGCCTTGAAAATAGGGAAATGTGTCAAATTTGACCATTAGATCAAAACAATTTTTTTTTTATTTAATTTTTCAAAAAAAAACATTTTTTGTACTAAGTTCGATGACAACTACACACAAAAAAAAATATTAGCTTTCTAGGACATCGTTAACGTATTTTAACTTACGACACAAAAAAGGGCAATTATTTGTAGGGGTTCCCAAAAGCACATTTTTACATATTTCAATATTTTATTAAAGACGATTTTTTTATATATATCGTAAAGATAATAAATGTGAAAAATTATATATATCCGTTAGCTAGTTTTTTTTATAGCGATTTGAATTTAGCGGATTTCAAGGAAATTTAATTTTTGGCTGTGTTTTCTTTAATTTTGAACTACGTTTTAAACAAAATTGACGAAATTGGCGTGCAACTGATTTAATTGGATCATAAATTTTAGTTAGTAAATAATTTTTACAGGACAGCTTTAACCCTTGTTAACCCGGGTCGAAGATGACCCACAGCGCTAATATTACCCTTTGTATGACGGCTGATATATTTTTTTAAATATAATAAAATTAATCTGTAAAAATAAATGTTTTAGTCCAAGTTTATTTAAATTTACCTGTGAAAAAACAATATTTATAAATTACAGCGCATTTTTTTATATACGGTGGGTGACAATACCATGGAAACTTTTCTATACTAGATGCAATTTGTTAAAGAAAATTTTAACAATACTAAACGTTATTAATTTAAAACGAATATTATTTTTAAAAAATGTTATTTAGGTAATTTATAAAGCCTTAATTTAAGTTAAATAGCGTGCAGATTGAGCAAATATTAAATTAGGTACGAGGGTTGTGCTGGAAAAGGAAATTAGTTTTAAACATTTTTTAGAAAATTTTTTAAGAATATTTCTAAGTCGATGTTTTCCAAGTTTAAAGATAAACAATGTAAAAAATTGCCCAATAGTTTTTATTTAGTCATCAACTAATTTTTCGGACAACCCAAACAAAAAATGAAATTTTTAAATGAAGTAGAAGAAATCCGCATTTTTTGACCACCAATTCTTTCGACCACCAGTTTTTTGTAAACTATCAAAAAATATTTCATCATATTTATAAAAAGCTTCATTAAATATACAAAAACTTCATAAAAAGTCTTCAATTCTTTTAGTGCATACACGATGAATTGTTAAAACTATTTCACATGGGTTAAAGCTGAACTGTAAAAAGTATTTACTTACTAAAGTTTATAATCCAATTAAATTATTTGCAAAGTCAATTTCGTCAATTTTGTTGAAAACGAAGTTATAAGTTCAAAATTAAAGAAAATACAGCCAAAAATTAAATTTTCTTGACATCCGCTAAACTCAAATCGCTATAAAAAAAAAACTAGCGAACGGATATTTATAATATTTCACATTTTTTATCTTTACGATATGTATAAAAAACTAGTGGAGAGCGATTTTAATTTTTAAAAATTGTCTTTAATAAAATTTTTAAATATGTAAAAATGTTGCTTTTGGGTATCCTACAAGTAACTGTCCTTTTTGTATCGTAAGTTAATATAGGTTAACGATGTCCTGGAAAGCTAATATTTTTTTGTATGTAGTTGTCATCGAAGTTCGTAAAATTTCCATCTAATAGTCAAATTTAAAATATTTCCAAGGCGTTTGAGGCACCCTTTTCCCTTAAGCGATCACCATAATTTTTTGCATAGTGTATTTTGATATAAAAACGAATATTTCTGGGGGGACTGCCGATCTCTAGCATGATTTTTTTTTAACCATACAACTTTGGGCACCCTAGTCACACAGAAAAATAAAATGGAACCATGCGGAAACAACATCAAATAAAATAAAAATACATTTGAAACCAAACTAAGCTTGTGTTCTTTTTAATTTAAATATGTATATTTTTAAAATGCGAAGCCAAAGTCGAAATTGTTTACTTCTCGGTTAAAAATAATAATCGGTATGTATCCATTTATGGACATGTCTGCACTCATTCATGCTCATATATGAAATCACTCGAGTTCATACATGTTCATATACCACTTCATATATGATCATAGGTGTTAATTAGCGTGTGCCAAAAAATTTTGTTTTTCGATTTTCATGGTTGCTCAAGCTTAGTTTGAATGCGTATGAGGTAAAATATTTTGTAGATTTTTTCCAGACTTTTTGGAAGAGGTTTTTAGGCCTCGCAAATAGAGTTTTCTCCAAAAATCGGTGTTTTTAGACTTTTTTCCATTATATTTATAACTTTGTTAATAACGAAAATTTTCTTAGAATTTACTCACGTGAGTATGAGTGAGTAGAAAAAAATTCTGTTGAGTGATTGTGTGTGAGTAAATTTTTTCTCTCGTGTGCGTGAATGAGTATGAGTCGAAATGCACTCACGTATCAATGTCTAGATTTTTTTAACTTAGCATTTATTTTTTCGCTCAATATAGTCCTTGGAAACATAATAGTCTCACAATTCAAAGTTTAAAACAAATCCGATGGCAAACAACTTAGAATATTATTAGTAGGGTAAGTTTTTATGGCATTTGCCACAAAATGCTACTTTTGGAATTTTTATTAAAAATGCTCTTTTTCTCCGCCTTGCCACATTTACACCCAGAAAACAGACTGGGTAGTAGCAACCGTATTTGTAGCCAATATATAATATATATATTTCTTTTTATGTACAAAATTTGGGTTTAAACTATATTTTACAGATTTTTTAACGATGGTAAGTATCCCAAAATTTAATAATTACAAAATAATTGGAAAAGTACCATTTAATGTCAAATGCTAAAAATACTTGCCTTGCTGATAACATTTGGTTTTTCAAGAGCCTGTAAATTTCTCCAAAATAAAACCCCAAAATTCTATTCATTAAAACAGCGCAGGATGCTTTAAATAATCCTCTGCAAACTCTTTATAAACCAATTAAACGATTAATCGCTAGTTTTGTCGATTAACCGGCCCGAATAATGCCTTAAGATTTTTTTTAATTGGTTAACCGCCTAGCTCGAATCATTGAAAACACTGGCAAAACTTTAATAGCCTTGTTTTGTTCCTCATACTTGACATGGAAATGAAAGAAAAACGATCGGCAGTATTTTAATTATTTGAATGCAAACTGACAAAATATCGAAGTCGGATAAATTAAAAAAGTTAACACTAAACATGACCAATGTCAAATTTTAAATTCTTTAACAAAACTCAAGTTTTAATACCACCTAAAACGCGTCCTCTGATTAACAAAAATACTCGAAAGTTATTGGACATGTTTCTTATACCAGTTATTGCGTTCCTAAATGCTCTTTCATTTGGAACCCCATTTCTCAAAAATTAATCTAAAACAATTCAAAATAAGCCGAAAATACTAAAAATGGTGTAATTTTTTACCCCACTTATTAGCCCCTAACATAAGATTGGGCCGATAAAAAAAATACGTGTCCCTTAATTTTTTTTTTCTTTGTCACATATTCGAATTTCATTAAAATCGGAGATAATCCATCGGGAAACTCCCCTTGCAGTTAAACAGTAAATTTCTCCGTTAATCAACTAGAAATTTTTGGAATTGGCATGACATTATTGCACTCAGGGACCTTCTGCTGTAAATATTTGAACTTGTTTGAGTTGTTTCAAGTGAAAAAACAGTCACTTGTAAAAGACAGCTGATTTTGGACTACACGTGTAGTTCATTTAAAAAAACAAATGTTGTTAAAAACAAATTAAATTTCATTTAAAAAAAGAACGACGTACATTTCAGTAAATTCAACTAACATTGTCATTTGATTTTTTACTGTTCAAAAAACGAACCACAATTGTAAAAAAATTAACCACATATGCAGTAAAAAATAAACAAAAATTTATTTGCTTTTCTTTTTAAAATCCAAAAAACTAAAGCATACAATTAATGTAAAATCAAAATACAATAATTTGATGTGAAATAAACTACAAATGTAGTCAAGATTACAATTTCATCTACAAATTACTGCTTTTTTACTTAAAAATAAAGATACTGTATTACTGCTCATACAACTACGCATATTTTCAGCAGAAGTTCCGGGAGTGTATTACAAATCTCATCTTTATGGGGATTTTCATTACAATACGTTCATTAACTAATATTTTATTGCAATATAAAAGTTTAACGTTTTTACAAAAATTTTTTTTCACGGATACCCGAAAATTTTTCTGCTTCTGCTGAAACTTGTCACATTATATCTGCAGCTGATTCCATGAAGATGAGCCAAATTTAGAGGAAATCGGTTAAATTCATTCAATTCATGAAAAAATTACGGTACAAAGAAAAAAGTTACAAAATTCTGATTTTAATATTAAACATCCCAGTCAGAAATTGCCAGTGGTACAAAAAACTAAGCACTGGCTAACTGAGGAATTGTAAATATATGTATTACTGGCAGAACACTTATTTAACCACAGTTTTCAAAAAGCGTTTTGCCAGTATTTGATTTTCAGTGGTCCACAAAAAAAAAAAAAATTGGCAAGAATTGGCGGAAACCATTATACCAACGTTGGAAAAATGTGTACCCAGTGATATCCAGTCAGAAATTGCGAACGGCTCAAAAGTATAATAACTGATAGAGAATTTATTTTATAAAACTGATGATTAGGGCAAGGAATTTAATGCAAATGCATGTTTGTAGTCAATAGCCCAAAATCAATTTTAACCAAATACTTTTCCGAATCAAAGATCTTCACCGTTTTAATTAAAAATAAATAGAAGAAAACATTTGTAACCCTAACCATAGCATCTGTTTGTCACTTCATTAGACACTTATATTGGATTTAATTTTTAAAAATAAAAAAATTGGACTTGCATGTTTTTTTATAATTTTTAGCGCATATTTTTATATTATTTGGTTTTTAGTTTATATTTCAATTTAAATGCATATTTTTGGCGCATATTTTGGATTATTTACAGTATATTTTAAGCGCCTATTTTCCTTTCCATGAAATTCTATGCCCTACTGATGATGCTTGGTTTAAAAAAGTTGATAGTCAGAAGATTCCGAGTTCGATCCCGGCTCCAGCAAAATTATTTTTTGTATTTTTTTTATACATTTTAATTATTTTTTTTTGTTTCTGGAAAAGCTCTTTTAAGACCGACTTTTATTATTTTCCCAGCGTTGGAAGGTTGATTCCACCAAACCTTACAGTGCTGACATAATTGAGCTATCAACTGTTACCCAGCAGTTAACATTCACTTAGGTTTTAACACATCAAGACATCATCGAGCTTTTTGTGAACACGAAACATATTTTTTAAATTAGCACCAACAATGGGGATTTGTAAATACAAACACCATTTTGTTATTTGTGTTTCTGATTTTGTTGGAAATTGGAGTTGTTGGAAATAAATTTGAATTTTAAAGACTTAACAAATTCCTTTGTTGGTACCTATTGTTTTTCTGTATCTTTAATTTTAATGTCCTTAAATTTAATTGATACACTCACATATGATACTATGGTTCTGTCTTTGAAAAAATGAGTCGGTACTTACATTACGATACACGTTTATGCCAAGGCCTAAAGCGAACTGATTTGCATAGAATGGCTCATTGAGGCTAAATGGCGGTGCATTTTTATCGTCCACAAAGAAACATGTTACAAGATTGCCATCCGGTTCTTTGCGCAGGCAATTAACTAAGCCGATGATACCATTAAGTTTTTCATTAAAAGCATACAAGACAACAGGTGTTTTATTGCCAATAGCCTGTTGCACTTGCTCCAACCATTCAAATTCTGTATCAAAATCTCTAATTTGTAAAACCAACGGCTCCAGATTAAAGCTCTTCAAAGGATTATGTTGCAGCAGCAAAATTACTTCTTCGTTATTGTCTAGCGGTATGACTGCAATCATCTTAAATTTGTCTGGAATCGCCAAACTATCTATATTCGATGTAGTACGTTCCCGAACCACGAGGTAGCCTTTTTCTACTAAAGATTTGCTAGCTACTTTAATTGTTTCCTCATTTAGTTCACCACCCAAACCTCCAACAACAACGAAATGACAATTGTTTTGTCCAGATAGTTTACCATTCTCTATATGGATAGCTCCAGGCATATCTGTGAGTACTTGATTAGACAAAAGTATATAGTCTCCAGTTATCACTGGCAAATCTTCGACAGCATCTAAAAAGTTAGCTACAATTGGCAACCGACCATCTGTGTCAACCTCGACAAGTTTTATTTTTAATGTCGGTGCATTCTCCAGGATTAATTGAACACAAATACGTACTGCATCGGATACACTGAGTACAGGGGTAGGAAAGTGTGAAATAAATTGATATTTCTCTAAAACTGGTATGCCTGGTGGACGGCGACGTTGAACTGGGCTAGCGTGCAAACCAATAAGCTCAATGCCGCCAGCCACAATTCTCTCGAATTCGTTGTCCACATAAACGTCGAACACACGGTTTTCTGGGTCCATTTTAGCCATCAAGCTAAAGTGATGCACTCCATAAATACGCAACTTACGAATTTTGGTCGGTAACAACAGACTACGAGAATCTGTTCCCAGTATATGAATTTGTAACATGGCATCCATAAATGTAACCCAATTGTATTTCCACTCAACCTTTCCATAGAGTCCATCTCCGCGTGCCGCTTGAACAGCCTGGAATGATCCATTATAGTGATATCCGCGTAGTTTTAATTCCTTGTAAAAGTCCTTTTTCGCTACCATAGAATAATTGGACTCTTCTTTAAAGTGATGAACCTCAGGAATTGTGGGATTTTCAATTTCGGTAATTCGTCCAGTGACTACCAAGGCTCCGGATTCTGTGATCTTAAAAGTAAATGGTTAAGTAATAAAAGCATTGCCTAAACTAACATGTATTTATATTTACCTCAAAATTACCTGTACCATAGTGAATCATAACGGTCAAGTCTACTTTTCCCTTTGAGGTAACATTTGTGGCTCTTAAGAATTTTACATCTTCAAACTCTACGGGTACATCCATAAAACTAGGACCATGATACATGAGCGAAAATGTTTCCCATACATATTGGAGATAACATGTTGCTGGCACCAAAATCTTGCCATCAATAACGTGGCCGCTCATGAATTCTTCATCATCAGTTTCCAAATTTACGCTAAAAACACGTTCTCCACTTGCCTTGGTCTTCATGTTTTCATATTTTGTAACGAACCAATCTTGACTATGATCCCAACGCACCAGAGAACTAATGCCGGGTGTGCCACGAGAAACAGGGAATTCTACTTTTGGGTAGAGATTCTGCACTGGAAAGGTTAAACCATTGATGAACAACCTGAAATGAATCAATATTAATACGACACCAGATGAAGAGAACAATTAAAAACTCTTACTTCCCAAGGGCCGCAATAAAGAATGAACCGTTATTATTATTTCCACGTTGAGTTAGTGGTATATGGACACCACCAGGCATTGACCGTTTTAAAATCGCTTGTAAGAGTCCGTGTGGAGCGATTTCAATTGTCAATGCATTTTCAGGTAGAAGAGCAAATGTCTCTTCAAACAAAACACTGCTCAGTAAATTATTTGTATGATATTCAGCCGAGCATAAATTGCGACCTGGTTGGTCCCACTCACTCTTGGGAACACTAGAACTAAGCCACTTGGAGGATCTAGGCTTGGGATTGGGAATAGTTTGTTGCAGGTATTTCAGTAGTTGAGGTCCCATATGAGCTATATAACGTGAATGATAAGCAATATAGGAGCAGGGCACCTCTTTGGCGAAAATACTCTTCTCTTTAAGTTCGGCCACAAACCTGGCCACATCAGCCGCTGGTCCCGATATGGTACACGAATCAGCACCATTGTGACAGGCCACTTCAATAGTTGCTGGCAGTAATCGGACTATTTTCTTATAACCCATACCAACGGCCGCCATTGAGCCTTTAATTTTCTCTATTTCCAAACTTACTTTGCCACGGAAATAAGCTGCTTGAATCATTTGTTCCGGAGTAAAACCGCCATCAGCATAACCACAACCAAGTTCACCAACTGAATGTCCAATTATGTAATCAGGCTCCAAATCCAAGGAACGCATAACATCAACTAAGCCAATCTGAATGGCAGCTATGCCCACAAAGGAGTGCAAAATATTATCGAATATCTTGGGATCATCCGATGTTAAAATGTGATTGAGATCTAGACCCTTGGAAAGCAATACCGCATGACACCGTTCAATCGATTGGCGAAATTGTGGAATTATCATTAAAGTGGCACCCATTTGAGACCATTGCGAGCCCATACCACTAAACACCCACACAATTGGCCGCTTAATACCTGTATAATGTTGTACATCTCTGACTGGCATTGTAGCTGGATTACTGCCGTTTTTATTGCAAATTCCATAACCACGAAAAACCAAACCGGGAACTTCCTCATTTTGTATGTTTTGAAGTAGTGCAATAAACTCGCCATCTAATGGTCGCTGTTCAATGGCATCCAAAATAACATTAACTGACTCTTCGCTTCTGCCAGCCCATGTAATTAAACGAGGTATATCATCATCGGGCAAACCATTGTTCAATTTTGACTTCTCATAACCTTTAAGAAGAGCATGGGCATTGGCGCCACCAAACCCAAATGAATTAACTCCGATGTATGGCTTCTCCAAGTCCATTACGTCATTTACTACTACCAGTCGTCCTGCGGCCAATGCTGATATTTCTGGTTTAATTTCCTCAAAGTTAATATTTGGAGGAATTTTTCCACTTTCAAAAGCTAAACAAGCCTTAACTAAAGAGTTAATGCCAGATGCAGCTTCAGAATGGCCAACATTCGATTTTACTGAACCGACTAGTAATGGCGAGTTACGTTGACTGCACACCACATTATCAATGGCACGACATTCTTCCGGATCACCAACAACAGTGCCAGTGCTGTGAGCTTCCAAAAAGCCCAAATCATTTAAGTTTACTTCAGCTTCTTTATAGAATTCAATCAGTAGCTTCTCTTGCAATTTGCCTGAGGGATATGTTATACCCTCTGGCTTGAAACCATCACAATTGGTTTTCGAGTACACTACAGTTGCATAAACACGTTTAGCATCACGTTTTCGCTGTATAAACAGACAATTTATGGCCTCTGATCTTGTATAGCCACAAGCGTTCTTGTCAAATGGACGACAAAAGCCATCAGCTGCCAAAACACCAAGTCTGTAAGCAAAACACAGCAAATACATTAATATTCTACAGGATTTTAATATTGTAGCTACCAACCACGAACCTAGAAAATTGTAATGTTACAAATGGATGCAATAATAAATTGGATCCTCCTATAATGGCGGCATCGATTTCACCATTTCGCAAAGCTGTAAATGCGTTGTCCAAAGCGTACATGGAACTCGAACAAGCTGTGTCCAAAAGGAATGAGGGACCTTGTAAGCCAAGAGCATACGAAATGCGATTTGCCAACATGGCACGACTGCAACCTGTGATACCAAAGCCACCCGATGATACCTTTTCGTAGAACCAAGTCTTCTCTGATTCAGAAATGCAAGAACCAATATAAACTCCCGTTTTGGAGCCACGCAAACTTTTTGGATTAATGCCAGCATCTATCACGGCTTCGTATGCCGTTTCCATTAATATTCGTGTCTGGGGATCCATCGTATGTGCCTGCTTAAAGTGTACACCGAAGAAGGTGGCATCAAATTTGTCTAGACCATTTATTTTCCCAGAGCGTTTTGGTATTTCCGGATTAAAGTGGCGCCAACGGCGTTCATCATCGTCAACCATATCAATCTAAATATAAGAAACCCAAACGTATTTTAACTCAGAATGACTTGATGTTGATAACATTATTAAAGGAGAATAGTATTCAAAAAAAGTCCAAACTTAATAAGGTTATATTTCGGGCACGATTATTTCAATGGGTTACATTATTTCCACGTAATGACTTTAACTGTAGTTTTTTACATACAAAGTTTTTAAAATACAATCAATATAATTCCTTTCAGTTTAAATATAAGTCCAACAACTGTACTCTTATTTGAGGTACGTATTTGATTCACAAAACTTGAGGTTCAACTCGCTGTTTAGCAGTTTTTCTCATTTTACAACATTTTTAGGTCTTGCCGAATTGTATCGCTAAGCTAGCAATTTACCTTAACTAATGGTTATGCAATCGAAAGAGCCTATTATTAAGAGGTGTCTCAGCAAATCTTTATATGGCAGCATAGCTATCCGAGTTGAACCCAGACTCCAGTGGCGTACCCAGGGGGCCAAAGCCCCCCCCCCCCCCCGAAATATTTTCGTTTTTTTTTTTATTTTTGTTTTGGTTAGTATGTAATAAATGAATATATAATATTTTTTATAAGACTATACTTTTTCAAACTAATGTTATACAGTACTTTTCGTTTACAGTCACATCGCTTATAGTCCATTTAGCGATATAGTCCATTTTTACACTTTTACTGTCATCTAAAATCAAACTGCATACAAAATATTTAGGATATAGTCCATTCACGATATAATCACATTTGGCTTATATGCCACTAAACGCTGGCTACTAAAAGTAAATTTATATGCAAATAATTTAAGTTATAGTCACAATACAGAAAATTTCTAATATAATTGTAAAATCTTGAATTTTTTTCGGTTTAAAATTATTTAAAAATTTAAGAGGCTAAAACGAAAATTGGAACAAGGAAACTGAGCTGAATCGTTTCAAACATCGTCTTTATATTCCAAATTTTCCACCTGTTATAATAATAAATAAATTGCATATAGTAACATTTTATGATGACTATATCACAATTTATTTATAGGCAACAAAATGGCATATAAAAAAACTAGCGATATAGTCACATTAGCGATATAGTCCACAACTTGTGTGCAACTAAGAGATGTGACTATAAGCGAAAAGTACTGTATTAACTAAAATTGATCTATGGAAACACTACCATGAAGACCATCAAATCCGCTAGATGCTATTCAAGATTGCAACAAGGAGCTTTTTCCAAACGTTTACATGTTTTTACATTTACTGATAGTAATTCCTGTTACAATTGCATCCGCGGAGAGAAGTTTTTCCATCCTAAAAAGAGTGAAAACATATATAAGGAATTCTATGGGTGAAGCTAGACTTGGTGCTCTAGCTCTTGCATCAGTGTATCGAGAAAAGGTTAAACCTGACAAAATCATTGACACTTTTATGAAAAAAAATCGTCGAATTAAATTTTAAGAGTTTTGTTAATAGTATATAAGGATCTTAATTAATATGATAGCTCACTTTAAAAATCAAAATAAAATTATTTAATTGATACATAAATTTGTTTAATATTTCAAAAAAAAAAAAAAAAACTTTAGTTAGTCTCTTTACAGGAAGAAGAAGAAGAAAACATTTTTATTGAAAAATTTTACGGACACAAGGGATACACCAGACTGCCGCAGTTTCGCCCCCCTCCTGGGACTCGTCAGTGGTTAATTTATGTGTCAATTGAACAAAGTATTTTATATTGTTAATTTTGCTCTATATGAAAAACTTTTTATTTTTTGGTGTCGTACTGTGATTTGAAATGTTTTCTTCTTCTTCTTCCTGTAAAGAGACTAACTAAAGAAATATTCTACAGTAATTAATATAAAAAATTAATTACGATTGTCATTATCTGACGGTTGCAAAACACTTTCTAACAAAAAAAAAACTTGTTTGTAGATATATAAAAACTAAAATAACAAAGACATGTCAAAACATTTTTGCTTCAAAATTGCTATAATAACTGGGTATAACGTCAATGGTAACTTTCCGATCCAAAACTTATTTAACAGATACAAAATATTAGTGTCCGACCGAACTCATTTTTTTCGGCCGAAGACGAACTTCAATATCAATACCGAACTTCCATATCATAATATCAATGTTCGGCCGAAGCCGAAGCTGAACTTTTAGTTTTAATAAAAAATAATATAAATTGTTTTTTTAGATCAATAAATTTAAGCCAAAAAGTTCCCAGGAAAAAATTACACATTCCAAAAAGAAGGTGATACCCACACTTACTTACATATCTCATTGCCAAATTTAGAACTGCAATACCAAACTCATTCCAACGATAGAGTCAAAAAAGCAAGTAGTATTGTAATCAATTCTTTAAAATTAAACCAGAAAGCATGAACTCAATAACAAAGTAATTATTTACTTAAAAGAAAATAACAATGTTATTAACATATATGTTTAACTTTTTGTAATCAAGAGCAATCATATACTTTTTCTGAATAAAAGGACGTTATTGGAAGTAGTTCCTCATTTTGAAAAAAGAAGTTATACAATTTTAAAGAATTTATCTTATATATAACACTAAAAACAGAATTTGCATGTTGCCAAAATTTTGTTAAACTGTGGTTAGGTATAAATTAACGATCGCACGTGAGCAGAAAATTGTGAGTGGAAGTTGAAATTACTGACGTTATCGTGAGTGAGTGTAAAAAAATTTTCGAGGGTGATTGTGCGTGAGTCATATTTTTGTTTTTCAATTTTTAATTGTTCTTTTTTTTTAAAAAAATTTATATTTTCGTGGTTTATAGCTCCAAAATTATGACAAACCCATGATATCATAACAATTCGATGTTTCACTTTTTAGGATTTTATTTCCGTATGAGTTTTGATCGTTATATTTGAGTGGCGTAGGAGAATTACGTGTGAGTAGAAGTTGAATTTACTTATGAAACTACTTCTTTTTTTTAAATGTAAGTAGTTCTTATTTTTTCTAGGGAACTATTTATTTATTTTTTTTGTGTAAGTACTTCGTAGTTTTACAATGGAACTATTTCTTTATTAAAAAATGTATGTAGTTCTTAAAAATATAAAGTAAATGGTTCTTCGGTAAAAAAAAAAATAATCAATTCTAAAGAATCATTTATTTTAGTCTCACGCCCTGTTAAAAGAATCGAGTAGGTAATCTAGTAAGGAATGCGTTCTGCCCAAAATGCTTGATTACAAACCCGCTTACCTTTTTGGAAATTTTTTGCTGGGTTATATAACATAAACAAAATACAAATTTATAGGTATATTTTTTTTTTGAAAAAATCATATTTGGAAAATAGTTGTACTATTTTAAGTACAAAAAAAGAATAAAATATTTGTATTGTACTATATTTTATAGTCAAAGAAAAATAGTTGATCGATTTTTAAGTTGATATGGAGAAAAAAAACTAAAACTTTAATAATTAAAATTAAAAAGTTTGATATTGTCATGACAGAAAAACATTTTTTCCGCATTCACACCATGTGAATTGCTTCGTCTATCAGAATACAGCTGTCCGGCAGCGCTAAAAAGCTGTTCGCTAGCTACACTAGTTGTTGGGGCTGATAAATATTTTATTGCTACAGCTTTTATATTTGTAAACGGACTTGAATTCCAATACTCAAATATATTTATATTTCGGGACCTAAAGGCTGCGTAATAAGCATTTTAATTTCTTTTTCAATAAAATTTTCGTTTGGTTCTGCTACTTCTAAGTCTGCTACTGCATCATGTCTATCCCAAATTGATGAACCTGTTATTCTCTTTTCAGGATTACTTACCACTCGAATTTTTTATTTTTTTTATATTTAATTATATCGCTTTAAATTTGATTATTTGCTTATAAGTCTTGTAGCTATATTTCTGGAAATTTGTTTTTAAACTCTTTTGGCTTTTTGAAATTTTTTCACACACATTGATATTTATATATCGTTGTTTTTTCTTTGGTATTCTTTCATATTCAACGTTGTATTTTTTATGTAGTTTTTTTTTTGTAAATTTAGAAAAGTAAATATAATTACAGTTGTTATTTACTTGTGCTTTTTATAAATAATCATAAAAAGTTCGGTAGTTCTGCCAAATTCGGCCAAAATTTGGCCGAACTTAGCCGAACTTCAATTTTTGGCCGAACTCCGAAGCCGAAGCCCAGTACTTGGTCGTACACTACAAAATAATAAATATAGGCTCTCGTATGTAAAAAAATATATGCTTTTCAAACAAAAAAAAATTTAAAAAACAAAAATTGGGCCCCCCCGAAACAAAATCCTTTGTACGCCGCTGCCAGACTCAAACTTTTAGTATGTAATGAAAATCGTTGTAAGGTATATGTGCAATAAACAGTCAAAAATATATAAATGTGTCAAAGTTTTTCTAAAACAAGTATGAACCATAACGGAGGTTTTTGTTAGGAAAACTTTTAAAAATATAAAAATTTTTGCCTGAAAATTTCGACATATACTTTTGAAAAACATTTACATATTATACCAAAAGTTGGGCCTTAGGGTCATCCAGAAAAGCTATGCTACCAGCAAAATGTTTGAAATTTTCATTAAAAACTAAAATAAATGTGTTCTTACTGATTTGCCGTTTAAATGGCGTTTTCCGCTGTATGAACACGTGATTGCGTCGATTGATTATATTGCGACCAAATTCGCGAAAAACGGATTAGGTTAAATTTTAAGCTTTGGGAATCAAATATGAACCATAAATATTATAACTGGTCTGTCCTTAGATTTTAAGAGAAAGAAATCAGGTTGATTGAATTTTGTATAAAAAAAAACTGCATGAAAATGCGCCAAACTGTAAAAACTGAACCATACATCGAAAAATACAGTACGCCATTGAAATCAGCGTGTCCGAAATATATAGAATTGATGGTCAGAGCCTCATTCATTTTTTTGATGTCGTGCAGTGTAATTATATGATTATTTTGATATAATTAATTTTTGGACTACCAGCTTACACTCTGCATTACTTTAAAGCATATGATAATGAGTTACTAATAAACAGTGACCGGAAGTTCATACAAATGCATGCTTTTTTTTCCTTAAGTCTGAGAACAGGGTAAACAAACTGACTTTGCGAATTAGAGCATATTTTTGCATAAAATATTTCTCTTAAAATGCATATTTTCTTGCATATTTTCACTTATTTTGCTTTGAATTAATATTTTTATTGCATATTTTTACATATTTCGCATATTCTTATTGAATTTTTCTTATTGTTTCGTAAAAATTCAGATTTAATATTATATTTTATTTGACAACCAAGCAAGTTCAAGCACTTTTAAGTGTTCTCTTAAGTTTTACATGCAAACTGGGATTAATATATACAGCTTTTAGTATTTTGTTATATGCATATTGTGCATATTTTTTTATTGTTTTGTGAATATTTCAACATTTTTCATGCATATTATAGACGCCTAAAACACTACTTTTTAGTGCATGAAGATCTGTTCCTGCTAATAGCCATTTAATTTTTTTTATAATTTCAAAACAAAAACTATGCTTTAGTTTCATACAACAAAAAACCCGAAAATATGCGCTTAATATATTCAGTTAAAAAACAAAATATGCTCTTAAAATATGCCCTTAAATCGAAATACAATATGAACAAAAACGACAAAAATACGCACTAAAAGTCCAAAAATATGCACTTAAAAGTTTTGTATTTGTAAACGTCGATTTATTACTCGATAGCGTTGTTTTAAAAATGAAATCCAATAAAAATGTCTAACTAATGGCAACTATCTGAACGATTAAAAATTGTTTCTTTTGCTTATTTTTAATTACATCTTAATTTTTATTTTTACAAAATATGCAAAAATACACGCTGAAAAAAATCACCCTGCTGAAAATATAAATGTTGGTAGGAACTTTTGTTTGGAAAATATTTCCGTTTTCCATGTTTCTAATGTAACATGTTTGCTTGCAAAAATGTAATCATGTTTGCCTGTAAACATATATATGTTTGGAACTATTGAAAAACGTATACTGACAAACATATATATTGTTGGCTGAAAATATATATATGTTTCTTATAACTATGTTTGCGTGTCCCAAACATAATATCTAGAAATGTTAAAATCGCAAATATATCTTTGCATAGGGTTGAAAATTTGTATAACTATGACTATGTCAAATTCGCGAAATTTGACTATATCAAAATACATTTGTATGGAGAATTTAAAAAAAATTTAAACATAAATAAAGCAAATTCAGAACCACCAACCAAAACCTGGGTAATAGGTTGGTACTACGGATCATGTTACCTAGTAATAAGTTAAACTCCTTACCTTTGTATTACTTTGCAAATGAACCATCTAACGGGTAAGTCTGCCTCAGGGCAGCCTTCATAAAATTTACCACAATTGCTTCGAATGAGTGTTTTCAACTTAGAAATTAATATATTATGTGGAGTGCACGGTTTGGAAGAGAGAAAGCTTTAAAATTTTGAAAAATTTCAAAAAATAATTTTTACAAATCTAAAAAATTTAAGTTGTCAAAAAACTTTTGATAATAACACAGTACTTTATTAGGATATCTCTAAAGGACCTCGCCTCAACTTATAAACTAATAGAATGATTTTTATAAAATTTGGCAGAAAGAAGGCATTAAATATTAGTAGTATTAATTTGATTACTAAGAAGCCAAGAATCGAGAAAATTTAATGAATAATAGGTTTTTTGTTAAAGCTTTTCCTATTGCGTAGGCTCTAGCTTTTCTTAAACTTCGGGTTCTGATGAGATCTTTAGCCAGATCGAAATACTAGTATCAACCTAGCTAACATGTTAGATTTGCTTTATTTTTGTAAATATACGGAGGTGGTAGTAAGTAATATACATCCTGCAGTAGACATACGTATCCAAAATTTTAACAAAATCAAATGGTTAGGGCCAAAAAATAACGTTTTTTGAACGTTCTCTCATGGAATGGACGATATATATTTATATTTTAGTTAATATGTGTTTCATAATGTGTTACCATAATGGACAAGGACTTGTAAAAATAACAGGGTTTGTAATAGAAAAATAACCAGTTACCCACCTTAACTTCTTATTACCAAAGTTATTACCGGGCAATAGAAAGTTTTGCTGGGTAGCTCCGAATTTTTAGAGTAAAACAAAACTCAATTTATGTAAAAATCGGTACAAAAGTGTAGATGTACAAAAGTTTAGTACAAAAGTTTAGATGGTTTTAATCGATTCAGAAAGTTTCATTTGAACTAGTTCTGAATTAAAATTTTTTTTTAGTTTTTTCCAAATTAAAATTTCTAGCATGTGCCAAATTTAGTTAAATAATAACGTAATAAATGTCAGAAATAATGCTCTTGCAAAAATGGAAAATTTCCGAAATTACACTATTGCTGACTTATGCACCTGTTTTTATCAATTATGATTGCGAGAATGCAAGCGGCTGTGTTATATCTCCATTTTTATGCATTTCCATATCAAGTTTTAAGATAACACATCCATTTCAGAATAATCCAGATAGGATCTAACTTTGATTATTATAATAGATTTGCGCTGAAGGAAAAACACACAATTTGATATTAGTTTTCCAAGAAGAACCATGTTTTGTCATGCGTCAAAATCTCGATTTTTACACACAAAATTAAGAATTGTCAGAGTACTTCAGCATTGGTCCACTTTTTGGATGTGTTTTTTCTTTTGTTTACATTTTTTACTTCTTGTTTTATATTTTTAGTTTGAGAACAAATGTTTCACTTAATATTTATATGTATTTTTTTATTTAGAGTTGCATTTTTTAGTAATATTTGTAAAATTTGGCAATGTTGGCAATGCTATACTGACAACTTCGCAATCGCTTTGACCCAAACAATTTCACAACATTTGAGGGAAATTATTTTCTCTGTATTTGTTGTTGTATTTTTGAAAAATTTTACAGTTTTCTGATATTAATACTCTTAATGATAAATAAGCTAAAACTTTGAAAATATTTAACCACACCTACTTCGTCCATATTATGGAAAAAATTAAGGAGTTATTTAATTTTTTGTTTGACTCTTATAGCAGAACAAATTCTTTTAGTTAGGCTTTGCAGCGGTATATATATTTTATTTTAGCTGGACAGTTGGCTTGGAAAGCCACATACAAGAGTAAGTAATTCCCATTTCCAGATATGCTAATAATTTTTTAAACACTATTTGCAAGTATAAAATAATAAATATAGATTTTTGTCATTAGTAATTAACACACACCTTATTATAAAGATTATATTCATATTCCGCTATATTATTACAATTGGGAAACTTCCCAGACATTCCAGAAATTACAATTTCATCTCCGTCTGATTCAGGGAAAATTCTGGAGAACTTTTTTATTTTTTTGCCGGAACTAGTGACGCACGATTTATTGTTTGTATCCTTTGAATTTGACATTATTTACTCCTTAGTAATTAATTATTATTTGCAATTGTTTACTTTAATATTTTAATTGTAAATTTTATTTCACTACACTTGATTTTCGATAAATGCAGCGATACGCGTAATCCAAATTTATTAAAATGTTCAGAGTATGGAGAACAAACGAATTGCGTATCAAATTGCAATTGATTAATGTGCCGAAAGTGTAGATACTTTTATAATATGTATCTAGCTTGTGATTAGGGCAACCAGATATATGGTGTAACTGATGTAACTGTTTCAAGCACCAAAATCCGAAAATATGCTCCTAAAATTAAATAAAAAATTTCCTTGAAAAATATTTTTTCTAGAAATCCGTGTATTATTTAGTAAAATTGATATACGAAAATCAGTATTGTCGTAAAATCGTTGTTTCAAATATAAGCATGTGTCCCGTATTTCGAAAATCGATGTTGATTCTTTATATTTTGTCTTGCCAAATTTGCTACTATTTTCTTCCAAAACTTTTCAATACTAAACAGAATATAGAATTTAATTTAAAAAAATAAATATATAATTCTCTTATTGAAACAAAAATGTTACAGAAAACTACTAAAAGAAAAGTGCTGTAAAAATTGCTTTGTTCTAAGAAATACAAAAATATATTTAAAAATTATTTTGTTGATCAAATTGATGCTGCTATTTAATATCACTTTATGCTATTAAAAGCAAAATATGAGATGAAAAAAGCATTTTGTAACAAATTGAAAGAAAAAAATAAAAAGTATACATTTTTAAATCCGACAAACAGTAAAGAAAACATGATACAACTAATTTCTGGTTGCCCTGCTCATTTCAAATTCCCACAAGTGTCGAACTTTTTAACAAAGGGTAATGACAATTAAATGGAAATCCCGCGTGTATAAATTAAGAAACAATTTAATATGTATATTCAAAAGAAAGAACATTGTTTCAAATCCATGCATAGTGAAATGATACGATACACTGAGAATATTGCATAGTTTACAGTTGTGTCTTTCCATATATGTATAAGCATAACAATTATTTACTTCAGCCCCTCTAATTTTAACCAAACTATGGTGGTATGGTAGTCCAAGTTTTAAATTGCCAGCACTTACGGTTCTGGAGATATTGCATTTTAAAATATGAAAAAAATCAATAATTTCACAAAAGTAGTTGTAGGGCAGACCGGGGAGCATTCGCCGCTTTTTTGTTTGAATGGCTGTCGTTAGCAAACCAATAAACTGCAATATAAGAAAAACAATCTTTTTAATCCTAAGGTTTACACATCTTAGCTTTAATTTGAATGTTTAAAAACCTCATTATTCCTTTGCTTTGTATTGTATTTTTAGTGTTTTTTAAAGAAACCTAAAACCGACAAACTGCCCCACACCATGAAGCACAATCAACAATTAGATGAGCTAAACAATCATCAAAAGTGGTAGGTTTTTAACGGGCTTTGGACATAATTACGTCATAATTTTTATTTATTTTTATTTTTATTTATTTATTTATTTCATTGACTGTCCTATGCTACAAGATTAAATCTTATAATTACAGCATAGGATTTTATAAAGCTAAACAGGTTAATTTGTTTATAAGAATTACATATTATGAGTTTTCATTAGTTTGGAAAATATAGCGAGAATGAGAATCTATTTTACCACAAAAGTTTGATTTTTGTTCGATCATTAGCATCATTCCGCAATAATTCATAACTCTAGGACAACGTTTCCCAAATAGGGGGGGGGGGGTCCGTAGGAGTATTCCAGGGGGTCAGGGAAGATTTTAAACGTGCTTAAGACTTGCTTTTGACAGTCAAACAAGCGTATTTTCATATAATTTTCAGTTTTTAATACTATATTTCCAAAATTTTCGTAAAATTTCTGTGAATTGTAAGAAATTTTAAACTGAAAAAATTCCTTCCCAAATATCTCGAAAATTATTTATTTATAAAAATAAATGAAAGAATTTTACAACATTGTGGACAATAACAAATTTTTAAAGAAATTTTACTCCTGTAAAAACGAACCTCGCTTACAAAAAATAAATTTTTCTAGTCGAAAGGAGTTCATATTAATCGGATTTTCCTGTGTTTTATTTTTGTAATGTATTTTTAATTTAACAAAAAATACAATTTTTGATTTCGTTTCTTTTGCATTTTTTTTTTATTTATGAAAAACTATTTTTTTTTTGGGGTCCGTGAACTTTTAGAAGTATGTCAAGGGGTCCGTGAAGCGAATTTGTCGGAACTGCTGTTATGGGAAGTACCGTTAAAAATTTCATAAAAAACGAAAAAGCGCCAATTCCTATAGTACAGTTTCTTAACATATAAATCGCTCATTTACTAAAAGACCGACATAACTCAAAAAAAATACGATTTCGCAAGAAACGCGTTTAAAGTTTTCAACGCATAGCCTCGCTGGACGCTCTATCTATTTATTTGGTCACGTTTTTTATAAATAGGTTTTTAAATGCATTTTTCTCTTAGTGAGAGTTGGCTGCAAGTTCGATAATTAACCAGATACCCAGTGAGTAGAATTGTTTTTCTATAAAGTATATGCTCTTTGCACCCACTTTCCAGAATAAATAAAATATATTCTCTTCTAAATAATAATGTGGATTTGGTAAGCAGTAACTACATTTGTATACTTCCAAAATAGCGCCTCACCGCCTAGCATACAATAAAGCAATTATGGAAGGCATTCTGGTGTGCTTCTCTAAATGCCTTGTTTGAAGCAGTGAATAATGCTTACAATGAAGCAATAAAGAATGCATACCATGAAGCATTAATATTTGGACGCTCGTAATTAAATAATGGCCAGAAGCGCTTCTGTGTTTTTTGGCTTATGACAGACTTTTAGTAAATGAGCGATATTTTTTTTGGACCATATAAGAAATAACGCAAAAAAACAAAAATGGGGCCAGATTAGACACCCTGATATAAACCCTAACAGACAGATTTGGCAAATACAAAAAATTTAAGTTGCATTAGGTTTTTGTCTTTTAAACAGTATTTAAATTTCATTGCAATCAGGATAAACCAAAGCAAAATACAAAAAATTAAAAAGCTTCTTCTGTTAAATTATGATTTTGGCGCTTACGTCTTTTTGGCGGTAAGAGCTCGATATAACTTTCTATGCTGCACCACTATTAATTTTGAGGTCTAACAGCAGTTCTCTCTTTTGTTTTGATTTTACGTTCCTTGTTTTGGCCATGCAGCCAAACAATAATGAAGTAAATGTTTAAACTTTTGTATGTAGTATGTCGAAAGGAGCAAACCAATAATGAAGTATTTGTTTTTAATTTTTGAATACAAAATTTACCGCATATGCCAAACAGTGGTCAATGCATCAGACAAATGTTAATTAAACGTTAAAATTGCGGATATAATGCAAACACGATGGTGCATATATACAAGATATAGAAAAACTGGTTGCGGAATTAGAAAAAATATAGTTGCAATTTATAAAATACATTTCTAACTCAATTTTTTCCAAAATGGTCAGTGGGTCTTAACA
>CM037851.1:107279709-107319914 GCA_021234595.1 Delia radicum | reverse complement strand
ACGTCGCAGTGTTTCACCAGTAGGCGTTGGACGGCCAGGAAATCTGCGACGAAATTCACGTTGTGCCAAAGTCACCGACCGATTATTGGGCAAATAAATAGTCACCATATTCCGCGTTCTGGAGCAGTGTAGCGTAACATTGTTTATTAACGTGTATTTCGCATGTGTTTACTACACAATGTCACAACAGAACTGACATTAGGGGCCAATCGCAAAATTTATAGCATTTTCTGATAGGAGGATTACTTTTGCGCCACCTTGTATGTATGGATGAAGGTTTTTATAACTGGTATGCATGTATGCATTAGAAGCAATCACATGCAGTGTTGCCAGGTTTGACGATTTATAGTCATTTTGACGATATTTAATACCCAGAATAACTAAATGACTATTGGATGATTTTTGCTTCCAAAAATTTACGAATTTTTGACAAAAGTTTAATATGTCAGCAAACATATTAATTGTCACCGGATCTATTTTTTGATTTATATAATTTGAAAAAATACCAGTTTCTTTAATTTTTGTGTCTCGAAAACACTCTAAACACACAAAATATTTTCTTTTTAATTTTTTGACAAACTTAATATTATCACACTTTCCGTTTGACTTATGTGATGTATAGTATAAACACGTGTGTTGTAATGTAAACGGGTATTTAATAATATTTCATTATGTATGTCTCAGGCAAGAGCATTTTTTTTAAAATCTTTTTTTTTTAATTCGCGTATGCTTTTTAAACCCTAAATTCACTAAAACTAATTCACTAAAATACTAATTTCCCTCTGAAATTCAATAAAAATAAAATTTGCAAATGGATCTTGTTATAAAGAATTCATTTTATTTAATTGTTTGTCTCGTCAACCAGCCTCCATACAAATGATGTCTGATATAACGAACTTCTTATATAAACAGATTTCACAAATACTTCAATTTGCATTTCCCTTTAATTCTGTCCAATTCGACTGAATATATGTAACTGAAACGATTGCCACTTAAACTATGTTAATGTAGTATTAACAAACATTTCAAAAGTTTCTACGTAATCACCTTCTTGGACCCCTAAATGTTTTTAAAAGTCCATGTAAAAAAGCATAACTTTGCTTAAAATGTAATATTAAATTCCTGTCAGTGCATGCAAACGATTTCTCAACTCTTTCCACAGTTTTTATCAATTCTGTAAACTTGTCACTACTGATTTTAAAACAACTATTATCCAAAAAAAAACTTCCTTCATTGAGAACAAACCTGCAGAATAACTTTGAACATTAATTTGTGTTTCAGTGAAAATATAGATGAAAACATTTAAAGTTTTTATTAATATATAAAAATATATATTCCTAGTATGTTTAGATCAAATCGATATGTTTTTCGCTAAAATTATAGTGTTTTTGTATTTTATACAATTCCTTTTCCGTTACATTGCTAAGAGCCTATTTGTGGCTTTTTTTCTACTAAAATCCCGGGATTTTGTTTTATAGAAAAATAATTATTTCAGTGCTACATTATATGTAAATATTTCATGTACGGATAATATTATTTTCTACAAATATTGATTACTTTGAGACATCGATTTGTGCTTTTCCCCTAATTCAAGTGTTATAAGCAAACTGCATTTAATTATTGCAATAAGCTGAGTTTATTTTTGTCCACATAACCCTCGTTAATCGAGTGTTAGATTTTGTTCTACTAAAATCGTTTCATTTACAAAACAGAAGTTTTTTTCCTAAGAATATTTTTTTTCTATTATTTTTTTTATAAACTTCCCTTCACAATTTAAAAATGTGGAGCCAGTTATTCTTCTAATTAGGTCCTTTCTCAATTACAATTAGATATTAAATTAAATTACTATTCACAACATATTTATTTATTTTTAAAAACAATTTTTTTCTTTATTACTGTCCCTTTAAACCTTTCCCTTTATAACTTAATAGATGGCGCTATTGACAATTTTCCCAATTGGACGTTTCCATCAATTGCAATTGGATTCTTAAAAGAATATTAATTGGATTTTAACTCCCAATTCAAAATAAATATATATTTAATATCATAGAAATTAAACATAGCGATTTCAGCGGCTGAATATCGACGTTTTTTATATAGCAAGACACAAACCATATGTATTGAATTGGTGTAAATCTTTATCTGTATTATAAACAGTGCAGTTCGCTTTTAACGATAATTGATACAACATTTTTTCTTCACCCCAAATACATTTAATAATCATATTTTATTTTACTTATAAAAACAACATTGTTATTGTTATTTTTACAAAGAATATAGATATATATATATTGTTTGCACTTTTCACTGGTTTAATTCAACGAGATGAGATGGAGGGTATCCAAAAATTCGGCACAGCCGAATTTAATCTTTTTTATACCAAATTCGGCACATCGGACTTTAATGCTTCCACTTGTTTTAATTGATTCCATTACAAATTCTTAAGTTGTTTTTGTAAGTTATACATACATTTATTTTTTAATTTTTAAGCGTAATGTGCCTTTTTTAAAGACCTGCTAGCAAAGAGATCAAAAAATTAGCTAAAGACATAGATATTTCTAAAAATTTAAATATTTTATGAAAGTGGTTTATTCATAAATTAAACAAAAAACTCTGAAAAAGTTATTTTGCAAATTTTTCATACAATTTCTTTGAATTTTAACTAATTTTCAACTGCTACACACGGAAGTTCTTTCTCAAATGTTCTATCTATTTATGAAATCAAATGAAAGAATTTCAATAAAAACATGTTACACCAGTAAATACGAATCATTTTATATACAATGGAGCATAATACACTAAATAATTTCATACGATTCAAACATAAACGTCCGTACAGCTACCATCATAAAATTTGGACTATGTCATATATATATGGCATTTACCATCCACATCCAGTTTGCTTAAAATTGAAGGGGGTCGAGGTCAAAAATTCATTTTTTTTGATGGTTTTATATGGAATAAGTACATAATAGCTCTTAACCCCCACCGAAGTTAGAAAAAACTTCACATAAAAAATATATTTGAAGTTTTAATAATAAAGTTTGAAAAATTATTTTTTTTAATAAGTCAAGACATTTTTACATTCAAATATTGAAGGGCTTATTGTTAAAACTGGATAAGCCGCATTTTATATTTGTTTTATTTTGACTTTTAAAGATAACATATAGAAATATAAATATTACTGGCCTTTTATATTCTAGGAGTGTTGATAAGAGTTTAAGCTAGATTTCTTCAAAGAATTGTTACCTGATGTCTAGAAAACAGCGAAAACTATAAAATAATCAAAGTGGCTTATCAAGTTTTTGCAATAAGCCCTTCAGTTCATTTATTTTGACAAATATCAGTTTAAACATCTATGGAGGGTTAAGATTTCATATATTGAAAAGTTTATTTAAATAAATTTATTTATAAATAAATTTATTTAGTAAATCACTAATGCCCAGTTTTTCACTTCGTATTTAAATGCCATTTGGACTTTAAGTTCTATTTAAATACAAACGTCAGTTTTAACTTCAAATTTAAATCACATTTAAGTGACCAATCTTGGGCATTTAAAGTCTATTTAAATTGTACAAATATAACATATGATTTTGACAGTTTGTTTTTTTTTCGCGTGGTAAAACAAACTATAAAAAATAAATTAAATTACAGCAGCCAATAAAAATTCAACTTCGGATGAAATTTTCACTTCTCTTCATTTTTTTTATTAATTTAATTATAATTTATATTTTGTTTCAATTTATATTTCTTTTTTTTTTTTTTTGATTTCTATATTTTATATTTTCTGTTTTTTTTTCTATTCTGTAAACAGCTGTTTTATGAATAATGATCACTAATTTTTTGACATTTCATGATGCTACCATACTTTTGTCGCAAATAAATAACAATTATCATTTAAGACTGAAAAACAGAAACTGTATTTAAATACAACTTAAATTTAAATGGCAATTTAACTAATTGCATATTTAAATACGAAGTTAAAAACTGGGCATAAATATTTTAAATTTTCTACCAAAGATATGATTGTTATTACTTTTTTGTTTATTTACTTGTACTTTTTACCATTTCCAACTAACAGGTGCATAGTTATTTTGATCATAAGAACATATTTTTAGGAAAAGAAATCAAATTTTTTAGCATATTTTTGTACTTTTTGCAGCAAAACCCATTTTTTTTTAATTATTTTTGGTTTTTTTTTTCAAAATTAAAAGTTTTTTTTCTAAATTTTCTCAATATTAATTTTAAAAATTCAATCCATTTTTGCAAATTTGTGTTTTCAGACCACGGATTAAGTTATATTTAATCTTTTATCTAAATACTCTTTTGTTAGCAATTGAAATAAATTTCACGAAAGTTGTCCACTGTACTATTAAAATACAGATTTTTAAAGAAAAATGTTTTTCTGTTTTTAGTTCATTTTTTATGGGCATGAAATCGATTTGTAGAGCATATTTCTGGTTCACTGGTAATAAGAATTCGATCAAAAGGCAGCGATCATAAAATATAAAAAAGCGCATACTTTAAAAAGGCTTCTAGTTAGAAATTTAATTCTAGTGTTTGTTAATTGATACTTTTAAAATTTCATCGAATTATGCAAAACTATTTTTTATTTGTTCTTACTTTATTCTTTCTCTCTCCTTGCCCCTTTGTTCCTTTCTTTCTTTATTCGATTTGTTTTAAGGTAACAACAACCCCATCCCTCTTGGATCGTCGCATGTTCACTTAACTGCAGCAATAAAAAAATATACGACATATTTAAATTTTTTTTATTGACTTTTCAAAAACTACACTCACAATATTTTGTCGTTAAAATCAAGTTAATATGTACTTTAAAACTACTAAGCGTATGGTTAAAAACCGCTCTACTCATTTTTCTTTTAAATCAAATGTTTTTTCAATAATTTTAACTATTAAAAATTACCCTCAGAATCATAAAAATAAAGATTTGCTTTCATTTTTCCTACCAAAAACAAGAAATTTAAAAAACTCCCAAATCTGTAAAAAAATAAACGATTTTATTAAGTTATTAAAAAAAAGAGTTTTTCTTTAATTTTAATTAGCATAACTTTTTGATTCAAATGAAGGATTTTTTGTAAAAAGAAATGTTTAAAAATGAAAATAATAACTGATACAGAAAAACAGTATTTATGTGTAGTTTGTTTTTTTTTAATAAACGTTGAAAATAAGTTTAAAGAATATTTCTTTGTAGTTTAACAGCCGTATTTATAAAAAAGTCTTATTGTGAGTTTATTAGAATGCAATAGCTATTATAGACTTTTTGTCTTATTAATCACTCATAAAAGTTTTAATTCATAAAGAAATAATAACAGCTCCATAACTATTGAACGTTTGTAGTAATGTTTTGCTTATGTATGGCAACTCTCTTTTTATTTACTTGTCATTTAGTTGTTAGTGAAGCTTTAAACCACTGATTAATAAACCCGATAATCAATTATATGTTTATTTGTCCATAATTTTTTTTCAACATTCGACTTAAAAAGTATGTTTTAAAAATAAAAAACGTATAAAATGAGTTCTGAAAAAAATTTAAACAAAAATATTGCAAAACTGTTTTGAGTTTTCTATTTTAGTAGTATATGGTAACAAAAATAATCGAATAAAGAGTTTGTTTACATCTGATTTACATCACTAACATATTTTGTCAGGTTTTTATTTTATTTCTGTGATTTTTTTTACCAAAAATAGACTGATTTGTGCCAAAAAAAAAATAAAAAATGGATTTAGATTTCCAAAAACAAATAAAAACCAATAAAAGAAGTGGAAACAAGGTATGTGTGTTAATAAATACTATGAATGGACATACCAAAATAATTTTAATTGTATATTTTCTATTTTTGAAGGAAACAAAAAAGAGGCAAAGGTCTGAAAACTGGTGTGAAGAGGATAAGGTAAGAGCTTCGTGAGCTGATTCTAAAAGATCATTCAATATATTTAAAAATGTCTATTACACATACTTATAATTTTTTTCATTTTACAATTTCTTATATGAGCTGTTAAAGGATTTAATAAAAAAAGAGTTAAGGATATAGAAAATAAAAATAATCACTTTAATCACTCTCTATTAATATTTTTCAAAAATATTCAGCAGAAATATTTTTATAAAAGGTAAACAATAGTCGTATGCAGATTTAAACAAAATGTCTAAATGTCTTCTTATTTTTGGTTTAAAGAAGGGTAAATCCAACAATAAAATTTCTTACTTTATGAATGGTTTATTAAAGGTCTAAAAGACTATTTTTCGTTTATAAATACAACTATAGCAAATGTTGGTTAAAAACGGTTAATAAATCAAAATACATTTTATAAATACCGGCTGTAGATGTATATTCCTTTAAAAAAAACAAATTATTCTGGTTAAAAAATTTGCGAATTTCGTCTCTTACTAAACTTATTGAGCTGTTTATGGATAAAAACCCAAACTTATAATTGATACGCGCGGCCTTCGTAGTGTGTTTCCAAATGTTTGGATAAAGTAGAGTTTAAGCCCCATAGTCATAAACTATTAAAACAGCATTTCAAATACATTTTAGTTAAAACACAAATATTAGCCTTAAAACTGTATTCATAAACGAATATTACTTTTACGCAAGTTTCAGAACTACGTATTTTAAGCTAATATTCGTTTATGAATACAGTTTTAAGGCTTAAAATGCGTTTTAACTAAAACGTATTTGAAATCTGAATAAAGATTTTTATGAATACGGGCGTAAAAATTGATCAATGCTGAGCATATCATGGAAATATATTTATAAAATTTCCATAGCTTAATGTTGGTTCACCACAGCATCATTTAGTTTGAACCAAGCAACGTTATTTATTACTTGTGTTAAATTGAAAGATGTAGAGGACCAAAATTTTATAAATCTATTTCCAAAAACATGCTCAGCTTTACTAAACTTTTGATCCAAATTTTGATTATGTTTTCCATAATCAATTGGATCGTTTGAGCACAATTACGTAAAATTGTTCACTTTCGGGACACACTAATGTATATTACAGCTTAAAAAAGGTTTATGCGGGAACTTTTGTGAAAACCGCAAAAAAAATATTTTTCTTAATATTGACTTAACGGATATGATGGGCTGAGCATACATTTGTATTAAATTGTGTATATTTTCATAAGCAAATATTTAACATTTAGTACAATTTTACCAGACTTAAACTCGGATCTAATTATATTTAGATGTATCAGTTTACATACAATCATATACAATTACACAGCGCAACACATAAAATGCAAACTCCTTCTAGTGTGGGGTTCTTCAAAGTACTTATGGAAACTAACTAAAATATATTTCGGGTTTGCTAGTTTAGCTGCTGTTCGGATTTTATGTCCTCATGTATATTTTGGCTAAAACTTAATTTTTCCAAAGAACATGCAATTTTTCTCACGCCTATAACTCGTAAACCAATTGGAATTTTGGTTTTCTGTCTTTGGCACAATTGTAGCTATAGAGAAAAAAAGTTTAAACAAACTAACACTAAAAACTGCATCTAGTGCCTCAAAATTGCTAAAATGTCGAAAAGTTTTAATTTTTTCCAGGGACCGTAAATAATGATTATTGCTCGTTTTTTTGAATCAAAAAATCAATCACTTAGAAGAGACATAAAAAAAATTTATTGCACCATTATTATTATTTTTTGACAATCTTTGCATATCCGTCATGATTTTTAAATTTTTGATTTTAAAGTATTCTTCAATGGTAATGATTATTTTTGAGTAATAATAAAAAAATCAGCCATAATCAATATTTTTGAGCAAAAAATAAAACTCAAAAATAATCATTATTTATGATTTTTATTTTTTTCGCTCAAAATAAAACTCACTTTCAATGAACATATCTCAGGAAGTAGGAGGAGCTTATCGAAAATTTTGATATCAATCTCTTCCTTGGAAGATTCTCTAGCAGACTGATGCATCAATCATATTTGTGGGTGAGGTTCAAGGGGTGTTAATTTTTAATTTCAAATAGGGCTTTTTTTTTGCCGTATTTTGTGAAAGTAACAATGTGTGGAATGGACATATCTCAGGAAGGAGGAGGAGCTTATGCAAGATTGTGGTATCAATCTCTTCTTTGGAAGATTCTCTAGCAGATTAATGCATCAATCATATTTGTGGGTGGGTTTTAAGGGGTTAATTATTAATTTTAAATTGGGCTTTTTTGCCGTAAAGTCAAATCTGGAAGCTCGATTTTCACCGTAAACGGTATGGTCTAGTGGCCTTTTTGCTCAGTACAATCCCAAGAATCAGAAACGCGAAGCGCCCATTAAGATTTTTTCCTTCCATACTAATCGCCCCACCCTAATATGTGTATATATTTACACCTACATGAAAGTGAGTTTTATTTTGAGCGAAAAAAATAAAAATCATAAATAATGATTATTTTTGAGTTTTATTTTTTTTGCTCAAAAATAATGATTATTGCGGATTTTTTTTATTATTACTCAAAAATAATCATTAACATAATCATTATTGTGTAATTTTTATTATAAAACTCATAATGATTACGGTCCCTGATTTTTTCTATCTTTTTTGCCATTACATGCTTCAATATGGAAAATAACAAGTGCGCAAAAATAAATGAATTTTGTTCCGTTTGTGGTCATATAGTGACCAATTTCGATGAATTGGATACAATTGGTGATCCATAATTTAAAAATCATTTGAAACCCGTATTTGTCTAGTTTACGACTTGCGGTTTAACAATCACTTGTTTTTTTTAAATACTTTTTAAATGCAAATGCGATTTTTTAATGAACCATGCATTTGAAATAAATTTTTAAAAAAGAAACGTGTAATAAAGGGGTTTTGAAAGTTTATTAATTATTTTATTATATTTTATTTAATTATTGCTGGTTCGAATAATTCTGTATAAACCGCAGTATTTGCCCTCAGCATAATCTAGTCACAATGATCCGCTTGCGTCCTAGCTTTTAATAATGTATGTCTTTTTAAATAAAAGACTTGCGTTTAAAATTAATTACGACTTTATGCTTCAACTGTTACATCGGGAATGACAAAAATTATAAAAGAACAAAAATTATAGTCGAATTGAAAATGTAGTAAATAAAAGAGATCAGAAATACAATGACAAATAAATGTAATAGATAATGAGAATGAGTGTAAATTAGAACATCTCTTCAAGTGTTGTAATGAAATTATCTTCAATTGATTAGGGTGTCCAATACTATACATACAATAAAACTAGCAAAACCAGTAATGACATATAAAACAAAATAGAACATTAGTGATGCAAAAAGGTAGATTAATAATTGAATAAAATTATACTAATTCAGGCCGCTACAACCTCTCCCTCTAGGGTCTTTGTCTTATATGATTGTTCGAGTTTATTACCCGTTGTTGGAAGTGCTTCTCACATTGTAGCATTTGTTGTTTATGTAATTGATTATGTTGTCGTTGATGATTTATTAGCGTTGATGATTTTGTTGTTGCATTTTCTGCAAAGCACCATGTTGTTGATTATATATAGAATTGAGTAAATTACTGTGGATTTTTTGTGATTCATTCTCCCCCTGCAATATTTCAGCCCTTTCGTATAGTTATCAGTTGTAATCTGATTTTGAAATCGGAGATTTGTTTCTAGATTTCTTTAACGGAAGAAATAAATCAGTTTTAGCAGGCATTTTGAAGTCTTGTGGTAACGAATCTTCCGAAAAAATTTGAAATTCCTCCTGGAGAGTAGTCATTTGAAATTGAGTAGATTACCTGTAATGTCGAAGCATTTTCAGTATCATAAAATAAAATCATTAATGTGGCTTTTATTTGGATGACCTTGGTTTATCTTACTAAGTCTGTATGAGTTAGAACAAGGGGTTTTAGAACTAATGACGATTTGTGTTTGAATTCAACAATTTTGTTTGGTTCATCTTTATAGTGCCATGTTCTTTGTGCCAAGTCCATAAATACGCGAGCTTGTTCTAAGAAATAACTCCTAGCAACGTTTTATAATCTTTAGACTTCGGCATGCAGATAAAACGAATTCGCTTTAAGCGAATACCAATGGAAATATCAACTATGGTTGAGTACACTTGTTCACTTTTGGTTATTCCATCTGCCAGGGTAACTTTCTCAAAAACTTTCTGGAATTTAACCTTTTTATATTGTAACTTTTTATATATTTAATATCCAGCTACACGTGTTCTGGCAGCTGAGTCCATATAAGTAGTTCATTTCAAACCATAAATATTGATTTGCAAATAAATCAGTAGTTTCATATGGTTTCTGATTGTCCTGAAAGATTTCAGCATATATCCTAAAGTCAGGCTTGGGGGGAGCAAATGATCTACGGCGGAGCTCTATTGCTTCGTTGCACGTTGTGGCCTCGTGCTCTACGTCTTGCCACCATGTAAAGGCCATTCTATCGGTTATACCTTCAGCTTGTTTGTATACCAAAATAGTTGAGATGAAGGCCTCCACCTTAGATGTATTACCACCACCGTTGACACGTACACTACAGGAGCTGAATCTTGATTTATTTTCTTGTCGTACATGTAAACCTAATAGATCAGCGAACTGGCGTTCTGTAAGATTTATGCTAGGGGGTCCATTCATGCCTATGAAGTGGTTTTGGCTACTATTTTGATTTTGAACATGATTTTGGTATTTTGGGAATTCATGGTTGTTCTGGGTATTGTATTAAACCATGTATGAAAACCCTACACATAAAAGATATTCTTAAATGTTTCCATAATTGTTCAAAAAATTGTTCGGAACCCCTATTTTTAGTTTATCTTGGGTTCTCTTAAATCCAATATAGGAGTTTAAGTAAGCTTTGTTGGTGATTTTTTTTTTTTAAACAAAAACGCTTAAATGAAGCAGAGCCATTAAAGCAACAGGATTATGTGATCACAGCAAAACAATTATAATGACGCAAAATAACAAATTTTATTATAATCACCACGAGAAATAATTCTAATACGTTTTAGAAAACAAATGAAGAAAACTACCGCTGGTTTAGCAACAACACTTTACTGTGATGATAATTAGACAAAAACACCAAGCGGTTAGGGGAAAAACAATAACTCCGATCGTCTTTTTTTTTGTTTAACGCAAAATTTTACTTGGTGTTTCTAAAAAGTTGATATATAAATCTGTTGTAATTTTTGCAAAATTTTATTTTTTTCGTTATTTAAATTTTATTTGCAAAAAATTGTATTATCTAATAATTTATTTGAAAATTGTTACGTTGGGCGCCAATTGTAATATAGGTGTTTTCAGAATTTAGTAATTATTTTATTATATTTAATTATTGCGTGTTCGAATAAGGCTGTATAATCGCCAGTATTTGCCTTCAGCATAAGCTAATCACAATGGTCAGAAAGGTCCTCTTGTGTACAGTAGTTTTGACTTAGCTGCACAACCAACTTCTGCACGAATTTTTGTGCAGATAAGTCAAAAGCGTTGCTAACTCAAATTGGTTACCTGCCTTAAAGTGCAGGTAAACTAAATTGTTGAAAACTGCAAAGACCAGATATGATTTAATTATTTTTATTAATTGTTTATTTCACACAATAGAATTTATATAAAAAACAACAAAACGAAAACAAAATACATTCATAAAAAATTTTATAAGGTTTTTACATACAAATTTATGTAGGTACAAGCGTTAACTAACCTACCTAACTAAGTAAGCAAAACATAAGAGGCAGCTAACGGCGATCTTTTGTATGAAAATAATGTACAACTGCCAAAAACATGAGGCACTTATTTTAAATGCGCAGGTATACACAGTGCACTTAATGAAGGCAATTGCATACGTAATTTTGTAAAATAACAACGAAACCAAAATTTTGTGCAGTTATGTGAAAAGTGCACGTAAGTAAAAGGCAGTTAAATCAAAACTACTGTATTAGCTTTTAATAATGTATGCCTTTTTAAATAAAAGACTTGCGTTTAAAATAAATTATTCTTCAAGTGCTACATCGGGAATGACAAAAATTATAAAAGAACAAAAATTATAGTCGAAATGAAAATGTAATATAGTCAATAAAAGAGATCAACAACTAATGACAAATAAATGTAATAGATAATGAGAATGAGTGTAAATTAGAACATGTTTTCAAGTGTTTGCAATGAGGAAAATTGCATAAAGAGATGGAGTTTACTGAGAGACAGGTTCGCTAAAGAAAAGAAGAGCGAAAAGCTTGCATCCGGTAGTGGCGCAACATTTAAACATCGATGGTATTTGATGAGCCAGTTTTTGACACCACATATAGCTCCGCGTCCGTAAGTTTTTATTCAAAACTATGTATTAAATTTGTTTCCATTTATACATTTATTTACAAACATTAAATATATTTAAATGTTTTTATCTTTTTGAGTGCGTTCAACGGCAAATATTGTTGAAGAAAATGAGTTCACATCAAATGGCAATAGTTTCCAAATGTTTCAACCATTGACGCCGGAGTCGCCAATACAAAACACAAGTTCTTTGGACATAGAAATACAAGAATTTGAATCTCAAGATTCGTTGCTGTTGACCACATCAACACCTGTAAGTAAACTGAAAACAGTTTCTGAAGCATCGAAATTGTGTAAAAACAAAAAGAAATTAGATGATACTGACAAATTGTTTGTGGGTACAGTAGAAACTTTTAAACAATTTTGTAAGTCAAAGTAAGAAAAAACACAACAAAGAGAAACTGATACAGTTTATGCCTTTGGGAAAATGGTTGTTGCTACAATTAATACACTTAGCAAAACCAAGCAAACAAAAGCCATGAATTTGATAACGGAGTTGCTTATGCAAGTGAAACTAGAACCAGAATAATATGTACAAACTTGAAATAGTTTAATGAACTACAATTTGAATCAAAAATTGTATGTAATGAATATATCGTCATCAAAATGCAGAACGGTTTAACGTAATGATTAAGAATTTTTCAGGCGAAATAAAAACAATTAATAAAATGCAAACTATTTTAAATGCAACAAGCGGGCTTTGTAGTTAGTGTTATAAGTAGTCTGAGATATTGATACTATACTTAGAAAAAACAATTGTAATGAGTATGTACAATATCGAGGTCCTATATTCAAAACCCTTTATCTTTGATTTTTACGAAAATTACTTTTTGATGGTAAAATGTTCAGTAAAACAGCCCTCATGTATGGTGTGAATTTCATAACAAAAATATTTTTTTTTGCTGTTTTATTTGCATTTTTGTTATTTCTCTATCTTACGCAATTCATTTTTCTGAATGCAAAACCCTCTATCTTTTCAAATAATAAATTTTCAAATATTTTTTTGGAATAATTTCTTCTTGCAATATATGTTTTCTTACTATTTTTTGTTTGCATGCTGAACATGAATTTTACGTTTTTTAATCGTTTACTAAAATAGCGAAAGCCGATTGAATTAAAATGAAAATATTTTACCTTTTGGTTTTTGGAAAATATAGTGTCCATGGCATAAAAATAAATGGTTAAACTTGCAACTTGCTTAAAAAAAGTGCCTAGTTTTAAAGTGTCATCTACGATATTATTGTCAAAAAGAAAATAATTTATATGATATTAAAAATCATAATTAAAATATTATTCTCGCGTGATAAACTTACATAATGGTAAGTTTAAAATTTAGTTTAATAATTAGATTTTAATAATAAACTTTTGATATTTTGTGTGAACAGAAAAATAAAGTGGCTTTTAATTCCTTGCAATGTATAGCAGTCCATTATGCATCATCAAATGGAGAAATGGAGGATGGGCGGATAACAGTTATGTTTTCACATAACTAATTACAACAGCAATAAAACAAAATACATATCTACCCAGATTCCGAAGACGAGAAAATCAACAATAATGTCATCGTTTGCAAAAGACCTAAACGGAAACATAATCCTATATCAAATACCCGAAAGGAAAACTCAGAAAAACGAATGAGAGGCCAAACATATTTATTATTTTCTACTGCTAATGGAGTTTCCATACAAAATTCAAAAAGACCCCCAAGAAAAATGGGAATTTCGTGTTCATCATCATTTTGCGCAAAAAGCAAATTAAGACACTGCCAGAAATTTGATCATGTAACCAGAAATTATATTTTTAAAATGTTTTGTAATATGACCTGGGAAGCTAAACAAGTGTTGGAAAAAAGCCACGTCATACAGGAAGCCAAAAAGAATTGTATATACTCTGGTCCACTATCAATTCAGCCAAATAAGTGGAAGAATTTGCAAGATTGAAGAAGGTAATACCACCGGAATACCATTATTTTTACGATAATTTACTCCAATCAACCTCCAAAAAAACTTAAAAAAAGCAAAAAAACTTTTTGTTTCATATTGTTTATTATTAATTTTTTTATCTTATGTTGTATTACTACCGCTTATCTTAAATAAATCACCTTAAAAACTGACAAATGGCATACATGAAATCAAAATAATAAATTTTTATTAAAATGCAAAACCCTCTATCTGATCATTTTTATACATAAACATTGAATATTTTTGAGAAGCAAAACCCTCTATCTATCATAAAGTCCACAATAATGCAACATTTTAAAAACCAATTATATGTGAGATTCAGTAGTTGCGTTAAAAAATATTGTAGAATACCGAATTTTAATAACTCAAGTAATACGCGAAAAAAAACAGTTTTTTGGCTCTCCTGAAAAGTTGTGTTTTTTAAGATAGAGGGTTTTGAATATAGGCCCTCGATATATTTCGTTTAAATAATTTTTTATTTGTCTCCCTTTGCATTTAAATGCCTGTCTACCCTTTTGCATTTGACATAACGATATGTTTTTACATAAATTTGTATGTATAACTTGATCTCACAAAATTGATTTAATTTAAAAATTTTTTTTTAACCATTTTATTTTTAACCACTAAACTGATTTTTCGTTTATCATACATATCGCTGACTTAATATTGAGATTTTAATGCAGTAATGTGCAATAAGTAAAAAAACACTGATTACAGAGAAAAAAATTACAGTAATCTCGTTATTCCAATTTATCACAAGAAAATGCCCTAAGCCCAAAAAGTTTTTATCTAAACAAATAATACTTATTCGCGCACATAGAAAACAAAGAAAAATACAAAAAAGTATTGCGTTTACAGACTTCAAAAACGTTTAGGCAAAAAAAAAGTTTGATTGTTTTTTGTCTCTCCTATAATATTTTAAAAAGTTGACTTAGAGCCTTTGCATGTTAAGCCAGCGATATATGTAAATTATCAATAAAATAAGTATGTATATACATATTGTTTAGCTGTTTTGCAAATTATTTCTGCAACAATGTCATTACATAGTCAAAAATAGCAACTTTTGACTCAATATCACTTATACATAGTAAATCATTCGTACAATATTTCGTATGACGACAGGCTGTTTTCTGAAGTGCCGGGCCAGAAAAAATTTGGGAGGGATACTCATCTCACCAATAAAATCAAGAATTGCTGCAACAAAAATTGCAAGTCTGGACCGGCACTAAACGGAAGTTCAAAATGCATAGTCAAAATTTTTATATTTGCATCTAATAACATGTTGCCATGTATTTCAACAGTAGAACAGGCGTTTAGGAAAATAGCCATATTGTTAACTCAACTCAAATTTAAGATTTCAAAGTCGTTTTATGTAAAACTAATTTTTTGGAATTATGGCGATATTTCAGCAAATTAGTGATATACACACTAAAACGCTTTTTAAGAGAAAAATTATGGCCTTGATTAAATAATGGACTGGATAATTGCATATCCTCATTTTATGATATTTTGTTTTCTGGGTTTTCGAGTTCAGTCCCTATCAGTAATATAAAAAATTTGTTACAACTGGTCCTGTTTGGGTTTCGAGTGAGTTGATAAAATTAAGAAATGTTAAGAGTAGACTGTTTAAAAAACATAAGGACAAGGGTTTTCCATTAGTTGCATGAATTATTCTATTGCTAGAAATAGATATAATGCATTAAATCAGAGATGTTATGCGGATTATTTGGTTAAAATGAAACTAGGTTTCGGACCGATCCAAAGAGTTTTTATAGGTTTGTAAACTCCAAAAGGAAGATTAGTGGTTTTCTCGCATCTATGAATTTTGATGGCAAAGAGTCTTCAAATGTTGTTGAAATATCTGATTTATTTGCAAAATTTTTTCAGAATACTTATTCTGCTGTTCCTGAATCAACAACTATTTACCCATTCAATCTTAATGTTTTTGATATTGTTTCTGATTTTATCATTACTAAGGATGAAGTTTTAAAAGCTTTAAAAAGTGTTAAATTTTCTAATTCACCTGGTCCGGATGGTGTGCCTTCATCTATCTTGGTAAATTGTGCTAGTGAATTGTTTCTTCCGCTTACTAAGATTTTTAATTATTTACTGAAAATTGGCTACTTTCCTTCTTTTTGGAGGAAGAGTTTATTATTCCCCTTTACAAAAATGGTAATCGACGATGTATTGACAATTATAGAGGAATTGCGAAATTGAGTTATTTAAAAAGATTGTCACAGGAATCAATCTATCCTATGGTAGGAAATTTGATATCTCCATACCAGCATGGTTTTGTTAAGTGTAGATCTACAACAACACATTAAATGGAAGTAACCTGTCATGTCTTTAATGCTTTTTCGTGTGGTTCTCTGACCGATGTTATCTATACAGATTTTAGTAGATTTTGATACGGTCAGTCAAAATCTTTTAGTACACAAATTAGGTGCCTTGGGTTTTCCTCCGAGGCTTTCAAATTGGATATTGTCATACTTGAAGGATCGAACTCAACCGGCTATGTTCAGAAATCAAGTATCTAGGAAGATATTTGTCACGTCTGGTGTGCCGCAGAGTAGTCATCTTGGTCCTATTTTATTTGTTTTATATTTAAACGACCCTCCGTCTATTATTAATAACTCTAGAATCTTGATGTATGCAGATGATGTTAAGCTATTTTTATCCTTGAATAGTAGATCAGATTGTATTTTGTTACAGAATGATCTTATAAAACTTGCTGAATGGTGTGGTTTTAAAGGGATGTCTCTTAATATGAGAAAGTGCAAGAAATTGTCTTCTTACAGGTCATGTCCAATTCAGTTGGAAAATGTTGTTTCGTTTTTGGATTTAGGTGTCTTACCTGATCATAAGTTAAGCTTAAATTTACATTTTAATTCATGCGTTAATAAGGCAAAATCATTGCTAGGTTTTATGAAAAGGTGGTCTAGGGAATTTGATGATCCTTATGTTACAAAAATTAATACATTAGTCTTGTTAGGCCTATTCTAGAATATGCATCGGTCGCATGGTCCCCAAATTATGGTTTTTATATTGATAGTATAGAATCGATTCAGAAACAGTTTTTGTTATTTGCTTTACGCGGATTAGGTTGGAGTGTGACTTAAAATCTGCCACCCTATGAACATGGTTTACAGCTTATTGATCTCCCTACACTTTGGAAGAGAAGATTAATGCTAGGCGTAACGTTTATGGTTAAATTAATTAATGGTGAAATTGATTCGCGGTCCTAACTTGGGAGCATAGATTTTAATGTTCCAGTTCGGGTACAAGGAATTATATTCCTATACAAACATCGTTTTGCAAATATAATTATGAGGAATTTAATCCATTTCGATGTCTATGTACAAATTTTAATGAGTTTCGCAACTTATTTTCCGAGTCCGATCCTATTCATAAAAAAAACGGTTATTCGAGATTTAACTTTAAATTTTTATTTCCACTGTTGCCAACTGCTGTATCTGTTGCGATGTGTCGGATTATTCTTTTGTGTGAGAGAATCTTCCGACTGCCTCCAGATATTTATTAGGGATAATAAAACGATTTTTCCATTTTTATGGTCTTTGTTGCCAAATATTGTTATTATTACGCGAGATTTAACTTTTAATTTTTATTTCCGTTGTTGCCAACTGCTGTATCTCTAGCGATGTGTCGGATTATTCTTTTGTGTGTGAGAATCTTCCGACTGCCTCCAGATATTTATTAGGGAAAATAAAACGATTTTTTTCTTTTTTTATGGCCGTTGTTGCCAAATATTGTGCCTGTAGCGATGTGTCGGAATTTTCTTTTGTGTGTGAGAATTTTCCGACTGCCTCCAGGTATTTTGTAGAAAACTTTGCAAATTGTTCCTGCCTGCTCTGTCTATTCCTGTTTATGCTCATGTGATGGTTGTCTGCCTATTTATCCATTGTTCCAGTTTAACTCCAGCCTGCTCTGTCTGTTCCTGTTTGTGCTCATGTGATGGTTGTCTGCCTATTTATCCATTGTTCCAATTTAATTAATTATATTCCTGCCTGTCTGTTCCGGTTTTTTCTCCTGTGCTGTTTCTGCTTTGGCTCCTGTGCTTGTTGTGTGTCTATTTGATGTGTTCCATCTTTTGCGCCTGGCTGTTTGTCTGCTCCTAATCGTCAATAACTCATCATTTAATTTATTTATTTTATTTGTGGTATTTTATTTCTTATATGTAAATTTGTTTGTTTTGTTATTGTCTGTATTCTGTATTCTTCTATTTGATTTGTAATCTTGTCTTTGACCTTTATTGTCTATACATTTTTTTTTAGTTTTTTTTTAATTTTTTAATTTTTAAATTTTTATTTTTAATTTTAAAACCCTCCATCCCATAGTGCGGAGGGTATATTTACTTTGTCAAATGTTTGTAATTCTTTTAAAAAAATTCTGGGACCCCATAAACTATATATATTCTTGATCAGCATGAATAGAGAAGTCGATATAGCCATGTCCGTCCGTCTGTCTGTGGAAATACAAAATACTCCGCCAATACAGAAGAGGTGTTGCTAATTTTCAGTCAAATTCTTTGTTGATATCATGAGCAGTTTTCTAGTGAAAATGATCAAAATCGGTTAACGCGTTCAAAAGTTATGAGTGAAAATGTGGGAAGACCTAAAAATTTTAAAGCAAATTTTAAATTATTCTATTTATTTCATCATACATACGTACATTCCAATGCTTATACACAAGAATATACGCAATCAGGGATGGTCGATAATATCGCTAAAATACTGTCACCGATTCAAACCCCTTTTAACTGACTACCGTTATCCCTAACATATCGTTACCGAAATAATTGAAATACCGTTATCCGTAAAATACCGTTACCGATATAATTAAAATATCAATACCCTTAAAATACCGTTACGGAGATAATCTATCAAGATCTGAAAAAAAAACTTCTGTAAATATATATATTTTCTAAAGCTATGATTATTGGAAAACCCAGATCTGTAAAAACTGTTTTGCCATCAATCCTATTAGGCAACTCAATAATTGAAATAATTGAAATCGCTGAAACTGCCAAAAACCTCGGAGTAATTTTAATGAGAAACTAAACTGTTCTAATCACATTAATGTTATTTGTGGCAAAACTCATTCAATGTTAAAAAATCTATGGATGATACAGTATTTGACACCTTTTGAAGTTCGAATGCTATTAGCGAAAACTTATTTATTGCCAACACTAATGTATGGATGTGAACTATTTGCTAGCTGTGACACTTTAAATATGAAGAGGCTTAATGTAACGTATAATAATATTGCCAGGTACGTGTTTGGCCGTAGCAGGCGTAGCAGAATATCGCATTACGCTAAGCAAATCTGTAACTTAAGTCTTGGAAATCTGCTAAAATGCCGTACACTAATATTTTTACATAAAGTTGTATACTCAAAACAACCTGAATATCTATACAGAAGAATTGTTTTTTCACAATCTGACAGAGGGAACAATATCAATGCGATTCGATATCGAAAAGAGATATCTAACAGACATTTCTTCTTAAATGCCTTTCGTCTTTGGCGCCAACTTCCCGCAAATATTCAAACTATTAGCAATGCAATGCAATTCAAATCTGCAATATTTAAACATTTTGGATAACTAGAATCAAATTTTTTTTTTTCCTTATATGTTTTAATTTTTAAACTGTTAATTCCGCTTATTTTTGTTTTATATAAAATGATGATTAATAAACTTAGTTAAATTGACTTATTTTTATAATTGTTAACAATATCATACATGTCAACTTAAAGTTATATTTTATTTTTATTATTTTTTTTTTTTAAACCACCACTTTTATTAGTTAAGTTAATGTACTACTTAGTGAATATTATTTGATTTGATCTTGCTATAATTGTAATTATAACACAATCTACCCAGTACTGTAATATAAGACTAGTTCTTGTTGTACTGTATGAGTCAATTAATTAAATAAATAAAAAAATAAAAATAAATAAAAAGTATGATCATAAACTACCGAGTCATTAAAACTCGGGCATAATGGGTCTAAAAATTGTGGTGTGCATTAACATTAACTGAATAACTAAAATAACTTTACCCTTAAAATGCCCTTACCAAAAAAACTGAAAATCGTTTTCCCTAAAATAACGTTACCGAAATAACTAAAATACCGTTAGCGAAATAGATAAAATACCGTTAACGCTAAAAACACGTTACCGAAATAACTGAAATATCGTTACCCCTAAATTACCGTTACCGAACTAAAAGGAAATAGCGTTTTCCTGACCGATAACCGCATTCGAATCGGTTACCATCCATGGTCATAATCAATATTGTTGTTGTTTTTTTGTTTTGTTTTGTAATAAAGGGTCCGCCATCTAACGTTTTTTTTCCAACTAGTGCTTATTTCGTGAATGGTAACACTTAGCTCATGTCTGATTTGACAGATAATTAGTTTTATCCTTCCGCTGAACGAATATGTTTGTGTATACGTTTGAACAACGCTGGGAAATATTGCGACATTACTTTGAAAATCATGGTAATGTTGCAGAATGTGTGCGAAAATAGCCATTTTTCTTCGAAAATGAGCAAGGAATGGCCGTTACAGTCAATGGCGATCGTTATCGGGCCATGTTGAACGAATTTTTGTTCACAAAAATTGAAGAGGAGGATATTGGCAACATTTGGTTTCAACAGAACGGAACAGGAAGCCATTGGTGAAATACAGCTGCACACAATCGATAATGTGCTTAAAAATTGGACCGATCGTGTAGGCTACTGCATGGCCAGCCGAGGCAGCCATTTGAATGAAATTATTTTCCAATTATTTTCCATTATTAACCGGAAGGATTGTACTTTCAAATAAAAAAAGAAATTTGAGAAAATATTCAGTAGTTTTTTTATAGCATTTTCAAAAAAAAAAAAGTTATTTGGCGGACCCTTTATAATGTGAAATAAAATTTTGCAAAAATGCAAATAATAGAATTTAATAAAACCGGATGTATTATAACCCCCATCCCATTTAACATTATATAATTTAGTTTCGGTAGTGTAAATCTAAATGTAAAGTATGCTAAGCAGGCTTCCCAGATACTTTTTTTCGTTGTCCCCATGCAAATCAAAAAATATCCCCAAGAAATACCCAAATACGAAAAAAAGTTGAACAAGGTAAATTATAGAATTGGGATTAATCGTTCATTTTGGTGACTTGGACATTATCGTTCAATTCGAATCTATAAACTAATTTTCTTTGTTGGTATGACCTGTGATTGAGCTGCGTTTATAATTCGTTCGTTTTATAATTTATTACATTATTCATGTTTTACGGGTTTTTCACAAATTTTATTGGGTATCAATTAATTTGGAATAATATTATTACAATTTGCAAAAAAAAAAAAAACTGCTCTTGCAAGCTATTTCATTGAATTGAAATGAAATTGTTCTATGAATAAAAATAACGAAATGAACGATTAAACAAAACATCGAATATTGGTGAACGATTCATATCGTTCAATTAAGTGAGTCGTTCAATTGAACTAGTTCGTTCATGAACGACACAACTCTAGTAAATTACTAGATTTGAAACTGTTTGCTCAAATTGACCAGGCAGCTTTACTAGGTTGCCAACTCTTGAAATGAAAAAATGGCTAAATTTAAAAACGATGCTCAATAATACATGTCAATAATTTAATTCGAATTTTATAAAAAAAATATACTCTCTAAATCAAAATTTTTTCCTAATTCCTAAAATTTGTCAGTGAAATTTTACAAAACACCATAAATTTAATATTAAATTAAATGCAAACATTAAAAATTTTCTAACAAAATTCTGAAAATCATAAAAACTTAAGCAATTTCGTGTGAAATTAACTGCAAACAGGTAGGAAAAAGGGCTAGGGAAATATAATGGCTAAATCTTCCGGCTAGATCACTTTAGGCATTTGTTTATGGCCAGATCAAAATAAATGGCTAGATCTAGCCGGAAATGGCTAAATTGTCAACATTGCATTCGACAATGTGTTTTTTTTTAACTAAGTCAGAGCTGAAATATTTCTTAGCACAATTTTTAAATACTATAATTCTTTAACAAAGACTAGAAATTCTTTAAAAATTTAATTTTTTTAATTTTTAAATTTGGACTTCCATTAACGAATTCAAATGTATTATTAAAATTAAATCGCATTACATTTGATGACATAGTTTAATGCAATAGATTCTGTAATTTTGATTATTTCATGTCTTTCATTTTGTTTATTACTGCATGTTTTTCCATTTTCAAATATAAATTACGAATATCTAAAGTTATACTTTGGAACACTCTATTTTTATAATAATTAGACCTGTTTTTTATGCACCTGATTAATTTTTGGATTCATTTTGTTTGTTTTTAAGTTGTTTTTATTCAACCGTTTAATATTTAATAGGTCATAATATTTGTTTCGCAAAAATTCCATGCTTTTTATAATTTAAAAATAATTATTTTTTATCTCAATCTTACACTAATTAAATTTTATAAAAATTTAAAAAATGTAAGCACAGAAATTAAATTGAAAAATAAAGTTTTTAATTTTAACGAAATAATAAAAATCCAAAAAGAGACTCGGTGATTTTTTAAGAATGACAACTAAATTTGTTTTCTGCCACATTAAACTTTTGTCAGAAAAACGTCATTTTGGAAGCTAAAATCGTCCAATCGTCATTTAGTTATTTTGTGTACTAAAAATCGTCAAAATCACGATAAATCGTTAAACCTGGCAACACTGAATGTAATTTTTAAAGATAAATTTTGATTTTAATAAAATTGTAACTGTTTTTTTAAACAAAAAAAGGGCAAAACTTGATTCAAAACTTTTTAAAACAAAAAAATTTAATTTTAACAAAACGACTAAATTTATAAAAAAAAAAATTAATACATATCAAAAAAAATATTTTTTTTATCATACGTTTCAGTCCCTACGATTCAGAAATTTTTCTTTGTTTTCTTTCGTTATCCCTCAAAAAAAATAGCGGAGTCGATATAGGTATGTCCGTCTGTCTGTTGAAACGGCGAATACTCCGCCAATATAGAAGCGGTGTTGCTAGTTTTCAGTCAAAGCAAAAATCGGTTTACGCATTCAAAAAATATCACTGAAAATGTGAAAAATATCAAAAAAAATCCCCAATTGGAAAAAAGGTTGAATAAAATAGTTGAGTTGAAATTCTTTATTTAATTTGACTGCATTAACCAGAGTTGCCAGACACTTTTATCGATTTCAGATCAAAAAAATTTCCAGGAACAAAATCCTCAAATCAAACATTTAAATTCATAACTTTTTTCGTACACTTTTTTTTCTCATTCTCAACTAGGGTTACCACCTTTTTTTGGAAATAAAGTACATTGGTTATAAAAGGTTAAAAAAATAAAGTACACAACATCAAAATAAAGTACAATTTAGTTTTCTTTATTGTTAAATTTAAAGGCATATTTTTTATTGCTTTTCGCAAGTTTTATCAAATAATTATCATTACTAAACAATTGCACAGTATCATTACAGTCTATATTTAAGTTAAAATAAATTAAAAGTTCATTTTTTATCAGATTCAGAGACGCTTTGTTTCTTTCGTCGCGCCATTTGCTATTCATTACAGAAAAAACTCTTTCTGTAAATGCTGACGTGGCAGGGATAGATAGTAGAAACGAAATTACTTTGTACAAATTCAATAAATTATCATCAGTCTTCTTAAATAATTCCCGCCATTTAATTGCAGTAGACAATTCTGCAAAACCCTCAGAACTGTATATTTGATCATAAATTTTGTTTAATACCACAACTTCTCGATAAAGTTCATCCATATTTATATTAAGTTTCTGCAAATTTAAATTTTCAATTATGTTAACAATATTATCAAATTCAATATTGCTCTTTAAATTTATATTGCTAATTGTAAATAACCAGTTTGTATTATTGAAATCAAACCATTTATTCAGGTACTCTAAAGCTTTATCAATAAATATGTTGTGGACCAATTGTCCAGTCCGATGTTTGCTGGGATGAACCAAAACATTCTTTAAACTTTCTGTCTATATTAATTCCAGTTGTGTTTGTTTTTTTTTGTGTAATGAACTTAATATTTTTGTTGGTTGGTGCAGTTTAGTTTTTCATTGTTGCTGTTGTTTGTTAATAAAATTGTATTTGTTTTTTTTTGTACTGACACTGGGTTGGCATGTATTTTGTTTCGTTACCAACCAACATTAAAGTATTTAGTATTAAGTTGCAGAATTGCATTTTTTTTTGTAATGCAATTCTTTAGTAGGTCGTTGTCTTGGCCAGATTTTTTGTATTAAGTTTTGATGATATATAATTTTTCGTATTAATGTTTTATTAATTTTTGTTTATATTTTAAGGCCAAGCAACTTCCGTTTAGTATTTAGGTTAAGTATAAAAGAAAGTGGGTGACTTGAAACTGGAGCAGTTACCCACTGAATAAAGTGAAATCAAGAGCCAACTTTAAACTAATTGTGTTTTTCTTTCTTCTAAAACTAATTAGGAAAATGTCAGGTAACTCCCCACTTTGGCGCCTTTCGGGCACCGCTTGGGACAGTGCTTGGTAGCACTCAAATATTACCAACTTCTGCTACGTAGGGATTACTCGACCGCCCGACCAATTTTACGCACTGACAGAACGGTTTCGGAGTACTTTTAAATTACTCGGGCCAACGGGGGCCACGATTAACATTGGCGCAGTCGGTAGGATCGAACCGATTATCGGTTCCGGTTTTTTTTTTTTTTCTAGTTAAATTGTAAATTATTTAAAATGAAATAGTTTTTTTAAGGGATTTTGTAAAAACAAATATGTTTTTGTAACTTGTTTGTAAGTGTTGAAGATAAAAACGGGGTTTTTGTTTGTTATATTAAGGGGAAGAAGTTTTTGTTTGTTTGCTTTATGTTGTCTAAAGCTGGTTTTTCGTTTTTTTTTATTAACAAATTAACGTTTTTTTTTAAAAAAAAATTTTTGGGTTAAATTTGTTAGGAAGAGCATTTTATTACAACTTGCAAACATTTGAATTAAAAATTGTGAGCAACTCAAATTATGAGTCAACAAGTTTGTAATTACTTACATTTTTGGGATATGTATTAATAAATTGATTAGTACGTTATAATTTTGGATTTAATTTGGAAATATTATGTTTTTTTACTAATAGACGGAAAACTTCATTAAGAGATTGGAAGAATGCCGTTGTTCTACTTTGTTAGGGAACAATTTAATTTTGTGAGTTATTCTTCTTATATGAAAGGGCTAAATAAAGAATAAGCTAAAGCATCTTTTTATTTAATATTTCTAAAGAAAATCGATAAAAAACTTTTATAAATTCGTTGAGAATTAAAAATCAAAAATATAACTGAAATATTGTGAAAAGTAAAAGTTAAGGGATACAAAATATTGGTAAAAATTAATGGTTTTTGTGAACAGGATGTTTGCTCATATTAATGCATAACTTAAAAAGTGGGAATGGGCGTACATTTTTGTGCGCCTACAACTATTTGAGAAAGTATTACGATTAGGGGAAGTAGGCAATGAAATACCATGGTAAAACGGGGAAGATGAGGATGCGAAATCAGACCGGGCAGTAGTTCCGGTAGTATAGTCATGTGTGTTCCGGAGGCTGAGGGAGAGGAGTTATGTATTTTGTTTTTTAAACGAGGGTAGTCGTTTTTTTTATATATATTTTTAGAGGTTGGCAAGTAGCTAGTGGGGGTCATGTGCGACCCGTTACCGGTCGGGACTGGTAGCTTCGCCATTAGTTGCCTGCTGGGAGCCTCAGGTTAATGGAAGACGGGTCCACGGGGATGGGCTCAGGTGTAAGAGTTCGAAGTAGATGCCTAGGTGTCACGGGGCTATCATAGGGGTAGCGCCCTTTTTCGGTGTTTTCCCAGCCACCGAGAAGGTTCGACTCTTAGGGGGAAGGAGGTTAGATTTTTGTTTTTGGTTTTGGAATTCGGGTCCACGGGGATGGGCTCAGGCAGAAAGGTGCGAAGTAGATGCCGAGGTGTCACGGGGGCTATCATAGGGGTAGCGCCCTCTTTCAGTGCTTACCCTGGGCGCTGGAAGGGTTCGGCCTTTGGAGGGAGAAGGTTGAGGAAGTGTATGTTTTGTTGAAAGGTAAGGGGTTGGCAGGTAGTTAATGGGGTCATGTGCAACTCATTACCTGTTGAGGTTGGTTGCTTGGCCATTGGTTGCCTGCTGGGGGCCTCAGGTTTATGGAATACGGGTCCAGGGGATGGGCTCATGGGAGATTGGAGTAGGCTCTAAAGAGTCACGGGGCTACCATAGGGGTGGCACCCTTCTTCGGGGGCTGACCCGGGCTTCGAAGAGGTTCGTCTCTTGAGGGTGTGAGCGGAAGGTTAGTAATTCAGGTAATCGGAACATTATATGGGGAAAATGGGGGAGCTAGGGATGGTTTGGTATTGCGTTCTGGGATTAAGAATGGGATTTTTATTGGTTACGGAGGTAGGTCGTAATGGCTATTTAATTTTTGTTTACTTTGTAGTGCTTGTTGGGGATATGAGTTGGCCTCTTGGGGGTTTGGATGGGTCGGTCGCGAGGAGGTCGAAGGCAAGGAGGGTCTGGGGACCAGTCCGGGGCAGTGGCTATTTCGGGTCCGATTATAATGCCCGAAGTGTCGTTGGCAGAAAGGGCGAGGGGTCCAGAGGACAAGGGCGGTAGACGGGTTAGACGGGTGTCCTTCAATGTTTGAGAAGGATTGGCAGTGTGGTCGCGAGGACCATCAATGGCTACTATCAGTAAGCATTAATGGTCTTTCCCACAAGATCGAAGTTGGGGAGAGGAGGAGAAAAGAGTGTGGTCGCGAGGACCATCAATGGCTACTATCAGTAAGCATTAATGGTCTTTCCCACAAGATTGAAGGTGAGGAGGGAAAAAAAAAAAAAAAAGGAAAAAAAAAGGAAAAATAAGAAATATAAAAAAAAAAAAACAAAACAGCGATAAAGAAAGATTAAGGCTGACCCCAGGGAAAAAAAATTTTTGGATAATAATATATGAAAGGGGAAAAAAAATATAAGGAAAAAAAAAGAATAAAAAAAATTTGAGGCTGTTATAGAAAAGAGGGTGAAGGCCCCAACCTAAGTATAAGATATAGTTTAATGTAGGCTAAGATCTATATAAGGTAGTTAGTTAGCGTAGTATAGAACAGTAGTACAGAATGCAGTGTAGAATGTTTTGGTGAGTGAGTAGCGGACCAGCAGGGGGAGTTTGTTCGTTGGATGCGGTTGGTCGGAGTTGCAGGAGAGTTGACGCTCAGCAGGATGTGACTTGATCATCGATCTTGGAGTATGTAACGGAAGCTTGAGGGGACTGTGGTAAATGGCTGGTTGTCCGGTATGGTGTGTGGCCCACTGAAGGCCATCAAGACCATGAAGTCGAGGACTTCGTATGGTGTCAACGGAATTTATATGAGGAAGATCAGTCGAGCATCCTAGGCATGTATCAAATGTAGGACGAGGCTCAAGTATTTGGCGCAGTCTTCTGTTACAATGTTTCACACGGTATAAGCCAAAAAGGGTCGGATGAATGTTGACCTTGCAGCCTGGTGTTTCGCAGCTTCTAATGCTTCACGGTATAGGCCAAAAAGGGTCGGATGGATGTTGACCTTGCAACCTGGTGTTTCGCAGCTTCTGAAATATGCTTGGGCATCAGGCCGGTGCATGGAGCAATAGGCCGAGTGGCAGTAATTGGGCCGAGAATTTTTGACGCCGCATACATTATATTTATGTGCGGCAGTAATTGGGCCGAGAATTTTTGACGCCGCATACATTATATTTATGTGCGGCCGTATTTGTTTTTGAGCTCAGCGTACCGAATTTTTGTATGGGAGGAGGTGCTAATGCGGACTTGTAATGCGGCGTTGAATCACCAGGAAATGGAATCAAGTCCGAGCCATTTATGGGGTCTAAGTAAAACATCTAGCTGAACGAGACTTGCGACAATAACGATGCGTGCATCGTTTCTGCAAAGAGGGGAGGAATGTTGTGGACCAATTGTCCAGTCCGATGTTTGCTGGGATGAACCAAAACATTCTTTAAACTTTCTGTCTATATTAATTCCAGTTGTGTTTGTTTTTTTTTGTGTAATGAACTTAATATTTTTGTTGGTTGGTGCAGTTTAGTTTTTCATTGTTGCTGTTGTTTGTTAATAAAATTGTATTTGTTTTTTTTTTTGTACTGACACTGGGTTGGCATGTATTTTGTTTCGTTACCAACCAACATTAAAGTATTTAGTATTAAGTTGCAGAATTGCATTTTTTTTTGTAATGCAATTCTTTAGTAGGTCGTTGTCTTGGCCAGATTTTTTGTATTAAGTTTTGATGATATATAATTTTTCGTATTAATGTTTTATTAATTTTTGTTTATATTTTAAGGCCAAGCAACTTCCGTTTAGTATTTAGGTTAAGTATAAAAGAAAGTGGGTGACTTGAAACTGGAGCAGTTACCCACTGAATAAAGTGAAATCAAGAGCCAACTTTAAACTAATTGTGTTTTTCTTTCTTCTAAAACTAATTAGGAAAATGTCAGGTAACTCCCCACTTTGGCGCCTTTCGGGCACCGCTTGGGACAGTGCTTGGTAGCACTCAATATTACCAACTTCTGCTACGTAGGGATTACTCGACCGCCCGACCAATTTTACGCACTGACAGAACGGTTTCGGAGTACATTTTAAATTACTCGGGCCAACGGGGGCCACGATTAACAAATAATACAAAATTCATGTGAATTTCTCTTGTCAGTTCCGTTGAAGACAAAATTTTAATTTTTTTGCCTGTTTCATAGCCAAAAAAGAGATCTTGTTTTCTTTGTGTTAGTCCATTTCTTAGATTGACCATTATTCCATGAATATCTAAAACTGTTATACAATTGCCTTCTAGATATTTTACAGCTTTGTTAAATAAATTTAACATGTGACTGCAAAAATGTAAATAAATTTCAATCATATCATCATCAGTGTTGTTGAGCATCAATAAATTTTTAAAATCATTGGACAGTTTTTCTAAGCTTACAAAATAACTTCTAATAGGTGGCCAATTTAATAATAATGTATCAACGCATGGCAAAAGAGAGAGCCATCTTGTTCCCACATGGCGTTAAACTTCATGGAAGTCTCCATCTACTGATGCTATAAATCTTTTCAATTCATCTCTTCTTACAGCAGAATGTGAAAAATGAGCATAAATTTTCAAAACAACATTTTCAATGTCATATGATAAAAAGCTCATGGCATGTTTCACGCAATTATGAACTATGTGTGCATGACAATTTCCTTTAATCATACCTGGTACCAAATCTCTCATATTTGTAAATAAAGAATGGTTGACACCAAAATTAGCATTTGTATTGTCTGCACTTAGCGCAGATACATTATGAAAAGATAATTGGTATTGCTCCAATGAGTTTTGAATTGCTTCAAACATACCATCAGCTGACTCGTTGCTATTTTCATAAAACTTGTTTTGAATACCATTGTTTTGAATACCATTTTTGGCAGTAAAATATTGTATCACTAATGGGAACAGTTTTATATTTTTTTGTTAGAGGCGTCTGTTTGTAAACAGTAATATAAATTCTCTGTATTTATTTCATCTATTACATTTTGTAAAGCATATGGTCCCAACACCTCTGTAACTAGTGCTTCCATTTTTGTTCTAGCTAGACGAATTCCTGTAGCTGCACTTGAATTGACATAAATAGTTTTATTCAATTTTATAGTGCAATCCATGCTATTGTAGGATAAATTATGTTTTACAGTGTGATATGTTAGGGCTAACTCAGCTGCAACGTTTCCTTTATCACTGCTGAATGAATTTTTAGACGATGTGGAAGCAGGAGAGGTGCCTATAAATTTTTCAAGAAGTCCAGATGTTTTCTTCGTTTCTGATTTTAATTTGTGTTGCTTTGTTTGCAGGTGTTGTTTAACCTGAAATAATATGAATAATCCTTTCATCATTTGACATTCGTTGTACTACAAACACACTTACTTGTCCAATTCCAGCTGAAGCAATTCCAAATATTATTCCACACAATTTGCATTTTCCGTTATATTCATTTTGGGGATCTTTGGTTAGCCAATCACCGTATTCTATTTCCCATTGATTTTGTACTTCTGCAACCGTTTATTCTTCTGTTTTATTGCATCAATTTTTTTCGGGTTTTTTTTTGGGGTAACATATTCAGAATCACTTTCATCCGTTTCATCTTCAAGATTACGTTTTGTAGGAGTATTTTCCTTACTAGAATACTTGTCCATTGTTTATTTTTTTTATCATATATCTATAAAAACTATTAATCGTATTCTTAGAAGAAATAATACAGTAAGAATTTCTTATTGCACTCAAACAAAACAAAAAACAAAACAAACAGGTGAAATAGTGCTGCCAGATTAACTTTTCGGAAAAATCGTCAAAATTTTACCCTACGGCTACACCTAACATAATAAAAAGCAATTTATGTTAAGTGAAGATATGGTCTTCAAAAAGAATAGAGAATCATATAAAAAACTTTAACAAATCGTCATTCAGAAAAAAACTATTTTATTCCGTTCATTACGACCTGATTAAAATAATCCGAATTTGTTTTTAATTCAAGATAAATCAAACCATGCGAAATATAGTACTTTCGCGTACTTTATTGTTCTAATAAAGTATATAGTACAACTACTCGAAATAAAGTACAATACTATATTATATAGTACGGGTGGCAACCCTATTCTCAACCTTTAATAAATTCGCAAGGAAACCCTTACACTCTAATTACTTCTATTAAAAATCCTATTAAATTTAAAGGACATTCACTTTCAGTACTTTTGCATTTTAAACATTTTAGGTGAATACTAATTTATTGATTATACGCATTTTTTTTTTTTTTTTCTTAAAACTCCAAATTTGTATTTGATACAAAATAATCTAAATTGAGTATTGATGGGGAAAAACCAATCGGATTTTGGGAAAATTTCTTAGGGTTCTTATTCTAGGAGTTGTAAACGAGAATTCATCTTTGAAGAACGTTTTCTAAAAAGTATCACAAAATTGCTCAGAAAACTAAATATATATGAACATTTTGTGAATAAGCGTATAGATTTTTATTTTTAAATTTTGAGTCCAGCAAGATTGTGTCTTGGATTAACCACCTTCGAACAAAAATTTTAACACTTAGTAAAATATTTTTAACTTTTTAACTTTTTTTGGATTAATTTAATCTTAAAGTTATTCGTTTGAATCTATATGATATCTTAATTTTGCAAGCTACCCTTTTAGCGGTTTTCTATAAAATGTTTCAAGAGAATTTGAAATTTGTAATATCAAAACCCTGGTATAGTTGCTTGAAAAAACAGATTTCATAAAGACTTGACTGATTTTATTGTAAATCTTTATTGAATTAAAATATTTTTAAAAACATCCCTTTTGTCCAATATAAATTTCTGCCCAATAAAAAACAATTGAAACAGAAATAAATATAAGACCAATAAAAAACACCAAATTTAGGGACAAAGCCCGAAGTCTGGCAAGCCTGTTCATTATTATTTTTTTATGATTGTAAGCTTATGTAAAATGTGTATGTATTAATATTATGTAGGAAAAAAGCTTTAACAACTCATATAAATTACTTTATCTAAGGTACCGGGCGTGGTCTAGTGGATAGTGTTGTTGCCTAATGATCGTGAGGTTCGGAGTTCGATTCCCGCTAGAGGTACGATTTTTTTGTGTTATTATTTTTTTTTATAATACTACATACTACTAAATGGACTATGTTGCAGAACTTTTTTTTAGATTTTTAATTATAATACAAATAAATTCTTATTATTGTTTTCTAACATTACTTTTTAACCCTCCATCCCGTAGTGCAGGAGGGTATATTCACTTTGTCAAATGTTTGTAATTCTTTAAAAAAAATTCTGGGACCCCATAAACTATATATATTCTTGATCAGCATGAATAGAGAAGTCGATATAGCCATGTCCGTCTGTCCGTCCGTCTGTCTGTGGAAACACAAAATACTCCGCCAATACAGAAGAGGTGCTGCTAATTTTCAGTCAAATTGTTTCTTGATATCATGAGCAGTTTTCTAGTGAAAATGATCAACTTCGGTTAACGCGTTCAAAAGTTATGAGTGAAAATGTGGGAAGACCTCTAAAAATTTTGAAGCAAATTTTAAATTATACTATTTATTTCATCATACATACATACCTACATACGTACATTCAACGCTTATACACAAGAATATACGCAATCAGGGATGGCTGTCAATATCGCTAAAATACCGTTTTTGATTCTAACACCTTTCAACTGACTATCGTTATCCCTAAAATACCATTACCGATATAATTGAAATACCGTTATCCGTAAAATACCGTTACCGATATAACTAAAATATCAATACCTTAAAATACCGTTACCGAAAAAATGTAACAAGATCTAAAAAAAAAACTTCTTTAAATAGATATATTTTCCCAAAGTATAAACTAGCCAGTCATTAAAACTCGGGTATAATGGGGCTAAAAATATCGGTGTGCATTAACATTACCTGAATAACGAAAATACCGTTACCCTTAAAATGCCGTTACCAAAATCATTGAAAAATCTTTTGCCCTAAAATAACGTTACCGCTAAAATACCGTTAGCAAAATAAATAAAATACCGTTAACTGCATTTATAGTAATTAAATGTGCTAAAGTCCCAAAACTTATTTAACAAATTGTGAAAAGCAATCTGATGTAGGCGTGTCCCTGTCCGGATTTCATTCCTGCCCAAGGAAATCTTCAGGGGACTTTGTTATTAGAATTTCTAGAGATATTTGTTATGTTAAATCACAAACTCAATGAGAATTTCTTGTCCTCGTCTAGGAGCGAGATTCAAAATTTAAAATATCAAAGAAAAAACAAAAACAACAACAAAAAATTGTCACAATTGGCTTTGTCATCTTCCAAATACTACTCTGTTTTTTTGACAGACCTAGCAATGTAGTGACGTTTATTCAAGTAAATCAACAATAGAAAATCATATGTTTTCTATTAGTGTCAGTTACATTTAAATTTGCAAACGCAAAAAGCCTGCTACCGAAATAACTGAAGTATAGTTTCCCCTAAAATACCGTTACCGAAATAAAAGAAAATAGCGTTACATTGACCCATAACCGCATAGAATCGGTTACCATCCACGGTCATAATCAACACTTACAAAAGCGAAAAAAAACCCAAAATATTGTTGTTGTTTTGTAATATAGGGTGGCTGATAAATGCCACTACAAAACAAAACGTAATAACTTTTTTTCTGAGTTATTAATCGGTTATATTTTTTGGTTTCATTTATTCGTCTTTCAATATAAGGGAAAATGAACAAATGGGGTAATGAAACTAACATTTTGATTGTGCTCCACTACAATGCTTTGGAGGTTGGCGTTGCCAGCTAAACAAACTTAAGGGGCATTAGGCGGCATATTTTTGCTCAAATTTGTATCACCAGACAGTCAATACGGACAGTTCTGCTTAAGAATTTTCATTTCTTTCCTTTAAAAAATCAAATAACAAGCAAATGGAACACAGCTTGGAATTTTCTCCTTAGCTTGGAATTTTCTCTGTAATTTGCACGGAATTTCGCTTGCATTTGACGTCATCGGCGTTGAAGTCATTTTAATTAAATTATTTTTAAAAGCAATTAAAAATACTTAATAAAAATTTATTGGTTTTCAAATAAAAGAATAAAAAAATATTTATATGTATTGCAAAAAAGATATTTGATTTTCTTAATGTAGCAATATTTATCAGCCACCCTGTATGTATGTAGGTTTTTATAAATGGTATGTATGTATGCATTAGTAGCAATCGCATGCAGTGCTGCCAGGTTTGACGATTTATCTTCATGTTGACGATATTTAATACCCAAAATACCTAAAAGACTATTGGACGATTTTTGCTTCCAAAATGACGATTTTTTGACAATACATAATTTAATATGTCAGCAATACCTATTTATCATTCTCATAACATCACCGGATCTATTATTAAATTTATATTATTACGTTAAAAATTAAAAAAAAAACATTGTTTTTTTTATCGAAAGCTATCCTTTATTTGCTAATATGATGTGAAAAACAATTTTGCAAAAATGCAAATACTAGAATTAAATAAAACTTAATCCACGCTGGCTTTTTTTTTTATAAATTCATATGGGTTTATATATAAATTCCTGGGATTCCTAGTTAGAACATAGGGCCAGTACAAAAGCTTTCCATTGACTTCTATCTTCGGCTAGTCTTTTTGCTTCTCTCCATGAAGTTCTGGCTGAAAGCAGTTCATTTTCTATTTGAAGCCTCCATGTATTTGCGGGTCTTCCTCTACGTCGGCTGCCCTGGGGATGGTAATCAAGAGCTTTTCTTGTGACGTCGTCATGGCTTTTTCTAAAGGTATGACCCAGCCAGTTAAACTTTTTCAAGCGGATATCTAACATGATTTGATTTTGTTGGGTTTTTCGCCATAGATCATTGTTTGAAATTGTTGTAGGCCAAAAAACACGTAAAATTCTTCTCAAACAACGGTTAACAAAAACCTGGAGTGCATTTGAGTCTTCACTTGTTATGTTCCATGTTTCACATCCATATAGTAAAACTGATTTTACATTCGAATTAAAAGTTTTATTTTCGTGCGAAGAGTTATACGATTGGACTTCCACACTTTAATTAGTGAGCCAAATGATTGATTTGCTTTGACAATGCGCACCCAAAAAAATAATGAACTAAAATTTAGAAAAATTAACTTAATTTGAGAAAAAATTGAACTCCAAACGGCGCCAAAGCCGTTTTTACTAGAATTTAGTAAATTTTTCTTGAAATTAAGAAACACATTTTGTTTCAAATGAGGATGACATTTTCAAATTCTGGTAAAATTTTACTATCTGAAAGCAAATTTTTATTGGAAAACAATGCATATTTTTCTCATAATTAGTCAGTATATTATCTTAGTTTTTTCTTTTAATAAGAAAATATTTTCTGGTTTTTAGTTCAATCGAAAAATATTTTTATTAAAAAACAGTTCAATTTTCCTTAAAATTAGGAAATTATTACCGAAATGTAGGAAAAAAGTTCTAAAATTAAATAAATGGATACCTAAAATATACATGTATTCTAATATTAAGGACAACAATTCCTAACTACTAGGAGAAATTTACTTCTATTGGTAAATTTCACCCTAGTTTTGAGGAAGAGTTGTGCTTAAAACTAGTTCACTGTTCCTTGAAACTTAAAACAATGTACTCAGGTAAAGTAAATTATTTTCCTTAAAATATAAAAAAACACTGCTGTTGAGTAAATATATTTTATTAAACTAGAAAAATAAGAATAATTTTTATAGTTTAATACAAAAAATTAACTCCTAAAAGTGTAATTTTCTATTCTAAGCAAAAAATTAGCTTCAAATGAGTATATTGTTTCCTTTGAGCTGAAAATAAAGAAAAAAAGTTGTGTTAAATACAAAAATGTATTTATTTTCATTTTAAAAGTAATACACGTATATATATATAAACAAAAAATATAAAAAATTAATATAATTTACCAAAAAAATTATGTAAAATATATAATTTGATTATATTATATTTTATTTATTTTAATCTTTAAACATTTATGTTTTAAAACCAAATGTAATTTTATTGTTAAATTTGTAAAAGTTAATCTTTAAACTTATATTAATAAATTTTTAAATAAAATACTGCATCTGAAATGTGACTCATATTTTTGTATTATAATAAAAAAAAAAAAACAACATTATAAACAAGACTAGCCGATTACTACAAATTTTTGGTTTATTAACTTGGAAATGCAAGCAAAAATTCGTTATCGGTTTAAATAGGACTAGTTTCACTAATATTTGAAAAAACTCTGCCTTAACAGATTATATAGTCCTGGAAGTATAAATATTTTTTCATATTTAAATAATATATTAAAAAGTTTATCAATTTAAGGGATTATTGATAAAATTATCAATTTTATTTTTGTGTTGCTGAATCGGTTTCAATTTTACAATTTATTCTTTTATGTTGTATTGCTTCAAAATTATCAATTTAATTCAAAAGACATGTGTATCAAAAAATTATTATTTTTTAACTTGCAATCAGGTTAACCAATTAGAAAATAGTACTTCAGGATAACCTGGAATATAATAAGTTACTACACCGTCAGAACCTTTTTATAGTTAAACAATGGTTCTCCTTGAGAAAAACTACGTAGAAGGGACTCTCTCGTTGTGACACACTGCTTCTTTGGCTATGGAACACTAGAGGTCCTTAAACTTCTAAAATTAACTATTTTAAGGATCTTGTTGCAAAAATGCAAACAATAACTACAACATTGTATACTTTTTGTGTCTATTTAGTATTCTTTATAAGAATTTTCTGAATAGAATAAAATGCAATAGATATCGTTCACATTTCAGCCAACAAGCAAAGCAACATTATTATGTAAAAGCTCAATTTTAGAATTTGTTAACATATTTGCTAATTAAATGTACTTTAAAATATATTCAAATAAGTCTTTTAATCCAACTTTAAATGTTTTAAAAATTTAGATTCTTTTTTCAACTAATTAAATATTTTACAACAAAACTTTTGTATATATTTCCAAGTTTTTTAAAACATCTTAATTTTAACAACAATATTTCTTCTAATATTTGAAAAAAGTGGGGCTGCCTTGATTTAAAACGGTTTAAAAATTCTAATGATTACCTACATAAATTTAAAACATATCTTTACAGCATAATGTTGTTTATTGATATGTGGTTTATTTCTAACTATTTCCAAGTTGATGATTAAATAATAATTAGCATCCAAATATCCTGAAGTCATTCAGCAATGCATTTGTCTTCGTTGTATTTCTAAAAAAAAACAAAATAAATTGTTTTATTAAATTTATAATAAAAAAAGAAATATCTACTTTTAAACCAAGTTACAACCAAATATTTTAATTTTGTTTGATGTTAATATAATTTTAATAAAATATCTGCACAAATCCTCCAAATGCCCAAATGCGTTTATATAAGCACAATATTCTGGAAAAATAAAATAAAAAATTATTTTCAAACTATTTAATAACATTATGGTAAAAAATTACCTTTAAACGTTTTTAAAAACACAGCTACAAAAACTCAAGTTTTTACCAGATTAAAAAATATTAAAATTTAACTGAAAACAAAAAAAATAATAAATAAAATTAACAACAAGAACTATTTATTAATTAAAAATATAATTCGAACCTTTAAAATTGTTTAAGGCTCTCCCTCAAAGTTTTGAAGTCGTTTCATCAATAAATTTTTTTATGCATTTCCCACTTAGTTTAACGTAATTTCAATAAAACTAAAATGAAAAGAAGAAAGATTTTTAATAAAATATATAAATTAAAAATAAAAAATATTAAAATATTAAAATAAAATACGAACCTGTTCAATACTCCCGTCCAACTTAAAAAAAAGATTAAAAGCACAGCTTCCCTTAAAGAATGGCCGCATGTTTTCCAATTTAAATAAAATCTGAAAATAAACCAACATTTAAAGCAAAAAGTTAGTATTTAACTAAAATGTAGTTTATATTAACAAAATCAACAAGTTCATCATGAACTAAATTCAAGTTTAAATTGAACTAAATTCAAGTTTAAATTGAACTAAACATGATTTTTTTTATAAAATGGCCTCCATGAACGACGCTAACATTTTACATACGAAAATATACATTTTAATTAATATTTTTCACTGTAGATTACATTTATCTTAATGTTATTTGTTTATATTGATATTAACAATTTATTTAAATAAATTTTTTAAGAAAAATGTAATATTTTTGGAAAAAATTAAAAAAAAATCACTTTTACAAGAAAAAATTTTGCTTACCGTTGTTTAAAGAACAAACACTTTTAATTGCCATTACTTGTTTAAAATAATTCACACTATTCATTTTATATTCACTTTTTATTATTTACTTAGTTTATTTTACTTTTTTATTTTTTTTTAATATATATATTTTGTTAACTTTTTTATTAAAATTATTTAATTAATTTCGCTTTAAGAGACGCGCACTTCATTACTTTGCAAAAATTATTTTGATAGTAAAACAGAAACTTTAGCAAGGATTGTTTCTATAACTATCCATACTAATGATGTGCGAAAGAAAGAGACCGTAACAAAACTAGTTTATATGAAATTTGTTATACATATTTATACAACAACATTTTTTTATTGTCTCTCATGGATTTGAGAGTCAAATAATAAAATATTTACTTTTTATGCTCTTTGCAGAGCGTGAAGAAAAATAAGCTCATTTTGAGGAAGATTATGTCGCAAAATAAGTTAATTTTTCCTTGGATGTAGGAAAATTTCAATCATTTTTTTTTAAATTTTAGTTTAAAAAAAAATGATTTTTTAAATTTTAGTTGTACGAAAAAATATATAAATTGGTGAAAAACATTAAAAAACAGTTTATTAATTTGTAAAATTAAGAAAATTTTTATTATTAACTGGAAATATTTTCTTTAATTTTTAAGGATTTTTTGTTGAACTAAAGTCTAGGAAACAATTCTTTAGCATATATATTACATAAACTAAAAAGGAAAATTTAGAACATTCGTTCCAGAATATAGTAAAATTTTCTTACAGAGCGAGAAAAAATTAACTCACATTTAGAAAAAACTATGTACTTGTTGTAACTAAGTCAAATTTTTGAACTAATTGGGAGAAAATTACATCCTAAATATTTTTTTTGAACTAAACTCTGTTTTTATTTTTTTAAGGATGCAAATTCATTACAACTTACATTTTTTAACCAAACACGAGAAAACTTTTTTTTATTAGGAAGAAGTTTTTTCTAAAACCAATAAATTTTGATGAGGAAATCAATGAACTATGTCTAAGTATATAAACTATTTTGTTTTTACTCTAATTTAGTTCATTTTATTTATTTTAAGAAAATTTTCTTTTGTTTTAGAAAAAATTTCCTTGAATTTAGGAAAATGTTTGAACTATTTATAAGTAAATTTTATATTAAATTTTAGTTTATGTCTTTTTTTTGAGTGCGGTAAGCTATATCTTCTTTGCTACCACCGGATGTAGTTATTATACTACCGAGATAGCAAAACTTGTCTACATCTAGTAGTGGGTGATCTAAAATTTTTAGAGGCTCGGTGTTGTTGGTGTTAATACGCAATGTTTTTGTCTTAGATATGTTTACCTTAAGGCCAGCTCTGGATGCATTTTCAACAAGTATATTTAGTTTGGTTTGCATGTTATTGAAGTTATGTGACAGAAGACATATGTCGTCGGCATAATCTAAATCATCTAATCTGCCCTGCACCCCAAAAGCTATACCACGATCACCTTTCATCGATTGTTCCATTACAATATCAAGAACGATGTTAAAAATAAGTGGGAAGAGCACGCATCCTTGCCGTACTCCTCTTTCAACTGGAAATTTATTGCTTATAAGTCCATCATGTAATACACGACAGGATGCGTTATCGTATAAACATTTGGTTAGTCGGATCAGGTGTTCTGGAATCCCTTTACATCCTAAAGCATGCCATATGGCCGGTTGGTGTAACGTGTCAAATGTCCTTTCAAAATCTATAAAAAGCAAATATAATGCAGACCTCCACTCGACTGATTCTTCTACTATTATACGAAGACTGCTGATATGGTCTATACAAGATTTACCTCTCCTGAAACCAGATTGTACGTTGCTAAGTTCTGGCTCAATAGTAGCAGAAATGCGTTTGTTTATTATGTGAGCAATGATCTGGTTTGCCATGTTTAAAAGTGTGAGACCTCTCCAATTTTTTAGCTGGGTTTAGCTTAATTTAATTTCTGTGTTTAAATTTTTAGCACATTTTTCTTTACATTTTTATAAAATTTAATTGGTGTTAGATTTAAATAAAAATAAAAAAATTTTATGTTTAAAAACAAG